>CM051272.1:53484691-53664691 GCA_027921565.1 Artemia sinica
GGCCGAAATGATTATCCCATTCTGAGAGCTTTTTTTCATAAAAATATAAAAAGAAAAAACAAACAAAAGCAGCAGTCATTTCTTTAGTTCCAGACTCCGAAGATGTTTGTCCGGAGCCGGTTTTCTGATCCAAAAACTTCAAAGGACTTTTGAAAAGCATAAAAGCGGATCATCATTCATACTGTATGGGACTTTATAATTTCTTTGATTTCTTTGACAACACTGCCTCTCTGTTTATATTAAAATAAGAAGAGACTATAATAACGAGTAAAACTTTTAATTAAGATCAGTGGGTGTAGCAAAATTTCTTTTTTGCAAATACTAAAAAAGGGCCGACTAAAATATGGCTTTAATTTTTTGTGCTACTTCTGGGAATTCTTATTGCATTAGCCCCTTTCATCCCCTGGCCAAGGGTCTGTTTAAACTAGTCTTTTGTTTAATAGCCTAGCTTCTGGCTTGGCTATTAATTTATTGATGTTATTATAGTCGATTACTGTAGTATGAGTCACATTTGTGTCGTTATAGAATACAGAATCAATAAAAGCAGATTATCACGGACTCTCTCAAGACCCTAAACCCGGGACAAATATTCTGTTTTGTCCTCATCAGACACGGACTTCCTCAAGGGCCTAAACCTGGGATAAATATTCTGTTTTGTCCTCCTCGTCAGACACGGCCTCTCTCAAGAGCCTAAACCCGGGATAAATATTCTGTTTTGTCCTCCTCTTCAGACACGAACTCTGTCAAGAGCCTAAACCCGAGATAAATATTCTGTTTTGTCCTCCTGGTCAGACGCGGACTCTCTCAAGAGCCTAAACCCAGGATAAATATTCTGTTTTGTCCTCCTCGTCAGACATGGACTATCTCAAGAGCCAAAACCTGGGATAAATTTTCTGTTTTGTCCTCCTCATCAGACTTGGACTTTCTCAAGAGCCTAAACCCTGGATAAATATTCTGTTTTGTCCTCCTCGTAAGACACGGACTCTCTCAAGAGCCTAAACCCGGGATAAATATTCTGTTTTGTCCTCCTCTTCAGACACGAACTCTGTCAAGAGCCTAAACCCGAGATAAATATTCTGTTTTGTCCTCGTGGTCAGACGCGGACTCTCTCAAGAGCCTAAACCCAGGATAAATATTCTGTTTTGTCCTCCTCGTCAGACATGGACTATCTCAAGAGCCAAAACCTGGGATAAATTTTCTGTTTTGTCCTCCTCATCAGACTTGGACTTTCTCAGGAGCCTAAACCCTGGATAAATATTCTGTTTTGTCCTCCTTGTAAGACACGGACTCTCTCAAGGGCCTAAACCCGGGATAAATGTTCTCTTTTGTCCTCTTCGTCAGACACGGACTCTCTCAAGAGCCTGAACCCGGGATAAATATTCTGCTTGTCCTCCTCGTAAGACACGGACTCTCTTAAGAGCCTAAATCCGTGATAAATATTCTGTTTTGTCCTCAACGTCAGACATGGGCTCTCTCAAAAGCATAAACCCGGGATAAATAATTTCTTAATTCCTCCTCGTCAGACACGGTCTCTCTCTAGAGCCCAAACCCGGGATAAATATTCTGTTTTGTCCTCCTCGTCAAATACAAACTCTCTCAAGAGCCTCGTCAGATACAGACTCTCTCAAGAGCCTAAAACCGGGATAAATATTCTGCTTGTCCTCCTCGTCAGACACGGACTCTCTCAAGAGCCTAAACCCGGGATAAATATTCTGTTTTGTCCTCCACGTCAGACATGGATTCTCTCAAAAACATAAACCCGGGATAAATTGTCTGTTTATTCCTCCTCGTCAGACACGGTCTCTCTCTAGAGCCTAAACCCGGGATAAACATTCTGTTTTGTCCTCCTCGTCAGACATGGACTCTCTCAAGAGCCTCGACCCGGGATAAATATTCTGTTTTGTCCTCCTCGTCAGACACGGACTCTCTCAAGGGCCTAAACCCGGAATAAATGTTCTCTTTTGTCCTCTTCGTCAGACACGGACTCTCTCAAGAGCCTGAACCCGGGATAAATATTTTGTTTTATCCTCCTCGTCAGACACGGTCTCTCTCAAGAGCCTAAACCCGAGATTCAGTTTTGTCCTCCTCGTCAGACACGGACTCTCTCAAGAGCCTGAACCCTGGATTAATATTCTGTTTTGTCCTCCTCATCAGACATGGACTCTCTCAAGAGCCTAAACCCGGGATAAATATCCTGTTTTGTCCTCCTCATCAGACACGGACTTTCTCAAGACCCTAAACCCGGGATAAATATTCTATTTTGTCCTCCTCGTCAGACACGGACTCTCTCAAGAGCCTAAACCCGGGATAAATATTCTGTTTTGTCCTCCACGTCAGGAATGGACTCTCTCAAGAGCCTCAACCCGGGATAAATAATCTGTTTATTCCTCCTCGTCAGACACGGACTCTCTCAAGAGCCTAAACCCGGGATAAATATTCTGCTTTGTCCTCCTCGTCAGACATGGACTCTCTCAAGAGCCTAAACCCGGGATAAATATTCTGTTTGTGCTCTTCGTCAGACACGGACTCTCTCAAGAGCCTAAACCCGGGATAAATATTCTGTTTTGTCTTCCTCTTCAGACATGGACTCTAAAGAGCCTAAACCCGGGGATAAGTATTCTGTTTTGTCCTCCTCGTCAGACACAGACTCTCTCAAGAGCCTAAACCCGGGATAAGCATTCTGTTTTGTCCTCCTCGTCAGACATGGACTCTCTCAAGAGCCTAAACCCGGCATAAATATTCTGCTTTGTCCTCCTCGTCAAACATGGGCTCTCTCAAGAGCCTAAACCCGGGATAAATATTCTGTTTTGTCCTCCTCGTCAGACATGGACTCTCTCAAGAGCCTAAACCCGGGATAAGTATTCTGTTTTGTCCTCCTTGTCAGACACGGACTCTCTCAAGGTCCTAAACTCGGGATAAATACTCTATTTTGTCCTCCTCGTCAGACACGGACTCTCTCAAGAGCCTAAACCCGGGATAAATATTCTGTTTTGTCCTCCTCGTCAGACATGGACTCTCTCAAGAGCCTAAACCCGGGATAAATATTCTGTTTTGTCCTCCTTGTCAGACACGGACTCTCTCAAGGTCCTAAACTCGGGATAAATACTCTATTTTGTCCTCCTCGTCAGACACGGACTCTCTCAAGAGCCTAAACCCGGGATAAATATTCTTTTTTGTCCTCCTCGTGAGACATGGACTCTCTCAAGAGCCTAAACTCGGGATAAAGATTATGTTTTGTCCTCCTCGTCAGACACGTTCTCTTTCAAGAGCAAAAACCCAGGATAAATATTCTTTTTGTCCTCTTCGTCAGACATGGACTCCCTCGAGAGCCTAAACCCTGGATAAATATTCTGTTTTGTCCTCCTCGTCAGACACGTTCTCTATCAAGAGCCTAAACCCGGGATAAATATTTTGATTTGTCTTCCTCGTCAGACATGGACTCTCTCAAGAGCCTAAACCCGGGATAAATATTCTGTTTTGTCCTCCTCGTCAGACACGGACTCTCTCAAGAGCCTAAACCCGGGATAAATATTCTTTTTTGTCCTCCTCGTCAGACATGGACTCTCTCAAGAGCCTAAACCCGGGATAAGTATTCTGTTTTGTCCTCCTCGTCAGAAACGGACTCTCTCAAGATCCTAAACTCGGGATAAATATTCTGTTTTGTCCTCCTCGTCAGACATGGACTTTCTCAACAGCCTAAACCCAGGATAAATATTTATTGTTGGCCTTCTCGTCAGACTTGAGGATTAACATAAATATACACATGCACAATTTTACGGGGTATGGTCATACCAACAAATATTAGAATACTACATGTACCAAATAGTTATATTTCAAGTAATCCTCGTTCATCCTCTTTCACCCTGGATACAGCAAGCTACCTTGCGAAATTTTGCGAAACAACCTCTGTGTTGCGAAATTTTCAAAGCTCTGTTGCGAACATTTTGCATGGTAATTATCAGAATATTCTCTATAATAGTATTAGATGCTATTAACACTTACATTGGAGGGAGGGGTTGTAGATGCTCTTGTACCTGAAAGTGAATCATCTGGGGTAATTTCGCTGTCATTCAGAATCCCTAATGTCAAAATAAAATAAGATCTTGGGGAATAGCAGAATATGCTTTTGGAGGGTTCGACATTAACTTTTGAATTTGTTACCCATAATATTTGGAGTTTGTACATTTTAACCTTTTAATTAAGATTTTCAGATTAGGGGAAAAAATCCTTACCCTAGTCTCCTTTTATGATGGTAAGATATATTAATTATTGTTGTTTTTTTAGACCAGAAGAGAAAAAATATTCTGTTCTAAAACTATTACCCAAGCGAGTAACCCGTCAACTTCGCCATACATTAAGCGATATTGGTAAAAAGATCTATGATGCTGGATGGAGCTATAGCCACACACCAGCGCCAGAAGGCAACATTTTAGATGTGGACTCAGATTTTAATAGAAGGAAAAAAGAGGTTACTTTTGACTAATTTTATTAAATATTTAATTATTGACTAATTTTATAAATTATTATTTTGTTGCCCTGATATTTTCTTCGTGTATAATCTTTAATTGTTGTTGTCTCCTTTTTATTTTGGTATTTGAGTGTACAAAGGTGGATCTAGAGCAAACTCTTGGGGGGGGGGGCAATGTGACAAGGGTGCCAATAAGCAATCTTGGGGTGGGTGAATGTGACAAGGGTGCCAATAATTGACCAAATTAACAAATTTATTAAAAAAAGGGTGAAAAAAAATAAAAACAAACATAATGAGGGCGTCAGAACAATCTTGGGAGGGCCCGGGGTCCCCCTCCCCTGGATCCGTCACTCTACAAAGGTAGGCAATAATTGAGTTTAAGCGGAGTCACTGTGGTTCAAAGTGTGATTTAAGTTCAATGCACCATGCGTAGTACTGATCATGAGCAACGAGTTCGATTTGAGAGCTCTGTTGACAGGATAGAGAATTCGGCAATTTGATTTAATTATGGATGCCGGCGCCTTGTGAGGCTCCTATAACCATACTAGCACTTCTACAAAGGACCCGAAATAGGACCTCAAGGGCGATTAATAGCACCGATCAAGTAACTCTACAGTATCTCACTGAGATATTTGTAACTGGTATCAACATTTAATAGTACTTAATATAATATTTATCGACATTTAAACATTTAAAACTGAATCGTACTTTATCGATGTTTAAACCTCTGTAAATTTTTGCTTCTGGTTGAAACTCAAATTGCTTATTTGACTTTAAAGTAAGCTCATTTTCCACATTGTTTTTTCTATTTTTCTAATTATATTTCCTTGAATTTTTAGCATGTTTTAATCACACATACAAATCTTGTTCATGTTGTTTATGCTGGCCTTTTATTTATTTTAGATTCGGCTTGAAAATACAATCACTTGTTTCATTTTTAAGTATTAATTAGATTTTGAGTACCTTATTGCTTTTTCACCATTTTCCTACTTTAATTTCCTTAAATTGTAATGCTTATTTCATTTATTTATTTAATTAAAATCTATTGTTTATTTTGATTTAGGTTGAAGTGGTTTTATTTGTCGAATTATTTTATAGGTGCCTACGGTCGAATCTTTCAGTAGCCAATCAAATCAAGTACACATCTTTACATATTTTAAGGTTTTAGCATCAAAGCACTTGTATGACTGTTTATATCGAGAGTTATACTGTATTAAGTACTTAATATAAATTAATTTAAATGTTTGCTTAGTAATACTGAAAATTGATCCGAGCTGTTTCAGTCAATTTAACCTCGTCACGTTTACCCGCTTCTAGTTCCTGTAACAAATTAGAATAACGTTTTATTAAATAACGTTATTTTATTATATAATGTTATTTTAATTAAAATAACGTTTTCTTAAAATGGTTATACCGTGTAATCCTGCGTCATTAAAAGAGAACTGGACGCACTAAAATGTTTTCATTTTGATGTCCTTGGTACTTTCTAGATTCTCATAATTAAAATTGGCTTTGGCCTTTTTTTTACCATTATTATTAAAAAGAGGGAATTAGTTGAAAAAAAGCGCTTCAAAAGAAAATAAAAAGTGAACTTAAAAATGAGCCGAAGTCGGCCATCTCCTGTCAAAGCTCTAGTATTTACACGACAGTTAGATTTTAAGTTAAGGATGGACCTCCCCTAGTCCTCTAGTCAGTTTTCCATGTTTTGATATTTGAGATACGACCTAGTATCTGCAGGGGGTAAAAACTGATTTTTCGGTTTTCCAGATCTAAAATCTATTAACCAACTCACCAATTTTACTAACAAAAACCAACTTATAGAATTGCAAAAACTAGTATCTACATTCAGCAGAAAATGGAAAGGCAACGACGGGAAGAGTATGGACTTTGGGAAACCTATTAGCGAAATTTGGTATCTTAGTCTTTTTTTCCCATTCCAAAAATGAAAAAAACGGATTTCTCGAAACTCGGTATCTTAACGAAATTCTTAACGGTATCTTATAACGAAATATCTTAACGGTATCTTATCGGTATATTAACGAAATTCGGTATCTTAGTCTATTTTTCCCCTTCCAAAAATGAAAAAAACGGATTTCTCGAAACTCGGTATCTTAACGAAATTCTTAACGGTATCTTATAACGAAATATCTTAACGAAATATCTTAACGGTATCTTATCGGTATATTAACGAAATTCGGTATCTTAGTCTATTTTTCCCCTTCCAAAAATAAAAAAACAGATTTTACAGTTTTCTCGAAAGCTTGAAAAATGCGGAGGTTTTGGTATAGGGTATTTGACATAAAGATACATATTTAGTCTGATGCATAAAATTAATAGGAATTATTGTGGAAAATAAACGAAACCTAATATGAACAGAAAATACAATAAAAAAAGTCACTTTCTTGCAGCTTTCTCGGAAACTTGAAAAATTCAGAAACTAAGTTTTGCCAATGGATGGCAGAAATGAAGATACATAATTAGTCAATCTTAAAAATACCAAGAATTGCTATGAACAAATAAGCGGAACCTAAAATGAACCGAAATTAGAATAAAAAAGGGTCTATTTTGTAGCTTTCTCGAAAAGTTGAAAAAATTCAGAAACTAAGTTTTGGCACAGGCTGGCTGAAATGAAGATACATAATTAGTCAAACTTAAAAGTAAAAAGAATTACTATGAATAAGTAAGCGAAACCTGACCTGAACAGAAATTAAATTCAAAAACGAAGTCAAACTTAAAACGTACACAAATTTTTGTACGTTTTGACAGACTATACAGATTTCATCAAAAATTGCCAATATTCATTTCAAAATTTACGTTTAGGTATCAATTTCCTTTAGTTTCGAATTAAATAGAATCAAATGGGAAGGTTTTGACAATATAACTTTTTTTTTTCAATCGTACAATTAAATTGAAATTCACGAATTTATTTTTTGTAAGAAAAATCTCTTTCTTTCCCATAACGGAGATTAGTATTATGATTTTCTTCCTTTTTTTGTTGGTGTTCTGACTAATAAAAACACAAAAAATTAAACAAGAAAAACGGGTTTTAATTTCTATAAAGCAGTGAATACAAAACACTTAATTAAACAAAAATACTCCGAATATTTCGGCCCCACATCCGGGAGCCTTTCTCAACGGAAAAAAAAAATTCTTACATCAACATAAAAAACATACTAAACAAACAAAAGAAAAAATATAAATAAATAGGAAAAGAAAACTCACATATTAAATAAACAATTCCATTCACTGGCGTATAAACAAAATCGAATGCTTATATTGATTGGAACACGCCTGCTCACAGAATATAAATGGAAATCTATCAAAAAATGAAAATATATTTATACTTAAACTAAAACAAAAATTCGAATGTTCGGATACGAATGATGACCTTGCGGACAAAGGTCAGACTGGGTTAAATGCTGGGAAAGGTAAACGAACTGCAGCTAAGCTTGCAAGCAAACGAATCTGTTCAATTTATAATTCAAACATTGGGTGATGAACCTGTGAGATCTATTTAGGGGTTATGGGCCGGGGGTTAGCTGACCTTTTTTGTTTTAGTTTCAAGTCAGTCAGTCATCAGTCAGTAATGTTTGACTACGTGAGAAAAACAGCACTCAGAATTTGGTTATGTTTCCTTTGCCAGTACAAGAATATTTTGGTGTCTAAAAGAGGAGCTGTGGTGTATCCGGGTCGTGTAATCTCTAGAACTGTCATCTCAGAACTGAGCGTCTAGTTCGCTTTTAGCGATGCAGTCTCACACTGAAGTACCATTTCCATATCGCAGTTTCGGTCGTGTTCAAGATCGGAACATATTTTTTTTTACAATTTGTGTCCCATTTTTAAATGTTATAATTATAATTTACCTGTTTTTTTGTTATTCATCAATTCGTAAAGATTGATGAGAAACAAAACTAGCACCAATTAGTCATGTCCAATTTTTCAACAACAAGAGAAACGAAGCACTCATTCACAGAAACGGAGTTTCTGTGAAATGCCAGAATTGCCAGAACAGGAATTGCCAGAACAGGAATATGCCAGAATTGCCTCTCATTTGCCAGAACAGGAATAAAATGACATGACCAGCCCGTAAAAGCTCACTAGCTTGTACTAGAGAATACTAGAGAAAAGTTTTATTTTACGAGTATTGCTCTTGTTGAAGATTAATTAAAAAAAGTTTTTCAACAAAATAAGTTTTTCAGAAAAGTTAAAGAACTCCATTAAACCAAAAAAAGAATCAAATAAAATGCCAAGCATACAGCTACCACAAATCAGTATCAATAAATAAACCCAAAACAAACAGAAATTAAAATAAATAACAGAGTCAAACTCAAAACGAGCAGAAATTAATATGAGTAGGGTTCTAAAACCCTATCATGGGTGCCCATAAGGGGGGGGGGCAGCCCCCCTGGCTGAATGACGGTGTCATATATTTGTATTAATTTAAAAACTTTTTCCACAGAATAAGTTTTCAAAGAAAAGTAAAGAGCTCTATTACGCCAAAAATGGGCAGAAATAGAATCAAATAATCTTCCAAGCGTAAAACTACCACGAATCACTATCAACAATTAAATGAAACTCAAAACAAACAGAAATTATAATAAATGGCAGAGTTAAAAGTCAAAACGAGCAAAAATGATTATTACTAGGGCTGATAACCCCCATGCCTTCTCAAGATCAGAATATAAATTAGGCTTTACTGAAAAAAAAAACAACAAAAAAACACAAAAACAAATGACCGTGGATTGTCAGTTTAATATACCTATCCTGATATTTATTCCTTACAATAAAAAAGAGTAAAAAAATTGAGTAAAAAAAAGTTTTTTACTTATTTAAGTAAAAAAGTGAAAACATTTAAACATATTTTGTTTTCAGTAAAGCGCAAATTATGTTCTGGTCTTGAGAAGACATGGGGGCTATCAACCCTACTAATATTAATTTTTGCTCGTTTTGGGTTTGGCTCGGCTATTTATTCTAATTTCTGTTCATTTTGAGTCTCATTTATTTATTGATAGTTATTTGTGGTAGTGTTACGTTTGGGTGATCACTTGACTCAATTTCTGCCCATTTTTTGCTGAAACGAACTCTTTACTTTTCTTTGAAAAATTTGTCTTGTGGAAAAAGTTTTTTTAGATTAATTTCTGTTCGTTTTTTACTGACAAAGTCATTTTCATGAAAAAAACATATTTTACATCTTTTTGTTTTTTTTTTCCTATAAGAATCCATAGTTTGGCTTGCTATTTGTATGTTGGGAGAAACTTTTTCAATAATTTTTAATCCTGACACAAATAGTATTTTTAATTTTATGTTATACCTCCTGAAGTTGACCTGAAAAAAATAAAACATAACATCATTCCCAAAAGATTCTATCTATGGTCTTTGACAACCTAGATGCACTTACAATCTATTTATTTATTTAAAATGTAAGAGCAGAAGTAGTAATAGTAGTCGCCCCAAAAGCTTCAACTTAATACCCCCAATCGTTCTCGATATATTGCTGAAGTGGCTTATTGGCAACCGCAAACACAATGCCTTTTGATTTAGTTTAAAAGTAGCATTTAGTTATATAGCATAATGGGCCAATTGCATAATTGTGGGGATTTGACATGCCCAATATCCCTATAGACATAGCTGCTGGACCGTTCTACTATGCTGAACAAAATAGTTGTCTCAAAATTTTGACTAGACGTGTGTGGGAAATAAATCGACTTGAGAGACTGGCTGAGTGCCCTTCAATCTCTTTCTACTCTTAGAAAGGACCCTAGAACTTTTAATTTTGAATCGAATTAGCTTCTTTAAATGTTTCAATGATATTTCTAGCTATTATAGAGTGGTGCTGCCTATGATATTGCATATATGCCTTTTTGAAAATCTGCATGTATACAGTTTTTTCATTTGATTGGAACGTCCCCTAAACACTTCCTAGAAGTTTCACCTTAATACTCTTAGCGTCATTAGTTACAGTAGCTGTAGTTGTATTACTAAAAGTATACACATAGTGCCTTCTGGCTAGTTAAAAATCCCCACAACTTACTCTTAAAGATCTAACTTAATAATATAAGGTGTTCTTGAGATATTGCTTTGTCACCTTTTTGAAAGTCCACATGCTCATAGTTTGTTTGGATTTAGTTCAACGTCCGCCTAAATATTTATTATATTGATTACTGAAGAAATTGTTATATTCTCTTTGGACTATTGGCTACAAAATGACTATCACAATTTCGATCGAATGTGTTTGGGGAAAAGAGGATATCAGGGAGGGGGGGGGGGGCTATTTTCTCTCCATCACGCTTGACTCTTAAAATGGAACTAGAACTATGCATTTCCATTCAAATGAGCCTTCTCTATAGTTCAAAAGACCACATCTTCATAAAAACCTCACATCCCCTGGGGCATAACTTAAAACCCTTACCTCCATACTCTGGGGGGCTGTGTCAACCCCAAAAGCCATGTTATGAGAATTTTGGAATATTTTTGAACAAATGGCTATCTCAAAAATTATGATTGAATGTGTTTGGGGAAATGATTGGTTTACGGGGGGGGGGGGAGGCTGGTTGACCTCCAATCACTTTTGACTGTTAAAAAGGCCAGTAGAACTTCTGATTACCAATCAAATGAGCCCCCTCTGAGATTTAAATGGCCATCCTTTCTATAAACACCTTATATCCCCCCAGGGCATAAATTACAACCCTTGCTCTGAGGGTTGTGGGGGGGGGGGCTGTCATTCTCAGTCATTATTTCCGGACCTTTAAACTACGCTGAACAAAATGGCTATCTCAAAATTTTGATTGGGTGTGTTTGGGAAAGTGATTGGCGCGAGGGAGGGGGAGCTGGTTGCCTTCCATGAGCTCTTTTGAAGTTCCTATGACATTTTTTTCTATAAGAAGTACCCTGGTCTAGAAAACAAAATAATGTATTGTGCCGACGTTGCTCTTTACTTAGGCAGCGCTATCGCGCTGCCTATGATATTTTGTCTTGAGATTTTAATTATACAGCACTGGAAGTGCCGATTAGACCAAGTAAGCCCCCCCCTAAAATTCAGCCTGTGGGCGCCCATGAACCATATGCTTTCTAAAAGCCAGAATATAATTTGTACTTTATTGAAAAAAATTCAAATGAATTTACTGAAAAAAATGTGCATTGTCAGTTTAATATACACATGCTAATATTTATTCCTTAAAATCTTAGTTAATTTTTGATTTCTTAAAGTTATAAAAATGAAAACATTTAAAAGAATTTTTTTCAGTTAAGTGCAAATTGTATTCTGGCTTTTAGAAAGCACATGGGTTTTGAACCCTACTCATATTAATTTCTGCTCGTTTTGAGTTTGAATCTGTTATTTATTTTAATTTCTGTTTTGGATTTCATTTATTTATTGATACTGATTTGTGGTAGTTGTATGCTTGGTAGATTATTTGATTCTTTTTTTTTGTTCATTTTTGGTTTAATGGAGTTCTTTATTTTTTTTGAAAAAATTATTTTATGGAAAAAGTTTTTTAATTAATTTCTGTTCGTTTTATATTGACATAGTCTTTTTCAGGGAAAAAGACTGAGCCTCTTCTAAAGTTAAACAACCATCCCTTCCATAAAAACCTTAAACACCGTCTGGGCATAACTTACAACTCTTACCCCTAATCTCTGGGGTTTGTTTCAACCCCAAAAGCCTTGTTATGTGATATTTAGACTATTTTGAATAGAATGGCTATCTCAAAATTCCTATTAGAAGCATTTCGGGACACTACGACGTGTTTGTGTGTGTGTGTGTGTGGGGGGGGGGTGTAGTCATACTCATTAACATGAGTAGGGATGACAACCCTCATGCCTTCTCAAGACCAGAACATAATTTCCACTTTACTGAAAACAAAATACATTTGAAATGTTTTCACTTTGCTTTTACTTGTTTGAAATGATTTTACTAGAATGGAAAACTACTCAACAAAACTTATATCTGTAAGGGAGCCCATAAAAGAGCCTATTCGAGGAGCCATCGATGACAACGAAAGTAGCAACAAAGCGGAATAGTTCTTTGTTTTAAATAGATTATTATTTGTACTCTATTCAGATTGAAATTAAACGCTGAACTACCAATTTTTTACAGTCTTAATTATGTATTAATCTCTCAGTTAAGAACATTTGAGAGAATAGAAGGGCTGAACGCATATTTTGCCCTTGCTTAAGGCTTGACAAAAGGTCTTTTCACTATAGAAAAAGCCAAAATCCTTCTAATTTTGCTCTGAAAAATTTTTTTATTACTGGAAAATTCTGTAGTGAAATGCGTAGTTTATTTAAGGGATTAGCTTGAGATTTCGCATTCCAAAAAACTTTCAAATTTTCACTTCAAATGTTTTCCATATGCTGATAATAAATATGGAAAGAACGAAGAACCGTTAGGAATATTTCTCGGCAAAGGCCCTAAAATAAAATACAAAAATTATGATAATTTGAATAAAAAGTATGCAGAAATTTCTGGAAAAAATTTAGGATTTCAGGCCTCAGGTCGATTAGGATTTCAGCTTCCAGGTCCCGAGATCACTTGCATCTGTCAGTGTTTGTAAAGAGCCTCGGGACTAAAAACTTGACTAAACTTAATTGAATCGTCTTTACGAAAAGAAAAAAAAATATCTGGAAAGTTAAAAAACAGAAAGACATAAAAAGAAGATTATTACTGTTACACAGATTGAGACTTATTTTTGGCTGTGTCAGTTCATGAACCCCAGAATTTGTTCAGTCTCAAATAGTCTTGAAACTTACAGTGGATGTGGACAGAACCAGGTAGACCCTAATAAAGACATAACATTGGTTGTTGGTTGTATCAACATTAAGCGCCTGAAACTAGCCAAAAAAAAACTTTTCTAGCTGCCTTAAACTTACAGGGGGTGTAGACAGGACCAATGGAGGCCCCTTTTAATCAGCATATAAAGATAAAGAAAGTATTATAAAAAAAATTGGTTACATAAATTTGGGACACGTGAATTTCTAAAAACCTTAAATTCTCCTCTTTTTGGCTTGAAAAAAATTCTCCTCTTTTTGGCTTACAGGGCGTGAGAAAGAGATGAAGGGAGATAAATAAAAATCGACAATATTTCAAAAATCAGTCCGTATTGATCCGTAAAGCCAGAAGTAAGCCCAAGTTTGTTTTGTGGCAAATTGTCACCATGAGGAATCTTGTGACACAATTTCACCATGAGGAATTTTTCCCATGGATAATCCCCCCTCCCAAGGAAAAATCCTCCAGATAATTTTAATCCAGCTGAAAATTTTCCCGGACAATCATATTCCCAGAACACCTTCATGTGTAAAATTGGGTCGGCAAGGAGAAAGTAAGACAAATAAAGGAATTTAATCTAGGAACATAGAGATTTTTTTTTACGCCATGGTTATTACCCTTATTATTTTAATCAAATACATTGTCGGTTCTAGGCCTTGGTAGGAGGGGGCAGTACTTGTATTCTATATTTTCATGATTTTGTGGTGTACCTCCCCGCCCCTGATTATAAGGCCTAAAATCGGGGGGTTTCATCTTCAAAAACCTAATTTCCAGAACTTCCAACTACGTTCAAAAAATGGCTATCTCAGAATTTTGATTGGATGTGTTTGGGGAAATGGGGGGGGGGTGAGAGGGGGGTTAGTTGCCCTCCAATCACTTTCGACTATTAAAAAGGGCACTAGCCCTTTGAATTTCCAATTGAATGAGCCCTTTTTGAAGTTTCTACAACAACGCTTTCTATAAAAAAAACCTTATATGCCCCCAGGGCATAGCTTACAACCCTTGCCCTGAGGGCTCTGTGGGGAGTTTCCTCCTCAAAGACATAATTTCCAGATCTTTCAACTACGTTGAACAAAATGGCTATCTCAAAATTTTAATTGGATGTATTTGGGGAAATGGTGAGCGTAGAAGGGGTGTTAGTTGCTTTGCAATCACTTTTGGCTATTAAAAAGGGCACACTCCCTTCCAATTTCCAATCGAATGAGCCCTTTTCGAAGTTTCTACGACAACTTCTTCGATACGAAGTGCCCTGGTCTAAAACCCAAAAACCACAAATAAATAAATAAATAATACATTTTGCCAACATCGTTCTTTACTTAGACAGCGCTATTGCGCTGCCTATGATTGCAGCACATTTGTTTTTGCGACTTGTATCACGATTTTTCACATTTTCACCTATTTTTGATATATATATATATATATATATATATATATATATATATATATATATATATATATATATATATATATATATATATATATATATATCATAAAAATTTCAGATGTCAACCGAATTAGAGATTCAGGAAGCGTTTCTTCGATTTATGGCAACCTTATTTAGTGGATATCGAAATTTTTTACTGCCTCTTACTCGAGCGCCGGACATTGGAGCTACAGACTCAAGATCTTTATTCAATATCGAAGGTATATTTTCATGTTTTACTCTCTCTCTCTCTCCCTCTTTCTCTCTTCCATCGTTGATGACTGCTAATGACTTTGATTTGCGGACTGTATAGCCTTTTCCTGAATATGGTCTTCTTTATTATGAGCTGTCTTCCGGATGTAGTATAATTTTACAGGCATGAATATAAATATTAGGCCTAGTAGTGCTTTTGAAGGATGTTGGCTCGTGTTGATAGAAGTGTATCATGAATAGTTGAAAACCATGTAATGAACAAGTAGGTCCAGGCTTCCTCAAAGCATCTCCTCAAATGAAGGTGCTGGGCACTTCTTGCTTTCCGGTTGCAAGCCGGCTTAAGCGCTTTATATCGATGTGAAAAAAGTTATTAGTCTCTGGCCTGCGCTGCCTCTGGCCTGACCTGCGCTGGAGGCGCCCTTTGCTTTTCTTGTGATCCTAACGCTTTCAAAGATTTAGATAATGTGAAATTTGAGACACAACCATACAAAGCTGAAAGATGGGTACCATATTGGCGTTTTGACTGAAGTTTTTTTTTTAACAGGAATTATTAGGGTCTTTGCAGACTCGTCAGCCTGGGCTGGGAAACATGAAACTAGGTGATACATAATTTATTTATTCAGATAGGATGAATGAGGAAACCAGTAAATCCTGATTAGGTTCGGAAGGTATTAACAATAAAACTCTAGTTTCTAATTTTATTACCAAAAATTGTAACGTATCACTCATTGTGGTATATGCCCTGTAGAATTAAGTACGAAGCACTTATGACTTGGATGTACCTTATATACTGTGTCAATAATAAACAACAAGATTCCATGTAGAAATGGGATTTAAGTAGATACTTTAATACTCAGGTTGGTACAAATAAGGACTGCTACGATATTTCAAATTCATTTAATTCAAAAACAAGACATAGCTCTCGTGGGCAAAGCCCAAATAGGATGTCTCTTAGTCATAATTAGCAAAATAAAGTCGTCTGATAAAACTTTGTCAGGATAAATAAACTGAAGGATAAAAACTCTTGAGATTGAGAATAAAATTGTCTGATAAAACTTCGTCAGAATAAAATAAACTAAACAATAAAAACACTAGAGATCATTGTAATATTTCACAAAGCTTGGCACAAAGCTTTTACTGTAGCGCATGGTGTTACAATGGACTGGGGTTAGTTTCGGAACCTTCTCAGCCACTTCCCTGGGGGGGGGGGCGAGATCTTATAGGGACAAAAGGTGGGGGAAGGAATGAACGGTAGATGGGATGTTGGAGGAAGGAGGAGCCAAATCTTTGGCATAATTTTTCTCGGCGGGAAGAAAGTGATTCAAGTTTAAATTCTTTGAGGTAAAAGGAGTAAGGTAGAGGGGAACCGCCATAAATGGTTTGGAGTGATCTCTTCTGAACTCGTTCTATTTTATCAATTTCATCCTGGGTAAGGGCAAAGTGTCAAACCGGACAAGTATATTCAACTAAGGGGTGGATGAAAGTGTAAAATATTAGTTTCAGCTTGTCCTTAGGAGCTCGAAATTTTTTTTAGTGTTTTTAGCATTTGGATTGCGCCGTTAGTTTTTTTACAATTGTCTTTGTATTCTCCCGCCATGAGAGCTCAGAAGAAATCACCACACCAAGTAAAGTTATTTTATGGCTTATTAGCTCGGAAGTGGTAGGAGGTTCGAAAGACGGTTGAGTATTCTGAAGAAAAGAAAATGTCGTGACCGAGCATTTGTCTTTATTCACGACCATGTTTAGTTCAGCCGCCTCTGAGGTAACTTGGTCGATGAAACCAGCAGCATTGCTCTTCGAATCCTTAGACACGATTTCCGTTAAGGACAAGTCGTCAACGTATTTTCATCTGTCCTCCAGCTCAGCAGCAATTTCATTTATCATGAGGAGGAAGCCCAGCGGCCCGATCACAGTTCCTTGTGGAATTCCACAAAAAACTGACAGAGAAGTGGAAAGAAGCTCTTGATGATTTTAATAATAAAGCTGGGTGGGTATATTTTTTTCCGCCATTTTTTCCAAAATGATTTTGTGATCAACAAGGTCAAATGCTTTTCTGAAATCAATTGCAATTAAATTTATCCATTTTGCAGGTTCATCCAGGTGTTTTAAAATAAAATCAATTAAATTAACGAGGTAATGAACTATCGAACACTTAGGGATGTTACCAAATTGCTTTCGATCAGTTCCTTTCAAAAGATATATTTTTAGCCATGCGGCAACAAAGCTTTCGTATATTCTGCTAAAAACTGACGTAACTGTGATCGGCCGGACACCAGAGAAATCATTAACTGCTTCCTTTCTGAATGGGGGTAATAAACCCTTTCTTCCATTTCTTTGGAAAATATCCTGTTTTGTTATATTATTGGAAATTATCTGAAGGGGAAATGATAATTCTTTAGCAAATGCTTTAATGAGAGCAACTGGAATGTCAAAAGGGGCAACGGAAGTTCTTTTTAACGAAGAGAGTTTACGGATTATAATTGCCGATGAAATATCAGCAATTAAATTATCATCTGAAGGAGTAGTTAAACTTACTGGAGGATCCTCGGGTGGAAGAGGGGGGTAAGACTGCACAATTGAAGCAAAATGGCATTTAAATCATTTGCAGTTTTCTCTAGAGGCTCCTCCTTCATGAAGTCAACTGGTTGAGAACTTTTGCCAGTCAGACTTTTTACTTTACTGAAAAACTGTGACGGCTTGGACTCCAAAAGATGGTCAACTTCATTTTCATAGTAATTTACTTGTGCCTTTTTGATTTTCCATTTTATTTGGTTTGCCAACTGTTTTGCTTGCTTCACTTGACCTTTTCGTATTAGGTGCAATTATGTTTTATCAGTTGCTTTATTTTTGAATTTACGTATGGTTTATCACTAGAACAGAATTGAGTCGTACGTTCGGGAAAGCACTCGAGAAATTTTGAATTTACCTTATTATGGAATTCTTCTACTTCGGAATCCAAGTCTTTAGCTGAAGAGACAACGACCCAGTTTTCTCCCGTTATCCAGTCACCGAATTGCAGCAGACCATGGTCAGTGATCGGCCTTGAAGTAACTTCGGTTACTGAATATTTAATTTTTACTTTTTCCAAGGGGTTCCACTGTAGCATATAATGATAACTTCCACCAAGTGGTGCTAGTTTACTTGGATTCTGGTAATATTCCGAAAGATTTGTCAGGATTACATCCAGACAAGTATTCCCCCTAGTTGTTGGGAAATTGACTAGTTTTAAGGTTAAGTGACCTGGCCAGCGATTTGCTATCGAGTTCGTTAGTATCTCCTAGCATTACTACTCCAAAATATGGGTGAGTTCTCTGGACGTAATCTGTCGATTCCTGCAGCTTCTCTCAAAAAGCCTTTCAGGTCGCAGCGGGCTGACCAGGTGAATAATAGAAAACGCACACTGCTACGGCAGAGAGCGGCCTAGGGAGTCACTTAGGTTGGGCTTTGACCCAAATAATTTCATCACTATCTTCAAGAAAAGGTATATTTAAAAGCTGAGGTTTAAAATCTTCATGCACGAGTGTCATAATTCCTCCTCCCTTTTTCCCAAGAGGATGGTCATCAGGCCGAAGTTTAATAAAAGAAGAAAAGTTGAGAACCCTCAATAAATTAAGATCTTGCCAGTGGACCTCGGAAACACAGATAACGGAAGAGCCAAGCGTTTGAGCCGTGGTCTGAAGTTCAGTAAATTTCTCTAGATTTAAACTTTCGGCGTTGCTGTAAAGGAAAAAAGGAAATACGTAACGTTTGTCGTGAAACTCCCGGGAAAAAGGTTTATTTTGGAATTTCTTGCCCCCTATCTCGACTGGAGCAACAACAGGATTATTTAAACTGAAGTCACCAAACAATTTTTTCCTTCAGCAGGGAAAGGGGTAAAGAGGAGGGGGGAATAGATTTGTATAGATTTGTATAGGGGGAATATATTTGTAGTGATAATAATCTAGTTATAACCAGTACGGTGTTTGGACGTGAAATAGCGCGTAAGCTGACGTGTTACTCATACGACGGCTCACTTGACGTGACCATATTGATTATGTCGAAGATTATAATTCGAAGACTTGGGAATCAATGCAGGCTGATGCTGTTATTGATGTTGAATTAAATATCACATTATAGTAGCGTAATTAATTGAAAGGGTAACAACCCTTCAGTTAGCCATAACGTTGATAGAACTTAGGATGCTTAGGATAGAACTTTAGGGTTGATAGAACTTAGGATGAGGCTTTTAGAGGCACGTTGCAGGAGTAATTTGAAATGAAATTGGAGACTTTATTGTTGATAGAGCTTTTAGTTAAGAGTTTGGCTAGAGCCCCTCCCCCCCATTGCGCTTCCTTACTGAAGGACTACGAAACGGAGATCAGCACCGCCAGTGTGGACCTTAAGGGTCTAGTGCCGTCATACTTACTTATTAACTTATTTAGCAAGATGGTTTCAAGTTGATAGTTTGAGAGTTTTTGGTTGATAGTGTAGAGGACGAAGGGAACAATTTTAGGGAAATATTTTGCGATATGGAGATTTCTAAAAAGTTTTGAAAAATAATGAGGCTTCAGGTGCTGATAATATGATAAGCGAGTTTTTTTGAACAAGTGTTCAGTAGGGCTGTGTCATGTACCTGTTTGTATATATTATTTTGACAGTTTTGTTCCAGGCAGCACAACCAATACTATGGGAGAACATGTTGTTAAAGAGGAAGGTTAAACCGTTCTGGACTTTAATTGTGGAGGTGATGTGAGTGTCCTAAATAAAGGTGTTAGCGAAATGAATAAGTTTTAGAGTTTGTGAGAATTCGGGGTGGGAGAATAGGTGTACTAATTGCTATTAATAAGATTTAGTCAGGTGATACTGGGCAGCGAGAAAATGATTAGATAAACTGGGTAGCTGGGTAAGCGCAAAATGGATAGCTTCATTGGGTGGCATTATTAATAAGGATGGTGGATGCAGCTGAGGTGATAAAAGCAGAATATTCAAATGAATAATTCTTTTCTCGCGGTTGAGAAAAGACTTAAAAGGAAGTAAAAACTTTATAAGTACGATTAAAGAGTGAACCTCTAAACATAATGGAGTAGAGGAGGATCTTGCCTCATTCCACCTCAGGCAACATTGTGCCGCGACGAGTTTTCAGTGGAAGTAATAGTATGTTGACAAAATCGTATTACCTTTGAGCTATTGTAGCAGATACAAAAATGCTATTCTAAATCTTCTATACGCTATTTTTATTTCTCCTTGTATGCTATTTACTTCTATTTCTCCCTTTCTTTCCTTCAAATCGCTATCCTCACGCGCATGCGACATTTTAGGCGGTATTGAGTTAAGGTTTTTCCCCGTGTAGTATTTTTTAATCTATGTTGAATGGTACAACCCAAAAAAGCCCCTGAGAGCTAGTTATAAAGAAAGTCACCAAAAGGAGTACGCTTTTTTAAGTTAAATTTTGTTTAACTTTAAGAAATGCTTACTTAGTTTAAAAATAGTTGCTATGGAAAATTTCTTTCAAAGTGTCTGTTTCTGTCTATTAGCATTTAAAGTTTCGTATTTATGAAAATGTGTTTTGTTTGCATACATTAATTATATTCATGGTCAATATAGTAGTGTCCTCCAGAGGCACGCAGCGCATTAAAAAGTAGCTGTCAATAATTCCTTCTGTTTTGCTGCTACGATGATCAACAATAATAAAAAAAACTAAAACTAATTTGTTTCTTCCCCTGGAAAAATTAACGTTTTTCGTATGATATGTGCACGACACGGACCGTGAAATACAAGAGCTAGAATTGGCTCTTCTTGTTTCGAAGTTGAAGTGTACCTTTGCCGCTTTTTAACTTATACGCTTTTCCGGCCATCATTGACTCATCTGTGCTGACTTACGAAAATGAGCGTCACAGGCACCCACAGAAGTGTTCTCTGTTTGCGGGGGGCGCAGTTTTTTATTAACTTTTTTTTTCTTCCAGTAAGTCGATAAATTTTAAATTAAAATTTAAATATCATTTATTTAAATTATTATCCTGTATTTCTTATATATATATATATATTTTATTTCCCTTTTTAATTTTCTCTGTTTGCGGGGTGGCATAAACTTTTTCCCTCAACAAATCGCTAAATTTACTCCAAACATTGTCGTGTATTTCATAAATTTTTATTTGAACAGGTTAGGGTTAAACAACCTATTGCCTTCCTCTACGGCCACCCATATACATTTATAAAATGTAAATTTTTTAATTTCATGAAAATGAGGTGAACATGTAGTTCTGAATTTAATGGACCGTGTGATTAAAAATTCCTGATGTAATGGGTTGTTTATATTAGTGAAACATACAAAAGAGTTCTTAGATTCTAGTTTGTGTCGTTTGCTTTCTGACTTTTTATTTCTTTTTTATTAAAGATTCTAGTAAAAATTTTGCTTGTTTTTTTCAGTTTGGATTGTTTTATTTATTTATTTTTCCTAGGGAAAGGCAGTATCACCTAAAAAATTGCCTGGGGGTAAGAAATTATTTTTGTTGATCGTTTTTATTTTATTTTAGGGTTTGTCAGATCACGGGATAAGTCATGCACGAAATTTTACGGGTACTTAGTTCGGACTCAAATATTCAGTCGATTTATTGAAGAACGAAGTTTTGTTTCGGATATGGACTCTAGTCTCGCCTTTTTTGACGAAGTCTCTGATAAGTAAGTCTTATCATTTTTGTAGTGCTCCACTTGTATCAAAAGTTGATTGATGGATATTTTAAGCGAAAATGTCAAAGACCCCGAAAAAAGAAGAATCTAAGAAAAAACTATTGAATACAAATTCTAACCACATAAAGTGCTGCTTTAGTAAAAACAGTATATTTATATATTTGTTCACACAGTTCCAACCAAAGATCCCATACTAAAGGTCTCTAAATTTAATAAATTGTAATTAGAAATCCCAGATGATTTCGAAGCAGGCAAAAGTGGATAGAAACAGGTGGGGATACAAATGCTGAAATGCAAATCATGGCAGTCTATCAAAATCTCTTGCCAGTCTATCTTTGATTTTGAGACATGGTAGTCTCCAAATCAAATAATTGAAGAAAAGACATGTTGATCGCGTTAAGTACCAAATATATTAAGATAAGAATCCTTTTTGCCTCCTGGAACCATATTGAAATTCCATTAATACCTTAACCTTAATTAATACCTTAATCATTAATACCTTAATACCTTACGCGATCCATTATAATTCATTAATATATTCCATTAATACCTTAATCCAAAAACATGATTTTATAGGTTTTTCCTTTGGGTAGTTTAAAAACTATGAAGTTTTTAGAGCAGTATCATATTTTTGTCAGAGTTGCCACGTTGAACTATGAAAATGAATAAGCCAAGCCAGTTAGTTAAGCTAGACAATGTTTTTTATCCATAAGAAATCAAACATTTAACAACCTGTTGACTCTCAAAGACAACTTCTAAGAACTGACGTTCGGTCTTATTTTTGTTGATTTTTCACCCATGTTCATTTTTCTTGAATTTGGTTTCCCCTACTATCAAAAATGGCATAACTTTATATTTTCCCCAGTTTTATGGTATATATGGTTGTGTAATTTGAAATTATCAGGTTTTTAGTCTCCTTGGTAAAGTAGTGGTAAGTTAAAATAGCCTTGTGTGATTTCTATTGTTTTCTAAGGTCTTTGGATCCTAGAACTGGAAGTGGGGTGATATACCAGGAAATTTTTGAGGGGATGATGAGAATGAAAAAGTGCATTTTACGATGGACCTATCTTGGGAGAGTGGATACGCTATATCTACCCTATTGTGTTTATGTATCTCTTTGTGCTCGCATTTTTATGGATCTTAGGTATTTTGACAAGACTACATAAACTCCCCGTTCTTCATTACGTTATCCCTCGCCTGTTCTCCAACCATTCCTCCTCTTAAATATCCCTTAATTTGGGCAACCAAATCAATGGCTACTGAATAATTTGAAATTTGAGTGAAGGATATTGAACTGGAATTATTAGGGTCCTTGCAGACCCTAGGAATTATTAGGGTCTTTGACATTGTAGACTCAGAACCAATCAAGACTGAAAGATGACTACCAAACTGGCATTTGACTGAAGAATTTTGAACTGAAATTATTAGGGTCCTTGCAGACCCTAGGAATTATTAGGGTCTTTGACATTGTAGACTCAGAACCAATCAAGACTGAAAGATGACTACCAAACTGGCATTTGACTGAAGAATTTTGAACTAGAATTATTAGGGTCTTTGCAGACCCTAGGAATTATTAGGGTCGTTGACATTGTCGAAGAAAGGAGGATTAATTAATTTAACGCTCATCTACTTCAGATACTTCAGTCAGTATCTAGCTATTGAAGAGTGAACTCCTATAATCGGATTACTTTTTCAAGTTAAAAGGATTAAATTTGATATTGTTTTGGACTTTGCCATTGCGTAATCTGATGCAAGTGTAGACTTCTACGTGCGGATTATAGCATTCATTATGGCTGTCACTCAAGCAAAATTTGATGAAGGAATGAAACCGCTTCAGGCGTTGCTGGATAAAATATAAGCAGAGCAGAAAAGTTTTTCTGTCTCAATAATTTCCCTTCAAGATGAAGTTAGGCAAATATCAGCTGAAAATGCGAATCTACGAGAGGAATCTAAAAAGCTTCGAAATGATCTAGAGCAAGAAAAATTGCAGAATAACGATTTGGAGAGTAAGCTTTTGGACATCGAAGTGAGAGAAAGAAAGCTGAATTTGATTGTTCATGGTCTGCCTACTGAAAAGCATAATCAATCAGTGACTAGCAACGTAAAGTCTCTTCTTTCTGACAAATTGCAAGTTACCGAGGATATTTCTCTTACCAAGTGTTATCGCCTTGCGAGAAATAGCAGTTCAAACATCACTAGTAGGAAAACTAGTGTTCGACCGGCCCCTGTTTTTATATCGCTAGACACAGATCATAGCATTCAGGCGATTCTCAGTGAGGTGAATAAGTTGAATGGTAGTGGAATTCGTATTTGCACTGATCTCCCACCAAAGCTAAATTTCCTACGGAATGAGCTATTGTCTAAGGGAAAGGACATGTTTGATTCGGGTTCAGTTCATCTTACGCGTATTAAACAAAAAGGGAGTAAATTATGGCTCGAGTGTAAAAAGTCTCCGTCTTCACAGTGGGCTAAGATTGACTAGTTACGGTGATTAATAATGACATTCGTTTGGTGAGATTATTTTTATTACTTTATGTAATGTTTCTCTGTTCATAGGATCTATTATTTTTATTTCTTGTGAGGTTTTTTGTCCCTCTGTAGACTTATTATAAGTTTATTTTCTGTCTTTTTGTGTGTTTCTATTATTTTTATTTCTTGTGAGGTTTTTTGTCCCTTTGTAGCTTATTATAAGTTTATTTTCTGTCTTTTTTGTGTGTTTCTATTTATATGAAGTAATTGAGTACAATAATTTTTTCTGTATCCGCATTTCATGTTACAATGAATAAGTTCAGTTTCTTTCTCTTGTTTCTATTTATTTTCAAGCAGTTTCTTTTTCTTTCATCATTATTTTCGAGTTCTCGCTGGTTCAGTTGTTTTTGCTACGTTAAGACTCAGACTGTGTGCATTTTGCGTAAGTTTCTGCTAGTCCTGATCATAATTCTGATTATTTACATTGGATGATAATTGTATTGGGGATAGACTGAGAGACCTAGAGTCGAACCCTTTTGACTTTTCCATTTTCCAGAGCCATGATAAATTTTTTGGAAACGAGATAAATGATGGTGGGCTAATTAATTTTCCAAAATGTAAATATAAATTACCTTCCGAAGTTTCTGATCTTCCCAGTACCGGTGTTGTGAGAACAGGATTTTTAAATTGTAGAGGTTTTTTTAGTTCACAGGATGATCTTGTCGATGTAGTTCATAAGCTATCTTGTCATGTCGTTGGATTCTGTGAGACTTTTCTTATAGACACGGCTCCTCATGTTGCTTTTCCTGGATATCAATTTACTTTCAAAAACCGACTGACAAGGCGCCAAGGTGGTTTGGCAGTATTAGTTAAAGAAGGTATCTCTTTTCGACGCCTTGCAAATCTAGAAGGTTCTCATGAGGAAATGCTTTTTGAAGTAATGGTAACTGAAATTAGTCTTGGAAAAAAAGATATAGTTTTTTGCGTAGTATACCGACCTCCTTCTTCTCCAGTCAAGTCTTTCCTCTCTAAACTCCATGATTTTTTGCATCAACCTCATTTTCAAAATAAAGATGTTGTCCTCTCCGGAGATTTCAACATTGACCTTCTAGAAGCTTCAAATGAAGCTTCTGTTGATTTATTGTCTTCTTGCTTTTCTGCATATCTGCTTCCTACTTGCCTGATACCTACAAGAATTTCACCTAGTTCTGCTTCTCTCATGATATATTTTTACATCCTTACCAATTAAAGCAAATTTTGCTGTTTTAAGTGATATATCGGATCATTTCCTGCTGGTTTCAGATTTAGCGTTTACTTATAAAATACCGCAGGTAAGTAAGGAACGTCAAGTACGGTTAATAAATAAAATAACATTAAAGCACCTGAATGAAAGCCTTGGTCTATTGGATTGGCAGGATGTAATATCCACGGAGGATACAGATGTGGCAACTGATACTTTCCTAAGAAATTTCAATTGCTGCCTTGATTCTAGTTGCCCATTTGTTACGAAGAAAATGTGCAGAGAAAAATTTCCTATAAGGCCGTGGATAACGTCTGGAATTTTGATATCGGTTAATAAAAAAAAACCAGTTATTTAAAAAGCAGTTAAAGAATCCAACTGATTATAATATTAAAAATTTTGAAATCTTCAAAAATAAATTAACCGCACTGATACGATTGTCGAAACATAGGTATTATAAAGAGTCTTTCGAAGAAGCTCAAAATTCTCCTCGCAAAACGTGGTCTTTAATTAATTCTATTATAAAAAAACAAAGGAATTCTAAGTTTCCTGAAGTTATTAGTTTAGAAAGATGGATCGACTACTAACAAATTGGAGAAAGTGGCTGATATTTTGAATACTTATTTCGCTAGTATAGGAGAGAAAATTGTTTCATCAGTAATGAACCAGTTTGATTCACGTAGTAATAAACATTTTTCTTCATACCTTCCATCTCCTCAAAGTAATTCAATTTTTCTTGCGCCTATTTCTCGGTCTGAAATAACAAAAATAGTGTGTGATCTAAATCCAGGTAATTCAGCGGGAATTGACGGGTCTAGTTCTATAATTGTTAAAGAAATATTGTCTGCAGTAATTTTGCCATTACAGCATATAATTAATCTTTCATTTAAAACTGGAGTTTTCCCGTCTGCTTTTAAAGAAGCGAGGATAATTCCGCTTCACAAAGGTGACTCTCCTGAAAACCCATCAAATTACCGCCCTATTTCTATTTTGTCAGCATTTTCTAAAATATTTTAGAAGGCAATTTATAAGAGGCTCTATGACTTTCTTAAATCGTTTAATTTTTTCACAAATTCCCAGTTTGGTTTTAGGTCTGGACACAATACTGAGCACGCTATCATTGCTCTCATCCAATATATTCGTGAATGCTTAGATAGAGGTGAAATTCCAGCAACAATATACTTGGATTTTAAAAAAGCATTCGATACAATATCCCATTGTATTCTTTTTCGTAAATTGGATAATTGTGGTGTGCGCGGACCGGCGTTGGATCTAGTTAAATCTTATCTTGATAAGAGAAAGCAACGAATAGATGGAGGTAATTTTCTCTCTTCGCCTGTTCCTCAGTCCTCGATGGTTGGGGTGCCTCAGGGCTCTGTCCTAGGTCCTCTGCTTTTTCTAGTTTATATAAATGATTTTCACCGCGCTTTGGCAATCCCATGTCTCAGCACACATTTTGCTGATGATACGGCAGTTTCAATTTCTGAGAGGAATGACGAGGAGTTGGAGGCAAAACTTGATACTGCATTTTCTAATGTTCTTGAATGGTGTTCTGCAAATTTTATTGCTTTGAATTTATCAAAAACTAATTTCATAATTTACGGCAGGAAGTCAAATATATGCCCTCGTATTACCCGAGTTACTTCTTCAAAGTATCTATTATCAATATCTCGGGTGAAAGTGATAAAGTACCTTGGACTTATGATTGATGAAAGCTTATCTTTTAAAACACACATTCAAAATATACGCTTAAAGATTTCAAGGTATGTTGGTTTAATGCGGAGGTTGAAGCATTATTTGCCCTACTCTGCTTTACGAAGCATTTATTTTGCTCTGATTCAGTCTAATATTAATTATTGTTCTCTAGTATATTTATCTACATTTAAAAGCCATATTAAACCAATACAGATTTTACAAAATAAAGCAGTAAGAATCCTCAAACTTTTTATTTCATCGCCTATTTCACTTCCAAATAAGTCTTCTACAGCATCTTTATATACTTATTTAGATATACTTCCAGTTTCTCAACAATTTACTTTTGGAGCAATTATTTTCAAATTTAATTATGACATTAAGAAATTACCGCCATATTACCTCAATCAAAGTTTGTTCTCCCAATCACAAGATTTACATCGTTATAACACGCGACAAAAAAAGAGCATCTACATTGACAAGTATAGTACTGAGAGATCTAAATTCGCCCCGTTCGTGTCAATAGCCCGGTGCTGGGATGCTCACAAGGATTTTATTGATAAATTTTCTTCTATCCATTTAATAAAAAGGAATCTTAAATTTCATTTAGTTCAGGATTACTTTTAATTAAGTGTCTTTTTAATATGCCTAAGTTATTTCTTTGGATTGTTGTTCTAGGTGAATGTGGGCCTCTCGGCTATCTTTTAGTATGAATTTATATTTAACAATATTGATTTTTTTTTATATATATATTTATATATTTGGATCCTGGGCTAGGCTACTTTCATATTATTGTTGTATTATTGTATCTTTGCCGTCGTAATTATCTTTGTATTGTAGCGTAATTTTTATTGTATCTTTGTCTAGGCCTAGTTTTTCGAGCTTGTCTCCCCATGGGCCTATGTCAATTATATATATGTATATGTTAATAATAAAATGATTGAACTTGAACTTGAACGCTAATTAATTTAACGCTGATTTGGCTCGAACTTATGAATTAAAGAAAGTCAAAACTTTTATAACAAATTTGTTTTCCCATTTGAAAAAAGGGACGTTATTTTTATGGTTCCCTGTCTTGCCTCTACTAGCGTAAATATTTCCTCCTGTCTAATCTAGACCTTCACCCATAACTAAAAGAATATTTGAAAATCCTACCCTTGAGCCGAAATTCAACCCAACTTAAGTGCTATTTACGGAATCCTCCAAGCTTATTTTTGCACATGAATAAAGTTGGGACGGGGGCTTTGAAGCATTTAATGACACAAGAGCTGATTTCTTGGTGATTGATAACTTGCGAAGCTATAAGAAACTAAACTATTATAGTTGGTCAAACTATGGATTACTTCTTACTACTTTTTAAACTAATGTAATTTTTCCCCTCCCCCTCCTCCACTCTTGAACCCCCCCCCCCCCCCCCACATTCTCTAGCTGAGGTTTGGTTGTGCGCAACTACGGCAGCATGTTTTTTTTAATTCACAGTCATTTACCCATATATTTTACTCTTATTTCTCTCCAAAATAATCTATCTCTCTCTGCCCCCCTTTCTCTCTCTCGTTCTCTCCCTTTCTCACTTGCTTGCTCGTGCTATCTCACTCCCTCTCTCCTTTTTGCACTATAAACCTCAGAATTTATTTTGTTCAACCCTAATTGCTTATCTCTTAGCAACTAAATTGTTGTCCACCTTGTGCAGTATGTTGTCTTGACACTCGATTTCCTGGGAAGCAAAAAAGCTAAATGTGTAATGGCTTTATTGTTTTTTTTTCTGGTTTCCCCAGAACTTTTGTTTTTAATAGGGACGAGCTTTTACTAGCAAGAAACATTCTGCGTAGTTTGTTACATGATATAGCCGAGGGGGTTTCCCACTCTCTGCCACCTGGTGCATATTTCCGAGCTTCTTTGCGCCACCAGTGTCACACGTCTTACCACGCCTGGTACACTTTTGCCACGCTTGGGGCGTGCTACGTGGTGTACAAAACCCGGAAATTAGACAACCCCATGGCATATCCATAAAAATATTGGGCATCTATGGGATGTCCTATTCAATAAGGATATGCTGGGGCGGTGTGATGCGGGACCGTAATGCGTATTTATTTCACGCTCGTATATACTCCCTGATCTTGGCTGGTTTAGGAGTTATACAGTTTTAATTGCTTCTTTTGCCTAATCCTGATTGAATCCATCCATTGTGGCTTTGTGACTAAACTGATAGAAAAAAAATTGACGGGGTAAAACGCACCGATGAGGATGAGCTGGGTATAAAAGGCTGGTTGTTTTCCAGCCTTGTAAGATGGTTGTGTATCTTCACTCCACCATCATTCCCTATCCTCACAAGGGAAACTCTACATGCGTGACATCATAGTGACTTCAGGGCGGACCTTTCATGAGTTCAGTTAAACAGAACCGTATGTGCAAACTGCAGTAGGGTGACCTTGATAAATAGCATCCTTAGAGTGAATTATAGCCTAGGAAGCAACACAGCAATGCATAAGTATTTTTCAGTTTATGATGGAGGAGGAAGTTGCGTAGCAGTTACGGCATTCTATGGCTTGGTCCTAAGATGAGTTGTTAGTAGTAATTATAGATGAAAAAATTGATGTGTTGAACGGGAAATTTCCAATCACTGACGCTGATCGCCGATCGCATCGCTGATTCAAAATAGAGAGTTTTAATCAAAATTAAAGAACATGTATCTACGTTTTCGGGAATGTTGTCTTTTATTGATTTCATATTTTGTTTGTAATAAAGTTGAAGTGACTGAATTAACTAGATAACTGAGGTTGGGGTGCTTAAATTGTTAAACCTTACTTTATTGTATCTTATTAAATTTTGCAGCATGATTTTAATTTTGTTTAAGATCATTTATTAATCTATGCTTTACAATAATAAATTTATGATATTCAATGTTGGAATTGTTCGATATTTAAGCTTTGCTATATATTAAATTACACCTTACCGCGCAATAAAACCTTCAATTTTGTACATCCTGAGAGAACAAAAAGAAAAAGATTCTTGCGTTACTAGATTGTTATTTTTATTATTACTATTGTTATTACAGGATCTCAGGTGGAGAGATTGAAAGTACTGACCGATTCCTGGACCTTGAGAGCCATGGACCTGCTAGCGATAGAACACTGTTTTTAACCCCACCCGATACTACTGGTTTACCTGAGGGTGTCCAGTATACTTATAGTGTGAGTGCCTCTTCCCTTCTTTTTTACAAAGGTCTATAATTCTAGTGTTTTAAAGCAAAAATCAGCTAGTGCTATGTAGCTAAGTCTCAACATGTGTCTTTTCGCTCACATATTGTGAAAGTTTCATCTTCTGTTATTTAGTGCAATTTGTATATATAAATTTCACTATAAGGACACGCAGCGAAATATGCGGTCAGAAGAAAAGCAACAGCGAGAATCACAACAAATCCCAGAATAATACAAATCCACACGCAATAAGGACACGCAACGTGTACTTTACGACGGGAAATCCGTTAGTTCCTTCCATGTGTGGATATGGGGAGGATTTTATTTCAAAACCCCCAGTATAATTTTATTATATTCAAAACTTACAGTTCAATTTATATTACAAAAATGATGTCAACGTCGCCAAGATAGTTTTTTTCAATACAGGCGTAGAACCGTAAATAAATGGCGTTCTAAAACTTATAGAAACTAGATTTTGTCAAAAATAAAACTTTTTTACTATCTTCGTTCTTCCCAGCATTATGGCTGAACTTGGAGATGTCCATCACCTCCTCTACGAGATAATACACCCTTCTCTGTTATTGATTGTTTGTTTCTTAGGGATACTCATTGGTCTGTTACAACTACGCCCGACCTCATCTTGGCTGCTGATTATTTCGTTATGTCTAAAACTTTTGAATTCCTTCTTCAATTTATGTGTGCCTTTTCAAAAATCGTATGTTTCTACACTACAACTCTGGGTGAATCACACGAAGGTCGAGATGATTCAAAATTCTCCTGTGGGTTTAGTATCTTCCGGAGTTGTAATTTCTGTATTCAATCCTTCTTCGCTCTTCTACCGTATAGAGAAATATATAGAGAAGTAATATAGATATATAGAGGAATATAGAGAAATTCTATATTTCTACCTATATTTCTACCAGAGAATCTACCTATGTTTCTCGAAATATAGAGAAATATAGGTAGAACCGGTAGAACCATATAGTTAGATAGGTAGAACCGTATAGATATATTCGCTCTTCCGTCGGTGTATTCGCTCTACGACGTAGACAATTTGCTGTTCATATCCAGTGTATTCGCTATTCAAAAATGCCCTTAAATAAAAATAACATGGGATTGCTTAGAATATTATTGTTGAGAATTTATAATATTCTAAGGTCTTCACTCCTCCCTTTTTGAAGTTTATAAGCGATTTCTTTGGGCATATTTAGTGCTGGACATGTCATTGGTGTATCCTACTAGAGATAAAAAAACAAAGAGAAAAAGAAATCGCAAGATGAAGAAAACAAACGGGACTACGGCCAATAGAAGAAAGAGAAAAACTAAAAGCACGTGGATATTTCGCCGGTATAAAACAAGGCGCCCTCAACGTTAAAAATAAAAGAAATCGAAACTAACCTAAAACCAAATAAAATCTAAACTCAAGAAAAAAAGCAATGTATAATGGTTGCTACTGTAACCAGCACCACAGAGGCTAAACAGACTTGATTCAATGAAAGAAGGGATTGATTAAGAAAGCGTTCTGTGGGGGTCTAAACTCGAAGGTCTTTGCTCATCCCCTTATTAAGTCTTTATACTAATGTTTCAGGCATGTCCAGTGTTGAACATGTCGTTAGTATAAACTGTTAGAGATCACTTAAAATAGCTTTTTGGGGGGAGGTTTGTAGTATTCTAAGGTCTTTGCTTCTCCTCTTTTCAAGTTTATTACCGATATTTCAGGAATATTAAACATGTTCTATCACATCCTGGTAGGGATTGATTAAGAAAGCGTTGTGTGGGGTCTAAATTCGTAGGTCTTTGCTCTTCCTTTTCTTAAGTCTTTATACTAATGTTTCAGGCATGTCCAGCGTTGGGCATGTCGTTGGTGTATGCTGGTAGAGATCACTTAAAATAGCTTTTTGGGTGAAGTTTACAGTATTTTTAAGGTCTTTGCTCCTTCGCTTTAAAGCTTATTAGCGACATTTCAGGCATATTTGATATGTTGTTGTATATCGTGGTAGAGGTTACTTAAAATAGCTTGATGTGGGAGTGTATTCGCAGGGCTTTGCTCTTCCGCTTCTTAAGTTTGTTATCAATCTTACAGGTATTCCCAACATTGGATGTGACGTTGGTGTATCCTGGTAGAGTGCCAGTATCACTTACCCTGATGCCCTACCTGGCCAAAAGATATGTTGTTGTATATCGTGGTAGAGGTTACTTAAAATAGCTTGATGTGGGAGTGTATTCGCAGGGCTTTGCTCTTCCGCTTCTTAAGTTTGTTATCAATCTTACAGGTATTCCCAACATTGGATGTGACGTTGGTGTATCCTGGTAGAGTGCCAGTATCACTTACCCCTGATGCCCTACCTGGCCAAAGAATGTCAAACCAAAGTTTTCGTTATCTCAGAGAACTCAGCAGGAGACCAGACTTCTGATTAAAGCAGCTAAACGGCATGCAGACATCCCTATGCTATGGGCGAAACATGTGCTGGCTGCTTGCTTTAGGTTGGTTTTCTGTTTTTCATTTACTTAATTTATGTATTTTATTTAGTTTATTTTTTTCGTTCATTTCATTCATTTGTTATTTTGGCTGCGTGAATTCAAAAGGAATTAAGCAGGGTGTTTCACCATCGTCACAAAAAAAGAAAAAAAAATGTGCAATTTTTTTTAATTATTATCCTTTGTTCTGACGACTGACCCAGCCCTCAATATTTTATAATCATGAAAAAGATTTTAAGAATAAAAGAATCTGCATTTCCAATCTGGAATTTGATTCCGGTAATGATATTAAGCGAACACTAACAATCTAAACAAAAAGAAATAGAAGAACGACGTGTTCCTTATCCTTTGATTTGGAATCAGCACAGTATAACTTAATGGTAAAGATCTTAAAAGAGACATCGTTATTACTAGAATCATATTCTCCATGCTTGTAGATATCAATTGAATTGAAACAGGGATATGCAATAGTCATTGCAAGGAATTGATAGAAGAGGAGAGGGATCCACCCTCAATGGCAAGACCTTGTAAACGTATGAAGAAGAAGAATAGAAGAATCTACATTTGATGCTCCGATCATCTGTTCTCATCTGGAATTTGATTCCGGTGATGAGATTATGTGAAAACTAACAATCCAAACAAGAAGATGAAGAACAAGAAGAACCATCTGTTCCATGTCCTCTTATTTGGAAGCAACACTGTATAGCTAAATAATAAAAATCCTAAAGAAACACCTTTATTTCTAGCATCATATTCTTCATGCTTGTAAATTAGATTAAAACAAAAGTTTTTCATCTGAAAGTAAGGAGCAACATAAAACGAACATAAATTATTACGTATATGGAGGAGGTTGCCCTCTCTTCAACACCTCGCTCTTCATGCTATTTTTTTTTTAGTAATCATAGGCAGCGCGCTAGTGCTGCCTAAGTAAAGAACAATGTGGCACAATGTGTTTTTTTTTTCTCCATACCTGGGCACTTCGTATCGAAGGAGTTGTCGTAGAAACTTCGAAAAGGGCTCATTCGATTGGAAATTGGAGTGGGTAGTGCCCTTTTTAATAGTCGAAAGTGATTGAAGGGTAACTAGCCCCCCCCCCCCCCCCACGCCCATCATTCCCCCAAACACATCCGATCAAAATTTTGAGATAGCCATTTTGTTCAGCGTAGTTGATTTCCAGATAGAAAATATGTTTTTGAGGAGGACACTCCCCCACAACCCTCGGGGCAAGGGTTTTAAGTTATGCCCTGGGGGCATATAAGGTTTTTAGAGAAGGCGTTGTCGTAGAAACCTCAAAAGAGGCTCATTCGATTGGAAATTCGAAAAGCTACTACCCTTTTTAATAGTCGAAAGTGATTGGAGGGCAACTAGCCCCCCCTCCCTCCCTCACCCGTCATTCCCCCAAACACATCCAATCAAAATTTTGAGATAGCCATTTTAATCAGCGTAGTTGATTTCCAGATAGAAAATATGTTTTTGAGGAGGACACTCCCCCACAACCCTCAGGGCAAGGGTTTTAAGTTATGCCCTGGGGGCATATAAGGTTTTTATAGAAGGCGTTGTCGTAGAAACTTCAAAAAATCCTCATTCGATTGGAAATTCAAAGAGCTAGTGCCCTTTTTAATAGTCAAAAGTGATTGGGGGGCAACTAGCCCCCCCCCCCCACGCCCATCATTTCCCCAAACACATCCAATCAAAATTTTGAGATAGCCATTTTGTTCAGTGTAGTTGATTTCCAGATAGAAAATATGTTTTTGGGGAGGACACTCCCCCACAGCCCTCAGGGCAAGGGTTTTAAGTTATGCCCTGGGGCATATAAGGTTTTTAAAGAAGGAGTTGTCGCAGAAACTTCAAAAAAAGCTCATTTGATTGGAAATTCAAAGGGCTAGTGCCCTTTTTAATAGTCGAAAGTGATTGGAGGGCAACTAGCCCCCCCCCACACACACATCATTCCCTCAAACACATCCAATCAAAATTTTGAGATAGCCATTTTGTTCAGTGTAGTTGATTTCCAGATAGAAAACATATTTTTGAGGAGGACACTCCCCCACAACCCTCAGGGCAAGGATTATGAGTTATGCCCTGGGGACATAAGGTTTTTGTTGAAATCTTTGTCGTAGAAACTTGAAAGTGATTGAAAAGTGAAACTTGAAAGGTTAGGTTAGGTTAGGTTGAAATCTTTGTCGTAGAAACTTGAAAAAGGGCTCATTCGATTTGAAATTCAAAGGGCTAGTACCCTTTTTAATGGTTACCCTTTTTAAGGTTAGGTTAGGTTGAAATCTTTGTCGTAGAAACTTGAAAAAGGGCTCATTCGATTTGAAATTCAAAGGGCTAGTACCCTTTTTAATAGTCGAAAGTGATTTGAGGGCAACTAACCCCCCTCTCACGCTCACTTTTTCCCCAAACATAAAGTTTTGGAAATTAGGTCTTTAAGGATGACAACCCCTCCCCCTACAGCCCTCAGGGCAAGGGTTGTAAGTTATGCCCTGGGGCCATATAAAGTTTTTATTGAAAGCGTTGTCATAGAAACTTCAAAAGGGCTCATTCAATTGGAAATTGAAAGGGATAGTGCCTTTTTTAATAGTTGAAAGTGATTGGATAGCGACTAACGCCCCTCTCACGCCTTTACCCCCACCCCCCTAATGTGCAAATATATACCCTGAATTGGTATATAGGGGTGGGTAAAACCCCTATTCCGACAAAAATGATTATTATATTTGGAAAGAGCATAAAAAAAGGCATCGAGTGGTATATTCACTTTATTCGTAAGTCAATAATATGATTTGGTAAAAATTTACCCAATTTTCCCAAACACATCGAATTAAAATTTTGAGATATCCATTTTGTTCAACGTAGTTGAAAGTTCTGGAAATTAGGTCTTTTAGGGTGATAACTCCCTCAGAGCCCTCGATGCAAGGGTTGTAAGTTATGCCCTGGGGCATATAAAGTTTTTATTGAAAGCGCTATCGTAGAAGCTTCAAAAAGAGCTCATTCAATTGGAAATGAATGTGCATTGTCAGTTTAAAATACATATACTGATATTTAGTAATCAAAATGTTAATATTATTTGATTTGTTAAAGTTATAAAAGTAAAAACATTTATATTTTTTCAGTAAAGTGCAAATTTTGTTCTGGCCTTGGGAAGGCATAGGGGCTTTACGCCCAACTTATGTTAATTTCTGCTCGTTTTGAGTTTGACTCGGTTAATTATTGTAATTTCTGTTCGTTTTGGGTTTCATTTATTTATCGATGCTGATTTGTGGTAGTTTCACGCCCGGTAGATTATTTGATTTTATTTTAGATCATTTTTTGTTTAATGGAGTTCTTTACTTTTCTTTGAAAAACTTATTTTGTGGAAAAAGTTTTTTTAATTAATTTAAAAAAATCTTCTTGTTCTAATTAAACGACCCTTGTGTTTCAGGAGTCGTTCATAAAGAATTGGGACGAAATTCAAACGTTAGCGAAAAAGGTATATCTAGCCCCTTTTTTTGGCAGATTACATCTATATAATATAGATTATAGCCAAGATCTTAAATCTTTTGACAGAAAAGGATTATAACAAAAATGTGAGGACTCTGATTGTACTTCTTAGGGCGTTGTTTTTTCAACATCTTTCTTCATTCTATTCTGATCAGTGGTCTAAGGACTTTGATGAGGTTGTCATCAAAGTTCTCTCTTAAATGTTCTATTTGGCAGTGTGCTGTAAGATCTTAGCACTTTGATGATCTGAGCCGAAAGAAGTAAGGTCTTAGTTAAATTGGTCAACTCCCGTCGTTGCTTCACAAAGCAACTAAAATTGCGATATTGGAGCCAACTAAATTGCAGATTCTTAGCCTTCCACCCACCTAACATACCTGTTGTCAGTTAGCAGTCACCTCCTGCACTTATGTTAGTTCAAAAGCTCTCTTTAATCAAAGCCAAAGCCAAAATTTAGTAGTATAAAAAATATTAACATACCAGTGTTGAAGATGGATGGAATAATTTGAGGAACACAATTTATGAAGTTGCTGATGGCGCCTTAGGGAAGAAAATTAGTAACGCGCATAGGAATATTAGTGAAAAGGCTTTAGGTTTAATAGAGAGGAGAAGGGGCTTGTACAAGAATTATCTGAGTGATAGATCATATGAAAACAAGAGGAATGTGAAGAAAGTGAAGATAGCATTAAAATATAAACTAAGACAAGGCCGTACCCAGGATTTTTTGGAGGGGGTTTTACTCAAAAAAAGATTATTTTTTTTTTTGGGGGGGGGAGTTCACACAAAATAAACTCAAAAAACGCATACAAAATTTGTTTATGTCCATTTTTGTTGTTTTTACTAGTCAGACAAACATTTCGGGGGGGGGGGGGGTTCAAACCCCCTACCCCCACCCCCTGGATACGGCCTTGAACTAAGAAGGAGTGAAGAAGGAGGGAAAAGCAAACAGCGAATATCTGAGCCGAAAGAAGTAAGATCTTAGATTAAGGTCTTAGCACTTTGATGAGTTAAAAAGGGGCTTTCTGTGTGTGTCTCCCCTCCAACCACTGACAACTGGTATGCTTTTGCTCCATTGCAATCGATCCGATACTAAGGTGTTCTTAAACCGAATTTATTTGATTAGTGATTGGCTAGCAATATTAAAGTTGATATTTGATGAAAATTGTTTGCCTTCATACCTGAAAACTAAGGCCTGAATTCAGAGATCAGACTAATTCCATAGCAGTTTGGTGACCAAAAATAAGCCTAGAGTGTCATTATAAATACTCCAACTGGTCTCATTTGTCTTTTATTTTTCAGCCTATGGTTTGCACAACTTCCAGCCTATGTAAGGCAATCGAAAAATCCTCATAGAACGTTAAGGACAGGTTTTGGCGTTTTACAGAGACTTTCAGCCCTCAAATGTAGTCCTCCAGACGAGACCTGCCACCGGGTTATGATACAGGTAAGTTTCAGGGTTGCGTCATAAAGTGTTTGAATGTATAAAAACAAATGCTTACACAGTAATTTGTTTGAAGAGAAGGATGGAGCAGAAATTCGTTAAGGAGCACCAAAATCCCAAGAACTATTTAGAAAATGTAGTAAACATTTATATTTCATGAAAATGTCTAGATTTCTGAGGGATGCAGCCCGCATATACGCTAGGAGTTACTCTTGCCAGAACCTTAATTTAAATGTAGAATTCATCTATTTTTTAGGCTGACTTGGTAACTCCTTCATTTTTTCTAGAATTTAAATCTAGATTCTATTTATTTCTTAGGCTGACTTGGTTGTTTCTTGGTTCTTTTCTAGAATTTAAATCTATAATCCATCTATTTCTTAGGCTATCTTGGTAATCCCTTCATTTTTTTCTGGAGTCAAAAGTTCGTGGTAGCGAACTGTAAGTAAGGATTGACCCGGCTCAATAGTAACAGAAACTCTAAAAAACGGAATTTTGACATCAATAGATATATTAAAAGAATCGGCTTATTATGCTGATTCCAAATATATAAGTTTCATTTAGTTTAGTTTTACCCATTAAAGGCTACGATCCTGAGAAAATTTGCCTGATTTTCGAAAAAAAGTCATAAAATCTTAATGAAAATTTCACCATCAGATTCAGCGTATCAGAGAACTCTGTTGTAGAGGTTTCAAGCTCCTATCTGTAAAAACGTGGAATTTTGTATTCTTTGCCAGAAGAAAGATCACGGATGCGTGTTTTTTTTTCTCGGGGTGATCGTATCGACCCAGTTGTGCTAGAATATCGCGAGAGGGCTTATTCAAACAGTAATTAAAAGTTCCAGTGCCCTTTTTAAGTAACCAAAAAGATTGAAGGGCAACTAGGCCCCCTTCCACGCCCATTTTTTCTTAAAATCGTCCGATCAAAATTTTGAGATAACCGTTTTTGTTCAGCATAGTTCAAAGGCCGAAAAACTATGCCTTTGTAGATAACATGAGCCCCCCCCCCCCAGCCCGTGGGGAAAGGTCTTCAAGTTATAAAATTTGCCCGTTGTCTACATATAGTATTTGTTATTGGAAAGTATGCATACATTTTTCGGGTTGGAGCGAATTTTCTGCTGGAGGGATTTTCCATGGGGAGGGAAGTTTCTAGGAGTGAATTTTTCACGGAAAATTTTACGCTGGGGGAATTTGGCAGAATTCCTATACGAAATTCTTCTTATGTCTTGCTTTCTCTTTGCCGGCTCAATTCTACGCATGGAAATATTAAGGGTAATTGTCCGGGGTAAATTTTCACCAGGATTGAATTGTTTAGAGAATGTATCGGTGGGAGGGAAGGAGTTTTTCGTGGAGGTGGAGCCAGATTTCCTGGTATTATTTAATAAATGACCAGAAATTAAATAAAAAGAAAAACAAGTTTTTCCAACTGAAAGTAAGGAGCAACATTAAAACTTAAAACCAACAGAAATTATAACGTATATGAGGGGGGTGCCCCCTCCTCAGCACCTCTCTACGCTAAAGTTTTAATTTTGTCCCAATTCTTTAAGAACGACTCCTGAAACACAAGGTTTGTTTAATTAGAACAATAACAAGCTTTTTTTAAGTACTAAAAAACTGTAGCGTAAAGAGCGAGGTGTTGAGGAGGGGCAACCCCTCCCCCTCATATACGTGATAATTTTTGTTAGTTTTGAGTTTTAATGTTCATCCTTATTTTCAGTTGAAAAAACTTGTTTTTCTTTTTAATTTAATCTTTTTCTTAAGTTAAATTGGTAATCTCTTCATTTTTTTTTAGAATTTAAATCTAGAATTCATCTATGTATCTTCTTAGGCAAGTTTGGTAATCTCTTCATTTTTTATGTATTTCTTACGCTGACTTGGTAATCCCTTCTTTTTTTCTAGAATTTAAATGTAGAATCCGGCTGTTTTTTTTCTATAATTTGAATCTAGAATCCATCAATTTCTTAGGTTAACTTGGTAATCCCTTAATGTTTTTTTCTAGAATTTAAACCTGGAATCCATGTACTTCTTGCGCTGACTTGGTAATCCCTTCGTTTTTTTTCTAGAATTTAAATCTAGAATCCGGGCATTTCTTATGCTAACGTGGTAATCCCTTCATTTTTTTTCTATAATTTAAATCTAGAATATATCTGTTTCTTAGGCTGACTTGGTAATCCCTTATCTTTTTCTAGAATTTAAATCTGGAATCCATCAATTTCTTAAGCTAACTTGGTAATCCCTTCATTTTTCTTCCAGAATTTAAATCTAGAATCCATCTATTTCTTAGGCTGACTCGGTAATTCCTTCATATTTTTCCTATAATCTAAATCTTAAATTCATCTATTTCTTAAGCTAAATTGATAATCCTTTCATTGTTTTCTAGTATTTAAATCTATAATCCATCATTTTTTAGGCTGACTTGGTAATCCCTTCTTTTTTTCCTAGAATTTAAATCTAGAATCCGGGTATTTCTTATGCTAACGTGGTAATCCCTTCATTTTTTTCTATAATTTAAATCTAGAATATATCTGTTTCTTAGGCTGACTTGGTAATCCCTTATCTTTTTCTAGAATTTAAATCTGGAATCCATCAATTTCTTAAGCTAACTTGGTAATCCCTTCATTTTTCTTCCGGAATTTAAATCTAGAATCCATCTATTTCTTAGGCTGACTCGGTAATTTAAATCTAGAATCTATCTGTTTCTTAGGCTGACTTGGTAATCCCTTATCTTTTTCTAGAATTTAAATCTGGAATCCATCAATTTCTTAAGCTAACTTGGTAATCCCTTCATTTTTCTTCCGGAATTTAAATCTAGAATCCATCTATTTCTTAGGCTGACTCGGTAATTACTTCATATTTTTCCTATAATCTAAATCTAAAATCCATCTATTTCTTAAGCTAACTTGATAATCCTTTCATTGTTTTCTTGTATTTAAATCTAGAATCCATCATTTTTTAGGCTGACTTGGTAATCCCTTCTTTTTTTCCTAGAATTTAATCTAAAATTAATCTATTTCTTAGTTTAACTTTGTAATCGCTTATTTTTATGCGGAATGAAATACATCCCTCAGCTAGGCTAGCAAGGAGGAATCTGTTGTTTTTCGGGAGGGAGCAGCTAGGCTAGCAAGGAGGAATCTGCTGTTTTTCGGGAGGGAGCAGGCCAATTTGTCAAGGATTAAGAAAGCAGGTAAATATTATCAATTTCTAGAAAGTAGGCCAAAATTATAGAAAGCAAATCAGTAGGCCTGATTTGAGATTGGTATAACAAAAGAGAAAACCAGTTCATTAAGTTTTTATTGAGGAAAATTAAGGTGTCCTCTGTATTACTTCTCGGTCACTGATGAGATATTCATCATCAGACTTCTCTACCTCAAAATCCAATAAGGGAAATATATTAAGGAAATGTCCAAGTGCCTTTGCGCTCCTAATATTAAGAACAAGTGCAAAGAAATCTGGGTTGTCAATTTTATAAGAATAAAAAAAAAGAATAGACTAATAGAAAAATTAAATAATAGAAAAAATAAAATAAAATGGAGGATATTTTAGGGTACAGTTTAGAATTTTTTTTTTCAATTCTACATGCAAAATTCTCTGTTATAAATTCCCTGGCTATTAGCCCACTTCCATCAATCCGTGAAGCTTGGGGTCACTAATTGTCTCCTTTTTATTCAATTCAGTGTCAGACACGTCAAGTGTCGACAATTTCAGCTGCAACAATTTAAAATGTTCTAGGGCATTATTTTGAAACGTTATAATATTATTTTTTTTTTTGTTATTGTAAAGGTTATTATAAAGATGTTATATATTTTTGGCTGAAAAGATTGAATAAATCACTCCTCCATACTAGAAAATATTTTGAACAGCCGGAAGGAAGAAAAAAAAGTCGAACGTTCAGCGTTTTCCTTCCACCGAAAGGAAACTTCTTTCCTGTGAATCTAGTCATCACTATACAAATTCCAAAGACGATACCCCCCCTATAAAATATATCTGAGGAAAAACTAAAATGTTTGGTTCTAGCACTCAAGAAAAGATTGTATCAACGCTGTTTCTTAATTTTTCAACACGTATAACAGATGAATAGCAGTCAACGATGCAAAAAACGAATGTTTCCCAAAAACATCCATCAAACTTCAGCATAAAATGCTATTTGATTGAATTAGTAAAATTTAATAAAAAGCATAAAATAAATAAACTGCTGTTTGATTGAATTTTAGAATTTAGTCCTGTCTTTCTTGCCCTTTCTTTGTTTGTTTTCTAACTGCAGTTGAGAGAAGTCCCCGGAGGTGGTACCGAAGTTTTTATATTGGCGTTTAATATTAATTTTTTTTGTGTTTTATTTATCAGTGCCTATAATAACCCCCCCCCCCATTTTTACGAAAAAAGAACTTGTTTTGATATCAAATTAATGCTTGGAGAAAATCGCTCTTCCAAAAAATTTTCTTTAATATTTCGAAGACAAGTAGTTGAGATAGGTGAATGAACTTTTAGAGATCGTCAGAGTTTGATATTTTGATACTCCTGAACATTTCATTCATCTGGCTCAAATACTTTCTTTAAAGTGTCTATGAAAGTTTGTCTGGAAAGTAATTTTGATTTCACCACTTTCAATCATAATTCAACTAGTCCTGGAAATAGCCTAGTCCACTTAACCATGGCTTAGCTGGAGGTCAGTGGGATAAGGACAAATTGGAGAAAAGCGCTAGAAAAGTAAGGCCAGGAGTAACTCAAAATCCTCATCCTTTGGCAAACAAACATCTATGATTTGTATTCTTTTTCTTTTTTAAATAAGAAATATACTAAAACAGTATCTATACTAATATTTGCATTTCTGATTTTGTGGCTTTTATTTTCAAGTTGTGTTGCGAGTATTCTCAGCCAGCTTTGGCCGTGAGAGTTTTCATGGAACTGCGGAAGAGGGGTTTTCAAGCTAATGCCGTAACATATGGCGTTTATCATAGAACAGTTTTGGAAGCGGATTGGCCTCTGGAAACCAATAAAAGTGCCAGTGTTCTCTGGAATAAACTGAGGAATGTGGTGATTGGTGTTGCTCAATTTAAAGCTGCCGGCCAAATTAGAGCATCCAAAATGGCGGAAGCTGCAAGTATACAAGATTCAGAAGAACAGACATTGGTTGTAGAAATCGTTGGTATGACCTCTAGCTTTTCTTTTACATTTCTCTGTCTTTCTACTCTCTGACCCATTGTGCCTTCAATTTTATTGCCCTCTCCCTCCTCTCTCTCTACTATCTCTCTACTTTCTCCTCTATTTTTTCCTCTCCAGCCTCTTTTTCTTTCCCCTTTCCTGTTTTTCTCTCTTCTCTTATCTCCCATCTTCTCTCTCATCACCCTTCTCCTTTTAACCCTGATTCTCTTTTCTCTCCTACTTACTCTTCCTCTCTCTCATTATCTCCTCTTCTCTCTCTCTCTCTCTCTCTCTCTCTCTCTCTCTCTCTCTCTCTCTCCCTCTCTCTCTTCCCTCTTCCCTCCTTGCATTATGATATTCATCTCTTTTCTAATTAGACGGAATAGGATTAGACACTTCGTCTTTGCATCTTGCTTTAATTTTGTCTAATTTTTACATCTGGAATGAGCAAAATCGTGGCGCAAATTTCTGTAGCTCTTAAGGTGGGTTGTTTCGAGCATTCTATTTTTATTGACCTTCTACTACTAGAATTTTCCTTCTACTCTCGGCTGTATCCAGGATTTTTTTGGGAGGGGGGGGGTATTTTTTCGGGGAGGGGGGCTAACAAAAAAAGAAAACCTTAAAAAATGCATCAAAAATGCGTTTTGATGTATGTTTATGACGTTTTTACGAATCGGACGAATATTTCAGGGATGGGGGGTTGAACCCCCACCCCTAGTAAACTAAAATAGTTCAATAGTTTTAAAATAGTTAAAACATTTTCTTTTTGTGCGAAACCAATTTGGAAAATTGCTTAAAGCTAACTAATTTTTGATTCCAAGGTCAAAATGAGTATCCAAGTCATGGCCCTGTCCAAAAGGAGAGTTAGGGGCTACGGGGTTTAACCTCCACTCCCAAAATTTGTGTCCGACTAATATAATGTAAAATTTTTTACAAATTATATATAAATTAATACAAACAAATTTCAATGCGTTATTTAAATTTTTTCGTAACCTCCCCCTCCCCCGAACAAAAGTACTGGGTGCGCCCCTGATCCAAGCGTAAGCGAAAATTGATTTTAAAGCCATTTTGTCACAGCTCATACATGCAAATCCTCAGCTTTGGTCGGGGCGTCAATGGGGGAGGGGCAGGAGGGGTCTGGGTTCCCATAATATTTCACCTTCTCCCTATACTTCGAAAAACGTCTTTTTGGGGGTTATTTTCGTCGAAAATTACTTTGTGGTGTTCTAATTGATTTTTTAAATTTTTGAACGACAACTCCCCCCCCCCCCCCACAAAAAAATTTTTTAAATGACACCACTGGCTTTGGTGTACATAGAAAAATAAATATCAAACCACGTATGTATTTGAATATATTTATTTATTGTGATTCTTTTTATAAAAATCTACAAGGTTTTTTGTTGCATTCTCGGGTGTCCAAGTTATTTAGTTTAAATTTTAATTTTATTCATCATCATCATTTTATTTATAACCCATCACAAAAAAAACTGGACAGAGCCCCGAAAAAGACAGAGTAAAAAATCAAGAAAAACAAAAAAGAAATAAGAGATAAAAATATACTTTGACGACTACAAACAAGGGACAAACAGAAATAACCAAGGATGGGAAGATTTCTTGCATTCAGTATATGAATCACGAATACGCTTCTCAATAACCCCTGCTGGATTTACCAATTAATACCTTCTCTGCAACAAAGAGTAACATGTCCATTCCATTAAATACTTTGCAAATTTAAAATACAAGCGACGAACTTGTTTTCTCTCACCACAGTTAAAAAAGACCAAACATGAGGAAGGGCAAGTAGGTGAGGAATTGTTAGACTATTGTATAACTTAGAACGGTGAACTCTACTCAGTTATGAAACGTTTGAAGCCAGGGATGCATACGCTGCCCGGATCTTACAAGCGTAGTATTTCAGTACCAGGTTTACAGTTTCTTTCAGATTTGCTCTAATAGGCATACCCAGGTAAGTAAGGCTGCTAGCAAAAGGCTGCTAAGGCTGCTAGCAAATTTCCATTCACTTAATAGTTAAATTGTAAAACGACTGTTTTATTAGACTTAAAACTTAAACTAGTGTATTTTTTAAGACTTACTGGATGCTTTCGTAGTGTTTTAATGAATGGTTAGAAATTTTTAACATTAAATTTACAGTCACTGTAGAGTCTCAGCTTCTGTGATTGGCTTTTCTGAAATCACTAATGAAATTAGCTGTCAACTAGTTTAAACTATGAAGTGGCGACGTTTATCAAAGATTATGATTTTTACGTTAAAGTCATTATGGCCAAAAGGATGAAGAAAGCAAGAAGTAAAAATAAACATTAAAGTTTAACTGAAGTCCTATTTAACCCAACCCATTCTAGCTCAAATTCCTTGCAACCCTATCCGGAGCAGTGCACTGTGCATTGCAGGATGCATCGATTTTACTCCTCAAATTTGGTACCAAAATTCCGGAGTTTCATTCGAATAACCCCTCCCCCAACTTCCTTAGATAATTCGTTTCACACTATGTGTCTAAGGGAGGGTGTATGAAGAAGGAGATGCATTGCTCTTTACCAAGATAATGCTATTATCTTGATTATGATACGAAGTCCGTATAAAATAAAAAATTAGTACATAAAGTAATTTGACAGCTTCATTTGATTGAGTTGGTAAATCTGAGACTTCACTGAATTATGTACGTTATTTCCTAGTTGCACATTAACTCATAGGGGGGGGGGAGTATTTGATTCTATGCGGAGGAAATATTTGTATTGGGTTTTTGATTTTTCACAGTCTGGAAATATTCTTGTTTTTCTTCTTCTTGAAACGAAAATTTGAAGGTGTAAGTGTCCCAAACTTTTGTGAGAGGTCTGTAGTCTTCTAAAATGAAAGTACAAATTTTTCATTTGCGTATTAACGGTGATACTTAATAAACAAAAAAAAAAACTTTATATTACAAAATTATTATAAATGATCCGGAGTTATTCTTATAGAATAACCAATACGAATTATAAGAAAATTATACTGTTTCTTCTTCATATTTTTCTTTTAGAAATATTTTTCTTACAAATTATTAGATATGCATAATTGTTTCTTACGAATCAGTTTTTCCTCAATTTTTTTTTTAGTACCCAAGAGTTATCTTTTCTGTTCTCTCAGGAATTTGAGATAGATTTATAGAACTTTAAAAACAAAAAAAATTTTTAAACAAGAAAAACGGGTTTTAATTTTCTATAAAGCAGTGAAATACAAAACAATTAATTATGCACAAAAGCTCCGAATATTTCGGCCCCACATCCGGGAGCCTTTCTCAACGGAAAAAAATAAAATAAATAAATAAAATAAAAAAAACTTAACTTACATCACAATAAAACATACTAAACACATAAATAGAAAGAAAAAAGAAAAAATATAAATAAATAAGAAAAAACAAAACTCACATATTAAATAAACACTTCCATGCACTGAATGTCTATAATGATATATTAGTTGAATCTATTTATAGAACTTTAAAGAAATTATTTATTTATAGAACTTTTAAATCGGCTCGGCTATTATTATTTTTGGATTGCTTTCGGTGGAAAAAAATATGTTTAATTCCAAAAATTTTAACCTTTTTTGTGTACGTTCATTCAAAGCACATTGAACAAAGTGAAAGAAACCCTAACAAAAAACAAATCGAACAAAGTGAGAGATGCCCAGAGCCACATATTCCTGTTTGCTCTGAGGTATTATAAATGCGTATAATACATATACAATGAAAATGCGTATGCTCTTGGTATCCTAGTTGCTACTCTTAAATACATATTTGTCTGTGATACTGCATAAGGATAAACGCCCCTAAACCCTACTGACCAGAGATAATGATTAAATGAATAAATTTCCCTTTAATCATTCAACTTTTTTTTTTATCTTCTTGTTAGAAATTGACTGTTGATGATTTTTTCTCTTTTTGTCGCTGTAGTTTCTAAGGTTTGGATTTTAATTTTCTGTTACTTACTATCGGATGTTTTTTTCGTTTTAATCAAGGATGTTTAATGTTCGTTTTTGTTCGTATTGTTCGTTTTTAATTCGTTTTTAATCAAGTTCGTTTCGTTTTACTTTCTTTAATACATTTTTCGCACTGATTAAGGTTAGGTGCAGATCTGTGCTTAAATATTTACTTTTTATCTTTTTTCATTTCACTGGCTCAACGTTTTCTTCGCTCTTCTTTTTCCAGCGTTTTTTGTTTTATCAATCGTGCAGAAGAATAAATTATTGCTTTTTTTTAAAATAAAATACTGAATTGAATAGTATAGATATTCGCATAGTGATTAGCTTATGAATAAGTTATATTCTATTTTAGTTATACTCGCCCCAGACTTTATTTAGGAGAGTGGATTGAAAACACAAATGGTATTTTACTGCCCACATTTTCCCTTTTTCCTGATAGGTCATTTAAAATAGTCTCAGATGAGATGAACTCAAAAGTAATATTGTTCAGTTTCATGGGATAAGGGTTAGGCTGGGTGTCAGTGGGCTAATTGAAATAGGGTTGAGCTGCCTCTGAGTATTGAAAAGATTGTGTGACAACCTCCATTTGGCAGGTTTGAGTTGAGTTGATTTAAATTGGGTTGATCTGAGGGGCTTATTTTCTAGAATTGGATATATTAATTTTGTTTTTAGATCCAGTTCAAGGAAATAATCCGGTTCTGTGCTTAGATGACACGATAATCCACTCTAGCGCCAGTGCACCCGAGCTCTTCGGCACTCCCGAACCGCCAAGAGATAATGACTCCAGTTTTAGTGAGCTGTCGCGGAGAATAGAAGATCTGCAAATGTCCAAAAGTGAAGACTCAGAAGTTTTTGAAGAAAATTTACCGGCCGATAGGACAGACAGTGATAACAAAAGGTAAATTTGAAGTTGTGTTTATGAAAAATATTTTTATGTTTATAATAACACATTATTATAAAATTATATTGCTATAATGTTGTCTAAAAATACATAAAATTTAAGTCTAAATTAAAAAATATAATTAACAAAAGTTAAAAATTACCTAAGATTACATTATGTGAATTATATAAAATTATAAAAGTATATTTATAAGAAAATCAATCGTAATATCCGACATATATAAAGTGTATCAAATATAATTTAAATGATAATGCTGATGTAATGTAATATTTTAAAAGAACACCATTAAAAAATCAAAAAGCTTTGCATACGATAGCTTATTATGATGTAGTAACATAACATCAATCAGCTTATTTATCAACAAAGTCTATAAGATGTCTTAACTTCGATTGTGTTTGGTAAGAACTCACTTATCGATGACTACGGTATAAATAATATATATGCTTTTTTTTATATGCACATACGGTTTTTTTTTTTTTTTTTTTTTTTTTTTTTTTTTTTTTTTTTTTTTTTTTTTTTTTTTTTTTTTTTTTTGTGGCCCCAAAATCATGATTGTGGAGAACGATCTTTTGCCCATAGTAACCGAAAATTTAAAGACGCTTTTTGAAAAAATACAAAAACAACAATTGTCAAATAAGGAAGAATCGCCATTTGAAGCTGTTTCAGGAGGGGTAGGTATTATTCAGATTAACCTTAACAGTAAAAGTTTATTGACTGACTTGACTTAAGGCTCCTGCCGAGGGTTCGGCGTTGAGAACGATGAGACTAGGCGCCTCCAGGTTGACCTATCGCTTGCCAGGATCGCAGCTTTTTCCACCTGGATGTGGGCTTGGGTGAGGAATTCATCGGCTTTGTCTTTCCCCCTAGTGGGTGGGCGTCCTCTGGGTCGTTTCCATCCGGGTAGGGTGGGGTCGAAGTTGAATGCGACCCGTGCTGGGGCGTCGCGTGGCATGCGAAGGAGGTGGCCGTACCACCGAACAGTACGCTGGGCGAGCTGCGTCGAGAAAGGAGTTTGAGCCGTACGTGATAGGAGAGTCTGTTTGCTAACGAAGTCAGTCCAGTGAAGTCTTTCGATTCTTCGGAGATGTTTCGTCTGAGCGACATCGACGGCGCTGAGGATAGATTTGGCAAAACTTTTGGTAAAAGTTTATTACGAAAAGACAAATTTTTGGAAATCTTGAAAATAGCTTGAAACCCAGGGCTGTATCCAGGATTTTTGTTCGAGTGGGGGGGGGGGGTACAAAAGAAAAACTTTACAAAGATCCAACGAAAATTTGTTTTTATGTGTTTTGCTACTTTTGTACGAGTTGGACAATATCTTTTTTGGGGGGGGGGAGGGGGGATTTTCGTGTACAAGCTTGGCGAATGACGTCATAATCGTAGGTTGTAACCATATATGACGTAATAAATGAATGCAATATTTATTCATGCATATCTTTCAGCAAGATAGCATAATCTTTTGATAAGAGACGATATAGCATACGTATCTTTTGAACAGTTGTTTTTCTGGGGTATGATGTCATATTTGAGTGACTCTGCTTTCTGACTCCCTGTGCCTCTTTTTTTTTTTTACTAGGTTTCAGCTAAGCAAAAGCCGAAGGCTTTTTCTTTGTTTGATGTACTTTAAAATTTTAGACAATGCATATTGTCTTTAATGTTCAATGTTATGGTTCTAAAAGCCCATTCTACAAATCTTCGTTTTCAAATTTATTGCTCAACTATTATTATTGCTCAAATAAAAAATAATTTTCGCTTGATAGTTCCTGGTTTCGAAGATCCTGCACAAAAATATCTAGTTTGGTAGATGGCGTATACCATTTTAGATAACAGTTATTTGATGAAAAAATATTGGTAGATAATTCTTAAAATCCGGGGGGAAAAGTACAGCGAGTATTCTTTGCTTGTGATTGGAAGTACGTGACTACTTAGCAATGTGTATGTAACTGTTACCGTGAATGTCCGAATTTGGTTAATGCCGATATTTAGCGTTAAAGTTAGGTCAGGTTAGATTAGGTTAGGTTAAATTTGGTTATAAATATCAAAATGGGTTAAAAACCTAAGCTAACCTAACCAAACCTGATCTAACCTTTCGTCATCAAACTTGGTATTAAGCTGAAAAGGTCGACTGGCAACGCTGACTAAATCGAAAGAGAAAAAAGGTATTTCAGACATTCACCGGTGATGGACATTCACCTATTTCGAACATTCATGGTAACATAACTACATCGAAATCAATGAAACGTTTTTTAATTCCTTAACTTGTGGAATGTCAGGGTTCGATGTGTAAAGTAATATATATATATATATATATATATATATATATATATATATATATATATATATATATATATATATATATATATATAGATATATATATATATATTATATATATATATATATATATATATATATATAGATATATATATATATATATATATATATATATATATATATATATATAATATATATATATATATATATATATATATATAATATATATATATATATATATATATATATATATATATATATATATATATATATATATATATATATATATATATATATATATATATATATATATATATAAATCGTGGGCCTGGTATACTTTAACATTATTTATGGTTGTTGTTACGAACATAGTGATATTTTTGCAGGGTTTCGCTTCTTTTATTTCCAAACATCTACAGCGATCCAGAGCCGCACCCTGTGTAACGGCGATTTTGCTGATGACATAGCCCTCTTACCTCATTTGAGGTAGGACATGCAACAAATCATCATCGAACTCACAAATAAAACAGTGCGAGCAGGTCGGTCAATTAGTACCAAAAAACAAAAATAACGCGAAATAATGCCCTTCCACTTTCAAGTCGGATATACGGATCTACTTGAGGAGATTGAAAAATTTAAGTACCTCGGGATCCTTATTGAATCTGACGGAAGCCATAAACGTGAAACTTCCACACGCATTGCTTACGGATGTGCTTTTGATAAGCTCAGGAACGTGTGGAAGAGTGTGGCTTACTCTATAGAACTGAATTTATGGATCTTTAGTAGTATTGTTCTCTCTGTACTGATATACAGATGTGTATCTTGGGCGTTAAAAAAGCAGCTCGAAAAACGAATCCAGGGTTTGAGAACAATTGTGTCGGACGCATCGTTGGAATTTACTGGATTGACAAGATCACAAACGCTTTCAACCTTGAAAAAACGAAGCGAAACGCTCGTGAAAAATAAAATTATAAGTATTTGATGGCGATACTGAGATCACATGGTGCGCATAGGCAAGGGTTGCCTCCATCATGGTGTGTGGTTCTGGGTCTCTCCCCCGGGATCAGAAGGTGCTGATCAGACGGTAAAAAGCTACAGCAGGATGATTTCCGGAGAAGGATGCTGCCCTGTTCAGGTCGTCAGTGAAAGATCTTTGGTCTACAGTACTTAGTAAAAGTAAGTAAAAGTAAGCATGACTGCACTAGACCCTTTAGGTCCAAACTGGCGGTGCTGATCTCTGTTTCGTGGCCCCTCAGCCAGGTCTACAGTACTTGAGAGGTTATAGTTGAGAGGCACCGTTGTCGCCTTAAGCGTCAGCTGGCGTGGGGAGACCTAAGTCTAGGGCGATCTGTAGACTTGTTAAGCTAATATTTCAAGCCTATATATTTTAAAGTTTCATCTGTAGATCTATGTATTCTGGGATCTTTAGAGTGTAGATGGTAGCAAAGCTCAATCAATAGTCACCGCTGAATTAAAAAACAAAAAACCAAACAAAACGGTTCACATTCTATAAGTGAGCTTCAAATGCCATGCTACTGTTTCATAATAAGTAAATTATTTATAATAAATTACTGTAGATTTATACAATAATAATTTTTAAATGATAAATATTTCGAGTCCACTTCCTGATACACTTTTTCAACAGGCGAGATGCAGTCCTCGTCCGCCTAGCACAGCACAAAGCCTTGTCAGTTTCATGCGGGATACATATTTTTTTTTATTTTTTTTGTTAATGCTATATAAGCTCGTGCTTTTATATCTAGCTGTTTCATTTTGTTTTCTTGATTTAGGGAAAAAATCTGAAAAAAGTAAAATTGCGGCTTCTGTGTCCATCTTTGTCATAGTAGAATTTCATAAATATTGTGATATTGTGATATTTTCTGCTCTAAATAATATTTTTATTGGAACCGCATTGCTAGGCCACGTTGGGCTGTGATCTGTTAAAAATTACTATTGTTTCCAACAGTATAAAATTTCACTTTAAAATTTTACTATCTATTAGGCAACGTTGGGGTAACATATGGGCAACTTCAAAGAAGGAAAAAAGATATGTTTTTTTTCAGTAAGTAGTACCATGATGTCATTACGATTAATTCCATAGCATTTTTTTTTCTTAGAGGGTGGTAATGAGAGATAGGTAATTGTAAGGTTGTTTGTTAGTGGTTTTTGAAGCGTCACGTCAAGTTGAGTGAGGTTCTTTTCTTTTATTTATTATTTGTTTTTTTTTCTGTTTTGTGGGTTGATGGCTATTTAAACATGAGTTTTTTTTGTTTTTTTTTGACATGGTGTTTAGCCTGAACAAGTTCACTTTTGACGGTTGACGTGTTTGTTTAATGTAAATAAAACTCGTGTTAAGTTAATTTATTAAGTTATAAGTAAACATAAATTATTATAAAGTATAAGTAGTCAGGGGTATGTGACATTTTTCCTCATATACGTTTTGATTTTAGAGAAACTTGTGCAGACCAAGAAAAAATATCACCTTCAACCCCCGTGAGAGTCGCAGTAACTGAAAACGACCCACTCGGAGCTTTTTCAACAGTTACAACGATTGTGTCACCACCTACTGCTGACATACTAACGCCATCTTCTGAAAGTAATATATTCCGCAATTGGAATACAAATAATGAGTCTGATGCTGAGAATTTGACTGGAGACGCGTCCTTGAAAATGACGCCTTCGTCTATAATGTCAACTCTGTCGTCTTTTAAATTACCTTTCAGGTATATTCTGGTTTTCTAATATGGGTGGGATGGAGAAGAAGTGTTCGTCAGCTTGTCAGCCCAAGGTTGCATACGCTGCTGTGAATTCGTATTTGAGGTTATGGGCAATGGCCGACTCTTATATTAACAGTGAAACCCTGGTAAAGCGAACTACTAAATAAATCGATTTTTTTTCGAACTCCCCTTTGCCTGAATCTGAACGTCGATATCTCGAATTTTTCCTTAACTTGAAATCGACCCAACGACCTTTTAGTCGATAAGTGTCGTTCATCAATGAATAAATGAATATTAAACTTGAAATTCCATGGATAGTCGGGATATGGACGTTCCATTTTATCAGAGATTTCGTTATTTAGTAGGGTTGCATGTAAGAAATTTTAGGGTTTGTCTAAAAAGATTTAATAGATATTTGCATGCATGATATGTGCTTCTCTTGGTTGAATCTTTTTGCCTTAGACCTTAATAATTTTTTTCATTTAGCAAATTTTACGGTTAAATCTATAGCCTAAAGTATGTCCAGGGAACATGTTTCTACTTTTTTAACTCCATCTCCCCGCCCTAAGAATAATTTAAGCTTTCTTCTAGCCGAACTACTCTAAGGTATCCCGCTAGTCCTTTGATTTATGCTAATAAGAATTTTACGACTAAATTTACAGCTTAAAGTAAGCTCAGGAAGATGTTTTAACATTCCTGAGCTCCCCCCCCCCAACCATTTAAACATTCTGAGCTTTTTCTAGTTAAATGACTTGTAATATCTCGCTAATCATTTGACACAGGCTAACGAAAATTTTACGGTTAAATTTACGGCTTAAAGATTGCCGAGGAAAGATGTTTTGACGTTTAGAAATAGAGATTATTTAGTGCTCTCTTTAAAAAAATGTCAATATTTTCTTTGTTTTTTTTTGTATTCTCCCTGGGGAAAAAAACGTAAAAACAAAATATAACAGCAGATTTTTTTTTTTTTGGGGGGGGGGCTTATAAAAAGATTAGTGATTATCAAAATTTCTGTATGCAAAAGTTGTTTAGATTTTTTTTTTTTATCTTTGTACGAGTCGGACAAAAAGTCGCCAACGCCATCTAGGATTTGATGACTGTTTCTCTAAATTACATCATGATTGTCTTAAATCATCTTCGGAATTTTCAATCTTTTTATAGTGTAGTTATTACCCGTTACGCTATCATTGGTGCTAGAGTTATTAATCCCTGTCTTACTATGCTAAATTTCTAAAGGTCCATGTCTTTAATGTTTGCCATTCTCTTTGATTAGTACTAGATCCTGATTCTTTAGTATGTTTATCTTTTGCCAGCATATATAATAACTTGGGTTTATACCTTTTTGAAACTTTCTACCTTTCTGTGTGTTATCACCTGGTGCTACACTGTCAGTGGCGATATTTATTTTTTATCCCTTTCTTTTTAAGCTAAGTCACCGAAGGTCTAACTATTTATAGGTTTCAAATTATCTTTTATTAGTACTAAATTTGGCATCTTTAGTATGTTTACTTTCTGCCAGCATTTGTAATAACCTAAGTAGAAACCTTTTTGAAATTCTCTACCTTTTCCAGTGTGGCCACCAGACGTTGTACTGTCAGTGGTCCTAGTAGTTTTTTATTCCTGACTTCCTATGGCAAATCACCAAATGTCCAGCTCTTATAAATTTCCAATTTTCTTTGATTAGTGCTAGATCCGGGATCTTTAGCATGTTTACTTTCTTTCAGCATGTGTAATAACCTAAGTTTCTACCTTTTTGAAATTTTCTACCTTTTTCAGTGTTGCCACCAGACGTTGTACTGTCAGTGGTACTAGTAGTTTTAAATTCCAGACTTCCTGTGGCAAACCATCAAAGATCTAACTCTTATAAGTTTCTTATTCTTTTTGATTAGTGCTAGATTTGGCTCCCTTTAGCATGTTTACTTTTTGCCTGCATGTGTAGTAATCTAAGCTTGTTTATGTTTTTCTTTTGCTTTTTTTTGTAGTCGTGGCATCCCAGGTCGCTTTAGTTTGCGAAAGTTCAAAGATTTGGATCCACTGCAAGCGGTCAATATGCTTAGGTAAGTGGAAATAAACTCTAACACACTAGTCGTCCTGGTGATTTGACGTCATCACCATCAAATGACGTCATCGCGTCTTTGGATTATCACCAGACATGCTGTGAGGGTTATCTTGGGTAGACAGAGTATAGATGGCACAATGTCATCTGCTTACTAAAGCTTCGATAACCCGTTCTTGGATTAGCAAATTTTGGGGTAAATCTAATTTTTTCCGGCCATATATTGTACAACATTTACTTCGGAGAAAATTTTGATTTCCAATATTTTGATTTTTCCTAAAATTTATCACGCTTCAAAAAACGTTTAAATGAACAGCACTTTCCGGTCAGTTTCTCCTGCTGCTTCTTGTAGTTGTTTTTTTCTGACGTTTGACCTGATTTTCAAGAAATAGACTGTTCTCTATGTCCCAAGGCAGTGTTTCTGCACCTTTTCTCTATTTTAAGAATGGCTTCTTAAGTGATTTTTCGCGGTGAATCAGTTGGTAAATACGGAGTTACTGTATCCCTATGTTTTCGTAAATTGACAGTTCAACTTTACAGTGTATTTGCTGTTTCACTTGACTTTCCAAAGAGAAAAGTTAAATCGGAATCAGATAGACTGCTTTGGGATTAGACAGCCGACTTCTTTCTGTTCGCTTATATCCGCCATCCAAAGAGATACGAACTATTTTCCCTGTTAGCTTGTGGATTTATGATTCCTACCTAAGATCATCCTTTTTGGCAGACCATCTCGGGCCAAACGAAAAGCAGGTCTCTTCCGAATGGGGTAGGAGGAGGTTGCAAGGAAGGATGTAATAAAGAAATGAATACGAAAATGTCAAAACGGGTCTATGACCAGTAAAGGAAAACAAAGAATCAAACGAATATTTGGTCCTTATAAAACTAGACGTCTTCAGCGTAAAAAAACAAAAAACAACCAGAATCTAAAACTAACCAAATATGGGTAAAAAAATATATAAATACTAAAACAGACTAAAAACAGACTAAAATAAAATCAAAACAGACTAAAAATACTAAAAACAGACTAAGCAAAATATATAACATACAATTACTCACATATACTATTGCCAGCTACATTCATGAAACCAGAAAAGTAACTGGATTATAAGTTTAAAGTAACGAATGAACTTGATTACATTACTGCGACATAATTTTATGATAAGCTTTGATGCTGCCATTCGTTTAAGTTTGTTACTTGTACTATTCCCTTGGATACTTTGTAAGACTTTATTTTGAATATGGGTTCAGATTTTAAAATAATACCGTAAATACGATCAATATGTTTATATTACCACTACCAGTATCTGTATATCTACCAATTTTTATATTACCAGTATATGTGAAAGATAAGACAGGTAGCATTTTGGCGAATGGAGTGTATAGCATTCCTTGCTCGTGTGGTAAATTTTACGTTGGTCGAACGCACCAAAAATTTGTGGAACGTTTTATTGAGCACTGGAATTCAAAAGATAATACTCTAAAATTTACAAAATCTCCAGAAAGTTTTACTTCAGCTTTAGCAAAAATATTTTTTATCATCCTGACCATTTTGTACAGTTCGAGGAAGCAACGGCCATTTCCAATGATAAAGGTTTCACTCAATGGGCTATGGCAGCATTAGAAATAAAAAACAAAAACATATTTTTGCAGATTTATCAATTAATAGAGATACTTGTAATATATATATTGATCTTATTTACAATGTACGAACTGTTTCACGAACCCCCTCATATACATAATAATTTCTGTTCGTTTTAAGTTTTAATGTTGCTCCTTATTTTCAGTTGAAAAATCTTGTTTTTTTTAATCTAATTTCTGATCGTTTTTTAAATAACGCGAGGATATCTGGTCCCACTTCCACGGAAAAATCACCCTCCCCACGGGAATATCTTCTGGACAATTCAATTCTGGCGAAAATGTATCCCGGACAATTACGCTTAACATCTCCACACGTAAAATGGAATTGGTAAAGTGATAGCAAGACATATAAAGACATTTCACAAAGGAATTCTGGCAAATTCCCCAGTGAAAAATTTCCCTTGTAAAGTTCACTGCCTGAAAACTTTCCTCTCCATGGAAAATTCTCCTCTTGCTAAATCTCCCCAGTAGAAAATTCGTCCTCCCCTCCCCACCCTAAATATGTATGCATACTTCCCAATAACAAATACTATACGTAAAAAATGGGCAAATTTTATAATTGAAAGACCTGTTTCCAGGGGCTGTTGGGGGGGGGGGGTCATGTTATCTCCAAGGACATAGTTATTGGGCCTTTCAACTATGCTGAACCAAATAGTTGTCTAAAATTTTGATCGAACGATTTTGGGAAAAAAGTGGCGCGGAAGGGGGCCTAGTTGCCCTCCAATTTTTTGGTCACTTATAAAGGACACTAGGACTTTTTATTTCCTTTAGAATGAACCCTCTTCCGACGTTCTAGGCCCACTGGGTCGATACGATCACCCCTGAAAAAAAAACAACAAAAATAAACACGCATTCGTGATCTTTCTTCTGGCAAAAATTACAAAATTCCACATTTTGGCAGATAGGGGCTGGCAACCTCTACAGCTTAGTTCTTTGATACGCTGAATCTGATGGTGTGATTTTCCTTAAAATTCTACGACTTCTAGGGGGTCTTTCCCCTTTTTTTTGATAATCAGACAAATTTTCTCAGGGTCGTAATTTTTGATGGGTAAGACTAAACTTAACGGAACTTATATATTTGGAATCAGCATAATAAACAATTTTTTTTTTATATATCTATTGGCATCAAAATTTTGTTTTTTAGAGTTTCGGTTACTATTGAGCCGGGTCGCTCCTTACTTACAGTTCATTACCACGAACTGTTTCATTATTTTAAAAAATGAAGCAATATTAAAAAATAAAGTCTTGCAAAATGTCCAAGGGAATAGAATAAGTAACAAACTTAAGCGAATGGCAGCATCAAAAGCTTATCATAAAATTATGTCGTAATAATATATTCAAGTTCATTTGTTATTTAAATTTATAATGCAGTTACTTTTCTGGTTTCATGAATGTAGCTGGCAAGTGTATATGTGAGTAATTGTATATTATATATTTTATTTGTTGGTCTGTTTTTAGCTTTATATATATTTTTTATTTGATTTTTTTAGTTTAGATTCTAGTTTTTTTGTTTTTTTTTTACGTCGAAGGCGCCTTGTTCTATACGGGCAAAATGTTTGTTTGTTTTTTTGTTCTCTTCGTTTTCCTTTACTGGCCATAGACCCGCTGTGTCATTTTCATTTCTTTGTTTTGTCAAATAGTACAAGTAACAAACTTAAACGAATGGCAGCATCAAAGCTTATCATAAAATTATGTCGCAGTAATGTAATCAAGTTCATTCGTTACTTTAAACTTATAATCCAGTTACTTTTCTGGTTTCATGAATGTAGCTGGCAAGTGTATATGTGAGTAATTGTATATTATATATTTTATTTGTTGGTCTGTTTTTAGCTTTATATATATTTTTTATTTGATTTTTTTAGTTTAGATTCTAGTTTTTTTGTTTTTTTTTACGTCGAAGGCGCCTTGTTCTATACGGGCAAAATGTTTGTTTGTTTTTTTGTTCTCTTCGTTTTCCTTTACTGGCCATAGACCCGCTGTGTCATTTTCATTTCTTTGTTTTGTCATGGCTGGCCAGTTCGGCTTTAGGTATTCTATTTGTGAAGGATTTAAGGGAAATTAGAACCACTTGGGTGGATGTAAAGAGGAGGCATTGAATTGATTGGGATGGAGGAGGAGCATGCGGAGCTGTGTCGGTCTCAAGCGACTTGGTGCTGACGTCGGTTGTCAGTAGTAGTAGTAGCAAATATTTGTTACCAACAACATAAATTTCATGGGGAAAATGAGACATTCAAAAGCAAAAACAAATATTTGAAACAGTTCTTCAAACTCTAGAACAAAAACTGATTGCAATGCAAAGCTTTAAAACACAAAATCCTTCATAGCCTTTGCTTAAATAAAGAAATTCTTGAGTTTTATATATATATATATATATTATATATATATATATATATATATATATATATATATATATATATGGATTTCTGAGTTTGCGTTCTAAATCCATCAACATTTTCTCCGATAACATTTTGCGTTGTCAAAAATTTTGGTATCAATCGTTGTTAATAATTTCTGCCAGCTTGAGGAAACAAAATTGCTAATTAAACTGTTGCTCGATTTTTTTCTGCTAGGTTTGCACAAGGGTTTTCAATTCTAGAACCCTGAGGTTGATTTTAGGGCTCGGAAGTTGTTAAGAATTAATCAGAGTAGCACAGGTTAAGCAACATAGTTAAGGAACACAATATCAGGCTTCATATTTTAAAGGCTTAACAGACCTTACGTAAGTGGCTTGTTAGAAATTTCTTGTGGCTTGTTAGTGGCTTGATAGAGCCACTCGCTCTGACCAACTACCCAGAACGGGAGCGTTGGTCCAAGCTAATTGATTTGGGTAATTTTTTCATTCCAAGTGTTTTCAGTTCTGTGACTCTGAGATGCTATCTATAAGATAATTTTATTTAACAAATATATACAGAGCATTTTTGTAGCACCTGCTAAGAAAAACCCCTAAGGAGTTGTTGGCGGCAGATGGGAGTCTTCTATTGTACATATTCTGAAAACTCCATTTTATATTATTCTACATGGTAATAATACTCAATTCACACACATACGACGACCATCCTACTTGCATAAAACACACACATAATTACTATTCTTTTGCAAGGAAAAATCTTTTCGCTGTGGCCTTGGAGGTTACCAGATGACTTACATTTCGTATTGCCACCGGTATTATATTCCGTACTCAGGGAACAAAATTTTTTATTAGAAAAAAAGCTCCAGTTGTATTTCTAAATTGATGTACTTCGATGCTCCATTAAATGCCCTAGTCGTCGAAGTTCTAGTTGTATTTCTAATTGATGTACCTCTATATACCATTCAATGCTCCTCGTGTATCATGACCATGAAGATCACTGTTAATGAAAAAAAAATCGAAATGATAATCTCTAGAACTTGATATTCAACTTCCTTTGGAACTGTTCGTGGTACGTGGCCAAGCTCATGAATCTAGAGCTCTTGGGTTCCAAATAAAAGATTTTAAATAATGTTTTTTTTTTCGCTTTTAGATGGCACTATTCGTCTTTTGTACACTAAGGCTTTGCATTTTAACCGCTATTTTCGTGTCTTTATTCTTGAATCTGTAAAATAAAGCACTATATATATTTTTTTTTCTGTTTGGACTTGGTACCTTAACCACTAAATATCTTTCCACTATAATTTCTTTTATTCTATATCTCCAGTTTCCTTTACCTTTCATCTACTAGCCTTGTATTGATGAGTTCGAAGTTCAGCTTTCAATAAAACTCATTTCTACACATGTTTATATGTTTTCATTCTTCATTTTTCTTAATTTTTTCTTCATGGGAGGGCGGTCAACTTCCTGAAAGAACTTTCTTTCCATATCTCTTCCGAGAATTTTAAAATAGGGCCAAAGCGCAAATTGTTAAACTTCGAAAATTCGGGCTTCTTGACAACTCAATTTATGCTACTTCCTTGATGGAGGTACTTAAGGGAAGCTACTAGCTTTGTGGTGGTGGAATGTGGTGGCGAATTCCCTAATCTAAATTAGGGATTTCACTATAACTTAGTTCCATACATATTTATGCTCATATGCGCACATACAAAAACTGATTTCTACTCACGCACGAAACCCTTTAATAGAATTTTGCGTTCTGGAAATACTTAATATGATTTTATACAATATTTTGTGTCATCACTCGATTTTCAAGATGAACAAGCTTAATTGGCTGTCAGTTTTTTTTTTTTTGTCACGCTTCATAGTACCTGAACATCAAAAGTTTTTTTTCTCTCTCTCTCTCTTCTCTCTATTCTCTCCTGCTCTTTTTCTTCTCTCTTCTTTCTCTCTCTCCCTCTGTCATGTTTATCATCCTCTATCTTTCCTGTATCTTTTCTCTCTGTTTTCTTTCTGCACCTCTTTCTCCTCTCCTCCCTATCTGTCTGGTCTCTTTTTTCAATGACAAGTCATGACAATTAAGCTATTTTGACAGTTCAAAACAATTACGCTATTTTGTAAAGCAATTTTGACTTGTTTCCCCTTGAAATTTTCATCAAAAGCAAAATGAAAGAATATATATATATATATATATATATATATATATATATATATATATATATATATATATATATATGTATATATATATATATATATATATATATATATATATATATATGTATATATATATATATATATATATATATATATATATATATATTATATATATATATATATATATATATATATATATATATGTATATATATATATTATATATATATATATATATATATATATATATATATATATATATATATATATATCTATATATATATATCTATATATATATATATTATATATATAATATATATATATATATATATATATACATATATATAATATATATATATATATATATATATATATATATATATATATATATATATATATATATATATTGCAATGTAGTTACTGTTCCTGCGAAGATTTGTTTCTTATTTTACAGGTTAAAGTCTTAATAAACAGGCTAACGTATAATGCTTTGTCCCTTTTCCATTTTCAGTTACATACTGGATTTGGAATGCCTGGAGATGGGAGCGTACGCTAAGATGGGGGAGGAGAGGAGAGGGTGGACGTCCTTAAGGCGTGGAAATAACCTCCAGTGGATGTCATTACCACGGGGTAATGACACGGGGTAATTGAATAATCCCCTGTTTTGACTTATCACACATTACGTGTGTTTTAGTTAACTCAAGAACGTTGTGCTCTGACGTATTAATAGGCAAAACTTATGGTGAAGGTATAAGATTGTGAGCGTTTCTCTGAAATCATCAAATAGTGTGTTTTATAGCTCTATGTTTTTTTCAAATTTTAATTAACTACGGAGCTTCTTCGGATCTATCTTATGAGGAAATCGTCTCTATCTCTCTACCTTGGATGGTAGAACTTGGTATCCTTGGTATCTGTGTATCTATGACGGTATCCTTGTATCTATCATGGTGTCCTTGGTATCTATCCTACCTTGGTATCTGTACGACGTACTACTAGTAGGCCTAGACTTTATATTAATCAATTTATAAATTGTCTAGCAAATCGCTACGATTTCTAAACTAATCCCCATTTATGTCTATACTAATATTGTTTAATGATTAATTATGGTTCCAGCGCTAGCTCCATTATTGGAAAGAACGAACCACGACCCATAATAGCTAAGAATTTAAAAAATACGTAGGAAAAAAAACTGGCTAGTGAGAAAATTGTCATTTTCATCATACAGGCTATCGCTCAATAATGGAATATTATTGTCATAAACAGCGATTTGTCTTCTAGCATGAACTGCCACGTTCCTTGTAATAAGAAAACTGAGTTTGTTGTTTCCTAAATAGTACGTTCAGTGTTGAAATGGGATCAGTTCCAGGAAAAACCACTTCGGAAATACAGATTCTCGAGGTTTCGAAGTAAAAAAAAAATCTTCTTTTTTTAATGATTCTTGGTTTCACTTTGCTTAAGTAGCTTACGATATTAGAAATGTGAAATGCTGTACAATTGGTCTACTAAAAAGTAATCTACCAATCAGTAATAAGTTTGCATTCTTGCAGAATTTATGTAAACCAATGTAATAGGCCGTCTTAACCAATCTGAAACCACTGTAATACTTTTAGTCCTCTTTTAAGTTGAAAATATCTAGCTGACTGGGTTTCTGATGCACTGTTTTTGATCAAAAATATAAACAGTTTCCTTTTTGAAGCAAGTGTATCAATTTGGAAAAAAATTAAAAAGATTTTTTGGTGAGGGTGAGAGACAGATGATTTCCCCCTATTAAATATAGACCTGAATGAGTTCCGAAACTAAATAAAATTAAAAAAAGTAGACCTCGCCCTCACCATAATGAATTTTTTTAGCCTAAATTATTTAAGTGCGGTAGAGCTCATATTCTGGTTTAAAATTCACTTGATTTAATGACACATTCTGATTTCTGGTATCTATCACATTCAGAACCTGATTGCAAATTTTCGGTGAATGCTTTTACTGGCTTAGATACCGATTCGTGTCTGTTTTTTTTTCAGTAAATTCACGTATATGCTGAGCCCTCTGTCTTTGAATTAGGATCTACCGCACAATCACCATTTAGAAACTTGTCCATCGAAGTTCGGAAATTCTGTCACGGGCTTCGTACCATTTTTTACTTGGTCATTGTTAACTAATTTTGATTATACCATAATCAAAAATCTTATCATTTTCGGTCGGTAGAACCTTTGCATTCTCTGGCCAAGATCCATATGATGTCATGTCGGTATTTTTAAATTTGAATATTGAACTTATTTGAACTTATTTGGAAAAATTTTGAACTTATTTTATCATTAACATTTAAAATTTTGTGGTGCTTCATGTCGCAATTTTATGACTTGATATTTTTCTTGATTTTTTTATGACTTGATTATTTAATGACTTGATTTTTGCAATTTATGACGCAATATGACTTGATATTTTTTACCGACTGGCCGAATAATGTTATAGTGGTTATTATGTTATAGTTGATATAAAACTTTTTCGTAAAAAAAAACTTCTATTTTGAAGTGGGCAGTATGTAAAAAAAAGCTAAACTTATCAAAAGCCAAAAACAAAAATTCAATAAATTTTCTGTTTTCACTTAGACTAGTTTTCAATTATCAGCACAGTAGCCTATATGTGCCTAGTTTTCACGTAGTGTTTTACAAACAAAGCTGAATGAAAATTAAAACATGACAAATTTTTCTTCGACCATCTTTCTTGTCAGTGTCAATCTGACAGGTCCATCCAAGATTGTCATTGTCATATTTCTTGTCATTGTCAATGTCAGACGTCTTGTCGATAAGACATCTTTCTCACACTTTCATTGGTTATGTTGCTCTTTGCTTTGTCCGTAAAACACTAAATCAAAACGGGTTTTTACCAGTATTTATGATATTGTAGAAGGGGAACGTCTATTGACAGTATGTTCTTATCAAAACTAAGGAAATTGTTCAGAGAGGCAGCACATTTGAAAAGACTGACATGAACAATCGGTCAGAAAATTAAAAAGAAGGTCTTAAACGAGGTGTAACGCGACAACCTAAGCCTTGGGAAGCCATAGAAAGTCTTAGCTTAATAGAACCATTTCATTCACCGACCAAGATCGACATTTCAATAAATTTCGTGTCGGTGTTTGTGTCTTTTGGATAAATCTTATTTATTTTATTAGCAATTGTTAAAATATCGTGCTATTTGAATTGTAATTTTATCACTCAGTATTTTGTACTGGTTTATTACGGACTTGGCATTTTTTGCCGACTGTCAGAATGTTGATATACTCTGTCCAAGGCTACATCGACATTCATATAAGAATGTTGTTGATTAGTAACCATAGATTTCCTTATTCATTAACTAGACGCAAGGCTATTCAGTACTCTAGTACCCTAAATTAGGTGACTCGCCCTACCATTCAGTCAGTTTGTTAGTCAATTCCTGTTGACCATGTCCAGGAGATAAGGACCAACAATCTGTAGACTGCTAAAAATTAATTGTTTTATCGTATATGGATTACGAGTTTTCCTTTTTAAAATTGTCAAGTAGTGTTTTTCCCTTCATTCTTTTTTCTATTTTTAATTAACTTATTTATTTATGCTGTGCAAGTAACCATTCGTATACGTTTTATGTTTTATTTGCTTCTAAGTATTTTCCACTATTTCTGGATTTATTTGAGAAGGCCACATTCTTTTAGTATTGGATTGTTTTCCCTCAAAAAAAAAAAAAAAAAAAAAAAAAGTTTTTTTTCCATCTATAAGAAAGAAGAAGAAAAAAAAACATTGTTTATCGCCTTATTTACTATGTACTGTATAGCTCTATGGCTCTTTTTAACTCCTTTTCCTCAACTCGCTGTCTTGTATTTTTTCACTTTTTGTGTTTCTTCGTCACATACATTTGTTAAATTTGTGAGTATATTTCTCAAATATTCAAAAATAAAACAAAAATAAATGGGTGGTTGGGCCCAGCAAGAAGCATAAACAAACACTGTTATTCAAGATTTGATAGTGCAGTGGTGAGAACACTTGCCTGTGGCTGTGGTGACTTAGGTGCAAGTCATAAATACGATAAATTTTTGTCTAAAAAAAAAACAATGACGCTTTACTCTTTAGACTAAAACGAAAGTCAAACATAAGACTAAAAAAGACTTTTAGAAGACTTTTTGAGGACTAAAAAGTAAAAATAAATAATGGGGAAAAAAACTAAAAAAAAACTCGATTTCAAAATGGACTACAACGCAGAAAATAATTTATTCTAGAGAGCTAATGAATATAGGTGAAATATATATATATATATATATATAATATATATATATATATATATATATATATATATATATATATATATATATATATATATATTATATATATATAATATATATATATACAACAATATATAAATTTTGCTATCATTCTTATTGTCCCATAATTTTTTGATCCCATTACTGAAACCAACCACTCACTTGTCCCCACATTATCAAAAAATAATTATTTCCTTAAATCCTGTAATTTGGGACAAAGGGCCATGAAGTGAAGCAGATCCTCACCATTTTCTCCACACATAGGGCATGAGTAAGGACCGTTCGTTACCCTTACCCTCCCTAAATATTTCCTCCTTTCTCCAAGTGCTAGAAAATTACCCCTCCCTGATATATACCACTTAATTTTTTCAATATTTAAACCCGCTTTAAAATAAATATCATGTCCCCAGACCTCCTTTTATTGTCGGTAAACGCCGAGGGACAGCGAGGCCGCTTCACACTGCCATTTCTGAATCTCCTGATCTTCAAGCACACCCTTTACTAATTTTGCTACATTTCCTACTTCCAGTCCTGTCCTCTTCCTTTCATTCCAAACACCTGATAACCCGCAACTATTTAAGATTTATTTCACCTGGGAAGCCCATGAATTTTTCCTTCTATCCTGCAACACCTCCAGATAAGCTGTATTTACTAACCTATTATTCTGTAAACCAACCACCTTTTCCTCAGTATCCTATCATTCTAACCAATCTTTTTACCCTCAATGAAAACAATCCTAGATCACCCTTTAACACCAGACTATTAAATTTCCCGCTTAGCCCTAAAAGTCTGCTGAAATGTCCTAAATAAATTCTCTCTATTTTTCCCCTTTTTCAAACCCCCAGACTTCCCCACCGTAACTCAATACTGGGCCTACCTTCGTCTCAAAATTCTCTTCTGTAGCTTAATATCTGCCGGTCCTAGATGCCTAAGGGGACTCTTCAATGACGCCCATGAAGCCTTCTGACCCTTCCAACTCGCTATTTGCACCTGATCACTCCATCTCCCTGAACTTGTGAACTTACATCATCCAAATAAATAAAATCCTTAACTTCTTTCATCTCTTTCCCTTTAAAATAAAACTTATTCTTTCTCCTTTCTTCTTTTCCAAAAACTAATATAACTGATTTATCAATGTTTAAAACTAATTTTTTGTTCCCCAAATAACTATCCAAAATCTCTAACATCTTTTGCAAATCCGGAGCCGATTTCGCAAGCAATACTATGTCATCTGCAAATAATAAACAAAACAGCTCCAGTGACATTAATTTTAACATAGGGACATTTCTATTTCTAAAATACTCCTCAATATCGTTAATAAAAAGAGAAAACAAACGCGAGTGATAGAGTGCATCCCTGTTTAAGACCTACCTTACTTAAAACTGGCCTAGAATAAGAAAAACCTACCTTCACTACTACTTTAACCACCTCATACATTTTCATTATAACTTCTACTAACCTAATTGGCAATCCTAATTTCACCAACACCCCTTTCAACCTACTCCTTGAAACTTCAGCAAATGCTCCCCTAATGTCCAAAAACGCCGTATATAGCCTATTTTCCCTATACCTCGTACATTTACTAACTAAAACCTGTAAACTAAATATTTGATCAATTGTACTATAGTTTTCCCTAAACCCTGCCTGACATTCAATTAATCTACCTTTATATTGCAACCATTTATCCATCCTATTAGACAGCACTCTACAAAATAGCTTACTGATAGAACTTCCTAAACTTATCCCCCTGTAGTTCTTGTGCAGGTTTCTTTCTCCTTTCTTAAATAATGGGATCATAATCGATATCTGCCAATTTTGCGGCCATAGAGGTGTACTTAGAATTGCCGAGAATATCAATGCAAGCACTGGCAGTATCCATGCTCTTGACCATTTCAACAGCTTAGTTGGTACTCCGTCGATGCCCGGTGCTGAGTTCCCTCTCATGCTTTTTAAGGCGTGCCATATTTCCTCCTGTCCAACCGGCTCCAGTAGTTTAGCGTCCTCTGAATCCAACTCAATATCGGCTGTCTCTTCTAAGCTATCCATCTCCTCTTCAGCTTTCTCTTCGTCCTCTTCGGTGTATATCTCTTTGTATTTTTGTTCTAAGTATTCTGGCCAGGTATCGGCGGGAGGGACTGAATCAGGCAACATTCTATTTTCTGTTGATTTCCTAATTAACTTCCAGAACTCCGTTGTATCGTTCACGCTAAATATCTCCCGTATTTTTTGGCTCTCTTCCTCTTCAAAACGTCTCTTCTTCAACTTAAGTAGCCTTTTATATCCCCTTCGCTTGTCCCTAAAACCTGCAAATTATTTTCCAGATCAACTGTACTACTAGCCTTAAGCAATCTAAAAGCTACTAAAACCTCCTTCTTCTTTCCTCACATTCCTTATAAAAAAACTCATCAGACAAGTACTCCTACCATTTTTTCTCCTACGTGCCACCTTAGTTCCTATCTCATACAAAACCCCCGACAAAAAATCAACAGAACCTGCTATATCCCCTTCCCTTGTCATATCCTCACTCTTCTGAATAAATGAATCCAGCCCTCTATCTTCAACTAGTACCTTTTTCAACTTCTCCTCACTATCATTATCAAACCTTAAACCTTCCCTCCATTCAAGCTCATTACCCATCTTTCCCTTAACCCCAATTTTTTTCCGACTCTCAGCCCATCCTCCCCCTCCTAATTCAATCCTAATAGGCACGTGATCTGACCCAGCCAGCGCCATCACCTAAAAATCCACACAACAAGAAAGAGGCCCCAGACTAACAACCGCATAATCTATAACACTTGGAGATTTACCCGAAAAACATGTAAAATCCTCCATTTCCTTATCCTTCCCTGTCCTCCCATTCAAAATATCCAAATTCTGCTTACCACAAAAATCCAATAATTTTTTACCCCAATTATTCTTTCTCCGATGACCATCCTTACTCGTCCTCCTCATAACCGACGGCTCAATCATATAAACTCCATTCATTTTTTCTAGTTCGAGATCCACCTCCTCCTCACGGGCTTTTTCGTCCTCCCCTGTATATCCGTTAAAATCCCCTAGAAAAATAAACAATCGGACGGAAACTGTTCTGAAAAACGATCCATATCATTTTCTAATATCTCACAGGTATCTTCATCACTGAAAGTGCTAGTTTCCGGTGGTAAATACACTAAACAAAAGATAAACGAGTTACTACCTAAAGATACTCGCACCCATTACGTGAAACACTTTTCAACCGAGATACATTTCGCCATCTTTTCGTTATCAATAATGCAACTCCTCCATAAGTTCTACCATTCTGTGATCGCGTTCTTTGTGATCCAAAATAAGTAAAACCTTCTATTCTCTCCTCTTTTTCCAGCCACGTTACTAATGATACAACTGAAAAATCACGACATTTAAGAAGACCCTCTACTTTAAGGTACGAAAAACCCTGAAGATTCCAATGCGCTAAATTACCCTCGTAATTTGCGCCATGGCCCTGCTTATCCTATCCACTATCTGATCCAATGGGTTGTGACGGGTTAAATAGCTGCCTAGGCTCCATGTTTTTAGGGTCGTCAGCTCTAACCGACTTAATCTTCTGTCTTAGGTGGTCATCTGGGCTAATAATTTGTTGGCTGTTGCGTTTTGGAGCCCCCACAGGCCCGACAAAAGTTGATGTGGAGCCTTTTTTAATAACCGGAGTTTCACTGTTTACCCCATTTATTTCGTTATCACTACTAAGCTCCTCCTCTACACTAAAGAAAGATTGAATTGAGGATGAAGATCCTGAACGCGATCTTGAATTGCAAGGTTCTTCCAGGTTAAACCGATTATTTTCAGAAACCGAACTCTTTACTAAACTTTTTTTCGGCACTGATAAAGACCCAGGGTTACGATGAAACTTTTGTCCAACATTTTCCTTAAAATGGGTCATGGTTCTCGCTGATGACTCTAGATTAGGGGCATTCGTAACCTCAACTACAGACTGCTTATCAAAGCTATACGTAAAACACTGTTGACCAATATATAACTTTGTCCCTCTTAGTCTTGCTTCTCTATTTTCTCCTCTAGCCCCTTCAAGAAAAGGCTTTAGGCGGTTACGGATAGACAGTTCACGCTCTGTATAATCAGGACTAACACCAAGACCCGCCCTTTTCAGGTGCGCACTTGAACGCAATATAGTATCACGAATGTAACCGCTTGTAAACTTAACCAACACCGGTCGCGTGCCTTTTTTAGCGTTTATCCGAAAAATGTCTCTAATGTCCATCATTTTAAGCCCTAAATTTGGCACATGTAAGTTCAGTGCTTTCATTACATCTTCTCGTAACGAAGAACCTTTGTTTGTAGGATCGAAATTATACAGGACCAAATTACACTTTTAGACTCATTTTCTAGTCTTTGCAATTTTGCGTTAGTAGCCGACATTTCAGCTTGCAAACTTAGGTAATCTTTCTTCAATTGTGACGTATCCTCCGAGAACTTCTCTACTGTCGAATCAATTCGCGACGAAATAGCAGATAGGTCGTTTCTAAGTTCTTGAACCTGCGACGAAACTATTTCTATTCCGTTCAATTTTTGATTAATTTCTTGTAGAGTTTCAGATAAATTAACAGAAGTCATGATTAATCCGGAAACATGCTTATAATAATTAGAAAGATTACTTATCTTTCTGTGAGGGCCGAGCCTCACAAATGCATCCGAGTGACTATTCCAGTGACTGTAATTATTCTCACAAAATTTCCACTTGACATAGCAAGTCTTATAAAGTAAGATTTCCATTTAACATGACAATTCTTGTCAAAAGGAACTGGTTTTTGAAGTTATTTCACTGCCTGTGTATTTAGATATTAGCGGAATGAATGCTGATGAATAATAATCCTTATTATTGCCAAACTGGCATACCGCACTTGTATATCTTATGAAATTAACTCAATTTAAGAAAGCCAAAAGTTCAATTAATACATTCGACGGAAAACTCCAGTCAATTCAATTTATCCAGTGACGTCACACATTCCACTAGGTTACATATACTGAATAAGTATTTTAATAGTTTATAAGACGTAAAAGCGATCTCACTATTTCGTAACTACTGAAAGAATTCAGTGTCTATATATATATATTATATATATATATATATATATATATATATATATATATATATATATATATATATATATATATATATATATATATATATATATATATATATATATATATATATATATATATATAATATATATATATATATTTCATGTTTTGTAAAGCCCAGTCTGTTTGCCGCCCCTTCTTTTCACTCATATTCGTAGATTTTCGAGAAGAAATAGAATATTTTCAAATGTATTTTTTTTCTATTATTTGCATAGTAGATAATTTTCCCTCAATAAAAAAGAAGAATAAAACTTAAATTTTATGAATTCACCCTGTTTGCCATACGAGTTTACCGTATCTATAGTTTCGCATGTTCAATTTCAAATTTTTGTCTTTATTAGCCCTGGAAGTTTAAAAGACGTTGCCAAGACCGTCACTAAAAGAATAGATGAGCTTCGAGGATCTGTGAGTGCAGGCTCTCCATCGCGTACCAGCTCAAAGTAAGTACTTTGTCACTTTAAACTTTGTGTAAATTGATACTTAAGTTGTAGAAAAAGATATTTGACTTTTAGTGTTTGGTTAAATCGGGAAAAAGAAACTTACATTTAAGGTTGCATTATATGCTATTCAGTATTTGCAGGCTCAAATAAAAAAAAAAAAAAAAAAATCGCAAGTAAAAAAAAAAAGAAGAAGAATAATAAAAAAAAAATCACTAAATTAAAAATGAAATAAATGAGTAAGTAAATATCAAACTAAATAAACAAGAAATAAAATAAATTAAACAACGTAAATGAATAAAAGTAAAGAAAATAAAAGAGAACTGATCACAATAAAAAATAAAAAAAAAGTAAAAACCTTTCGCTTGTGTTGCTCGACTAATGTTTCAGTTCCAGGGCTCTTCATAAAGCATACTAAGTAAAGGTGATAAAATAAAGGGATTAAGTGAAGTTACTGTATTGCTACTAACTGCACACTCTGTGATTCGGATTCCTGCGCACAAGTGCCTTCATGTGGGCATCCATCAGGTTAGGCGGTGTTAGACCAAGCCTGATTCAATATCTGCCACGTAACTTAGAATGTTACCAAATTCGCTCTTTTGTCGTGCCAAAAATAAAAAATAAACATTTCAATGATTTTAAAAAGTTAAGATTAGCGTTTGTGAAACTTTTTTTGAGAACTTAAATAAAAAAGAATGTGTAAATTTAAGCGTGAAAATTTAAATATGTTCTTGGATCATATTGCTCCATTTGGTATGTATTGCATGTACGTAACAGCATAGAGGTATTTAGTTTGTATACTTTTCAAATTTTATATATATATATATATATATATATATATATATATATATATATATATATATATATATATATATATATGATATATATATATATATATATATATATATATATATATATATATATATATATATATATATATATATATATATATATATATATATATATATATATATATATATATATATTATATATATATATATATTGTTCGACACTACTTTCTACGGCTATAAAGAAGAAATTTTAAGTTGGTTAGGTTGCGTTTTAGGGATAAAGGAAGGTAGTTTACAAAAGATTTTTTGGCCATCTTTCTTGGATAGATGGCCCAAAAGATGGATACCTTGGATAGATGGATACTTTAGGGATAAAGGATACCGGCGGGCCATCTATCTGGGGCCAAACAAAAGTATACCGGCCTCGAATAGAGCAGAAAGAGATTCTAAGGAAATAGGAACTTAATGAGAGGAAAGAAAAAGCAAACAGTGAATGCTTATTGTGGTCATATAAAAGTGACAAAGACTTTTTTGTATGTGTTTGTTTTTTGTTTTTTTTTTTTTGGGGGGGGGGGGGGCTTTCGCCTTCATCAATCTGCTATTGTTGTCATTCTGAGCAGCAAATATCATTCTTCAAAGAATGCTTTGAACCTAGAAACCTAGATGGACTTTACTACTAAACATATGGTTTAAAAACCGAAAAATAGGAACCTGTTGCTATAACTGTTTTAATCCGATTAAAACTAATTTAGTGCCAATAAAAATATATCATACATCTGCCAAAAAGAAACACGTGTTTAATACTTTTGGTGATTTAAAATGTAGATTCTGAAATTTAGCTATGTTAAATACCTCCAATAATCTTCAGCACTTTCTGGCACTGTTTTTGTAATTGAATGTTCTTTTCAGCTTAGCGTCAATAGAAGATCTCAATGAATCCTTTGGAAGTAGTTCTTGGGGCGTAAACTGGCTCCGTCGTGCATCATCAGCAGATATTCTTAGCCAATCCCAGGCTAGTGTCTCCTCGGACCGAGAATCGCAAGATGGCGTTGAATCGCGTAAAGATGGTGACTATGGTAAGAATTCTGACCTAGTACGCTGCAACACTTTGCCTAGTACGCTGCAACACTGACCTAGTACGCTGCAACACTTTGAAAATACAGAGCACAGCATTGTCTGGGATAATTATGGGAAGAAGGACCGCCGAAAAATAAAATCACAATCGAATCTGACAAAGGGGAGAATATGGCGATCTGTGGTAAAAAGTAGTATAGTGTAAATTATCGCTTTCTAGGCGTGACCGCATTTTGTGTACAAGTGTGACATCTTAGTACTACATGTCAAATATCTTGAAATAATAAACCCGAGAATATCCATGTGGAAAGCCTAGTGGTCGGATCATCTTGATTTTACTTGTGTCTTTCCAGAAGACACGAGTTCGTTGTTGACCGTCCTGGGTTCAGATTTTGAAGAAATCGGTGTGAATATCGAGTATGATGTTGATTGTGTCATTTATACGGTAAACAACAGCTGTCCATATACGATAAACAACAACAACGAGGTACCATTTGTTCCTTTTTTTGGTATCAGGAAGATCCCTAAAGGTCTCTTTTACTGCCAAAAGAGTCCCTAAAGCTCGTAATTTGACTCCTTGAGCCTGTGGCAGCCCTGTTTTTGGCAAGACTTCAATAATTGTTTCTATTGGTGCGTTTCAGAACACGAGAAGAGATTGACGACCAGAAATTTTGGACCAGCAAAAATGATTTATTTTTTTTTTTACTATTATTGAAAAAAAAAAAAAAAACGGAGTGTCAGTCATTTGCAAACTGATTCATTGTCGTCTAAAAACCTCAGTTTTGAAACTAGTTGTCTTCTAAATTATCTGAGTAATATTAACTTTCTTCTTGTTTATTTTTTTCTTATTTCAAAACCGTCCAGGTTTGTTTTTGCTAATAAATTAAACGGAAAGTATTTCCAATTTTGGGTCATTTTTTTTTACAAGCCCAATATTGGTCGAAGAGGCATAATCGTGCAGAATAGATTTTCGATCGCAAAAGCAATATTTGGCAAGAATAAGTTTTTGGGGGCAACAAGGCAAGAGCAATATTTGGCAGGAACAAAATTTCGGTAGCAAAATTAATATTTGGCTAAAAGAAATGTTTTGGTGGCAACAACTGTATTTGGACAGGACAAATTTTTGGTAGCAACAGTAATATTCGGCCAGAACAGTAATATTCGGCCAGAACGAATTTTTGGTTACAACAGAAATATTCGACCAGAAAAAATTTTGGTCAACAATGCTGATCAACCACGTCGTGAGTAAATTCCACAGTTTGAATTACCTTTGCCGAGTTCCAGTTGCGGTTGTTGGGCTGTATTCATTGCCCTGTATATAGTCGCTTCTCCTATTTTGAGGTGCCTATGTTCAAGTACCTCTGCTGGGTTGTGATCTTGTGTTGAGATGCGTTACCTTTGTTGAATTGTCTTGTTTGAGCTTTTCAGTTTTGAAATACCTATTTTGAGCCTCCAGGATTGGGTTGAGCTATGATGGAACCATCTCATGAGTATTTATGTCATTGATGAAATTATAAATATCGGATTACTTGAGTAAAGGATTATCTGAACGCTCGTGGAGGATTACCTCAATGGCGTCTACTTAAGCACTGAATCTTAACAAAAGAGGAAAACAGCTATAAGATGCATGCTTCGTTACTATCCCGTTGAGTCTGAGGTTCTAATGACTTTTAATTTAATCTTGTATCCTTTGTACGGAAAGGAAAGACTCGTCGTCACTCTGCTACGTTAATTATCCTTATTAATTCACCAAGGGGGCGTTATAAAGAGATATCTCACCTTAAATGTGGATTGTCACGTGGCTCAAAGGATAAGATAGAAAGTGCTCTTCGATCTTTTAATCTTCTCCTGATCTCTCGCCAGTGGTAGTTTCAGACTTTATGGGACACTTTTCGTAAAAACTAAGATGTGTCGTAAAAGCAAAGAAGTTTCATCAATTGGTTCAATTCAGTGTCTCCTACCTTACTTAGAAGGTTTTTTTTTTACCAAAACTCGTTTAATATCCATTTTTCACTCTCGGAAATTGCCAGAAAATAATGCCTTTGATCACAAAGTTATTGACTCGGGGGCTAAAACTGTTTTCCCTCCGACTCACCTAAACGTTTTCACGGCAAAAACCCCCATGGGACTTGGCATCTGTTCACCGTTAAGTAGCGAGGTAAATCAAGACACTATGTGTTTTCAAGTTATCAAAATAGCATATCTGCAGTATCTTAGTAACGGCTTGGGGGACCAAGTTGAAACTTTCAGGCAGCGGGAAAGTGGACCTTGAATTTTCGCTTAAAGGGAAGGTTGGATGCCTAAAAAGTAACTTCCTTCTACCAAAAACAGGTCTTTAAAAACTGTCAAAATGGCTTATTTTCTTCACCCAATGATGAAAAAAGTATTAAATAGTTTAACCCTGTATTACTGTCATAATATTTAACTGTAGAACTCTTACAAAAGGTTTGATTAATCACGCGAGTATCAGACGGAAAAAACTGTGCTTGAGGAATAAGCCGACGTCAAATCACATTTGATTTGGTCATGGTGGATTTTTTGCTGAATTTTTAAGTACTTGATCAGTCATGAAATGGACTGATCAGTCATGAAATGGACTGATCAGACTGATCAGTCAATTATCGAAATTAGGGCTCCCCAGATTTGTTTTCCTTTTAAACTTTGACCTCCCCACCCTGCCCCGTAAAAAATATTCCTCACTGGCTGAGTCCTGTAATATTTAGAATATTATATTTTTCTAGTAGGAATAAGGATTTTTTTTTAAATTATTATAACCGTTATTTGTATTATTATAGCTGTAAATTACATATGTAAATTGAGTAAATGTAAATTACTACTGTAACTTTGTCACGAAATCATATGTTTTGGGGGACACTTAAATCCTACGTGAACTTATAGTAAGGAACAATGTCGTGTTTTTGAGCAAAAAAAAAAAGTTTTCAACTGAAAGTAAGGAGCAACATTTCAACTTAAAACGAACAGAATTTGTTCGTATATGAAGGGGACTGTCTCCTCCTCAATACCCCTCTTTACGCCAAAGTTTAAAACACTTTTACAAAAGTTTCTTATTCTAATTAAACGGTCCTTGTGTTTCAGGAGTTGTTCTTTATGAACTGGGACCAAAGGTCTACCTTCGGTAGACCCCCTCTTATACGAAACAATTTCTGTTTGTTTTAAGTTTTAATATTGCCCCTTATTTTTAGTCGAAACAACTTGTTTTTATATATTTAATTTCTGATCGTTTTTCAAATAATGCCAGGAAACCAGCATCCCCTTCCACGGACCCCCCCCCCCCTCCGAGGAAAACTCCTTCTTTGAAAGTTTTTCCGCTTAAAATGCTCCTCCCCCCCGGGGAAATAATCCCTGGACAATTCCATCCTCGCTGCAAATTCCCCCCAGAAAATTTCTTTCTCACGTTTCCGCCCGAAAATTCACCATAGTATGCTCTAATTCGAAAAAACAGTTGTTTTTTTTTAGTTTTTGATTATTTTTCAATTCTTACCGGAAATACCTCCTACGTGGAAAATTCGCCCCCTCCCTCTCTCTCTCTCTCTCCAATGGAAAGTTTCTCCCGCGGAAACTTTCCCCACCGAAAATTATTCCTAGTGATAGATCCCCACGGGAGAATTTCTCCCGTGGAAAATCCCCCTTTGCAAAAAAATCACCCAGAGAATTCCGACTCCACTGAAAAATTTTCCCCAGTCAATTCCCTCAGGAAATTTCCTCATGTAAAATTGAGTCGCCAAAGAAAATGTTGGACAAATAAATCCAATGTCGGACAGGAATTCGGGTAAATTTCCCCGTGTAAAATTTCACATTGAAAGCTTACACCCAGAAATTTCCCTCCCAATGGAAAATTCTCACTGGAGAAATCCCCCACCCCCCGAAAAATATCTGTATACTTCATACTTCCCAATAGCAAATACTCTATAGAAGTAATGGGAAAATTTATAAGTTGCAGCTCTTTCTCAGGGGGCTATGGGGGTTCGTGTCATCCCCAAAGGCATAGTTATTGGACTTCTTAACTATGTTGATTAAAAGGGCTATCTGAAAATTTTGATCGGCCAACTTTGGGGGAAAGTGGCCTGGGAAGGGGGCTATTTGCCTTCTGATCTTGGTCACTTAAATAGGACACTAGAACTTTTAATTTCCTTTTAAATGAACCCTCTCCCAATCTTCTAGCACCATTGGTTCGGCACGGTCACCCTGGGAAGAACAAAAAAAAAAAAACAGCAATAATAAAGAAATAAAATAAAATAAACGCACATCCGTGATCTTTCTTCTGGCAAAAAAAAAAAAAAAAAAAAAAAAAAAAAAAAAAAAAAAAAAAAAAAAAAAAAAAAAAAAAAAAAAAAAAAAAAAAAAACAAGACTACATTTTTGCAGATGGGAGCTTGAAACCTACATATTGGAGTGCGATTTCCAATAAGATTACATGAGTTTTTGGAGATGTTAACCCTTTTTCTAAAATAAAGCAAACCTTCTCAGGCTCATAACTTTTCAGCATAAAAATTCAATTCTCCTGAAGCATCTATTTTTTTTTCAAAATTCCGTTTTTTAGAGTTTCGGTCACTATTGGGCCGAGTCGCTCCTTGCTTACAGCTGTTACCACGAACTGTTTGAAAAAAAAAATCCTATAATAATTCAAACTTTACAACGACCTGAAATTACTGTCAAAGGATAACTGGAACCCAAAACGAGCAGAAATTAAAATAAATAATCATATCAAACATAGGGGTAACAGGTAGGCTATTGATATAGATGAATAGTTAAGTCCTAACATGAGTAAATATTTCTGGTATGGCCTTCGATAATTCTTTTTTATGTTTACGTTTTATGTTTATTCATTTTATGTTTATGTATTTTATGTGTTATAATTTCTTGTTTTGTGACATCGGCTGTTGGCTGTGTGCTATTATGGCAGTAAAGATTTTGATTACTAAATATCAGTATATGTATATTAAACTGACAATGCACATTCATTTGTATTTTTTTCAGTAAAGTGCAAATTATGTTCTGACCTTGGGAAGGCATTGGTGTTTTGAGCCCAACTTATGTTAATTTCTGCTCGTTTTGAGTTTGACTCGGTTATTTATTGTAATTTCTGTTCGTTTTGGGTTTCATTTATTTATCGATGCTGATTGTGGTAGTTTCACGCTTGGTAGATTATTTGATTTTATTTTTGCTAATTTTTTGTTTAATGGAGTTCTTTACTTTTCTTCGAAAAACTTATTTTGTGGAAAAAGTTTTTTTTAATTAATTTCTGTTCGTTTTATATTGACATAGTATTTACAGAGAAAAAGAAAATAATACTTTATATCTTTTCGTTTTTTTAAGAATTTATAGTTTGGCCTGCTATTTGTATGCTGGAGAAAATTTTTTAGCAATTTTTAACAACATACACCCTCTTAAAAATCCGGACACAAATAGTAGTGTTTAATTTAGTTTCATACCTCCTCTAGTTGACCTGAAATGGAAAACTTGATAACATTCGCAAAAAAATCTGTTTACTTTCTTTGATAGCTTGGATACACTTACGCTATTTTGATTTGGTTAAATTTTAAGAGCAGAAGCAGCCCCAAAAGTTTGGACATAATACCCTCAGTCGTTCTTGGGATATCGCTGAGACACCTTATTGGGATTTAGCATTAACACAGTACATTTTGATTTAATCTTATGGCAACATTTAGTTTTTAAACATAAAGTCAAATGGGAGGGTGGGCGTGGGAGGCGGATAGTTTCCCTCCAATCACTTTCGACTATTAAAAAGGGCATCAGCCCTTTCTATTTTCAATCGAATGAACCCTTTTCGAAGTTCCTACGACAACTCCGTCGATACAAAGTGCCCTGGTCTAAACAACAACAACAACAACAAAATAATGCATTATACCCACATTGATCTTTACTATAAAAATGTCAAGCCTTCTAATTACTTTCGACTATTAAAAAGGGCACTAGGCCTTTCGATTTCCAATCGAATGAGCCCTTTTTGAGTTTTTACGACAACACTTCCTATAAACACCTTATATGCCCCCAGGGCATAAATTACAACTCTTACCCTAAGGGCTGTGAGGGTGGTTGTCATCCTCACAGACCTAATTTCCAGAACTTTCTACTACGTTGAACAAAATGGCTATCTGAAAATTTTGATTGGATGTGTTTGGGGGAATGGTGGGCGTGAGAGAGGGGTTAGTTACCGTCCAATCACTTTCAACTATTAAAAAGGGCACTAGCCCTCTCAATTTCCAATTGAATGAGCCCCTTTTGAAGTTTTTACGACAACTCTATCATTAGAAACCTTGTATGCCCCCAGGGCATAACTTACAACCTTTGCCCTGGGGACTCTGGGGGGTTTGTCATCCTTAAATACATAATTTCCAGAACTTTCAACTACGTTGAACAAAATGGCTATCTCTAAACTTTGATTGAATGTGTTTGGGGAAATAGAGGGCGTGAGAGGGGGGTTAATTACTGTCCACTCACTTTCGACTATTAAAAAGGGCAATTTCAATTTCCAATCAAATGAGCCCCTTTTGAAATTTCTACAACAACTTTCTATATAAACCTTATATGCCCCCAGGGCATAACTTACAACCCTTGCACTGAAAGCTCTGATGGGGTTATCATCCTAAAGGACCTATTTTCCAGAACTTTCGACTACGTTGAACAAAATGGATATCTCAAAATTTTGGTTGGATGTGTTTGGGGTAATGGTGGGCGTGAGAGGGGATTTAGTTGCCCTTCAATCACTTTCGACTATTAAAAGGGCACTAGCCCTTTCAATTTTCAATTGAATGAGCCCTTTTGGATGTTTTTACAACATCGCTTTCAATAAAAACCTTACATGGTCCCAGGGCATAACTTAAACCCTTGCCCTGAGGGTTGTGAGGGGGATGGGTTGTCATCCTTAAAGACCTAATTTCCAAAACTTCCAACTGCGTTGAATAAAATGGCAATCTAAAAATTTTGATTGGATGTGTTTGGGGAAAAGGTGGGCGTGAGAGGGGGGTTAGTTGCCCCCAAATGACTTTCGACTATCAAAAAGGACACTAGCCCTTTGAATTTCCAATCGAATGAGCCCTTTTTCAAGTTTCTACGACAAACATTTCAATACAAACCTTATATGCCCGCAGGGTATAACTTATAACCCTTACCCTGAAGACTGTGGGGGGAGTGTCCTGCTCAAAAGTATAATTTCCTGAACTTTAAACTTCGTGGAACAAAATGCCTATAAAAAAATTTTGATTGGATATGTTTGGGGAAATGGTAGGCGTGGAAGGGGTGTTAGTTGCCTTCCAATCACTTTCGACTATTAAAAAGGGCACTAGCCGTTTCAATTTCCAATCGAATCAGCCCTTTTTTAAGTGTCTACGACGACGCGTTCAGTAAAAACCTTATATGCCCCTAGGGCATAACTTACAACCCTTGCCCTGAGGTCTGTGGGGGAGTTTCCTCCTCAAAAACATAATTTCTATCTGAAAATCCACAACACTGAAAAAATGGCTATCTAAAAATTTTGATTGGATGTGTTTGGGAAAAAGTTGGGTGAGAGAGGGGGGGGGCTAGTTGCCCTCAAATCACTTTCGACTATTAAAAAGGGCACTAGCCGTTTCAATTTCCAATCGAATGAGCCCTTTTTCAAGTTTCTACGACAAAGATTTCAATAAAAACTTATATGCCCCCAGGGCATAACTTATAACCCTTGCTCTGAAGACTGTGGGGGGAGTGTCCTGCTCAAAGGTATAATTTCCTGAACTTTAACTGCGTGAAACAAAATGGCTATCTCGAAATTTTGATTGGATGTGTTTGGGGAAATGGTGGGCGTGGAAGGGGTGTTCGTTGCCTTCCAATTACTTTCGACTATTAAAAAGGGCACAAGCCATTTCAGTTTCTAAGCGAATGAGCTCTTTTTGAAGTTTCTGCGACAACGCGTTCTATAAAAACGTTATATGCCCCCATGGCATAACTTACAACCCTTGTCCTGAGGGCTGTGAGGGGGTTGTCATCCTCAAAGACCTAATTTCCAGAAGTTAAAACTACGTTGAACAAAATGGCTATCTCAAAATTTTGATTGGATGTGCTTGGGGAAAAGGTGGGCGTGAGAGGGGGGTTAGTCACCGTCCAATCACTTTTAACTATTAAAAAGAACACTAGCCCTTTGAATTTTCAATCGAATGAGCCTTTCTTGAAGTTTCTACGACAACGCCTCCTATACAAACCTTATATGCCCGCAGGACATAACTTAAAACCCTTCTCCCAGGGTTGTGGGGGAGTGTCCTCCTCAAAAACATATTTTCTATCTGGAAATCAACTACGCTGAACAAAATGGCTATCTCAAAATTTTGATTGGATGTTTTTGGGGAATGATGGGCGTGGGGGGGGGGGCTAGTTGCCCTCCAGTCACTTTCGACTATCAAAAAGGGCACTAGACCTTTGAATTTCCAATCGAATTAGCCTTTTTTGAAGTTTCTGCGACAACGCCTTCTATAAAAAACTTTGTATGCCCCTAGGGCATAACTTGAAACCCTTGCCCCGAGGGTTGTGGGGGAGTGTCCTCCTCAAAAATATATTTTCTATCTGGAAATCAACTACGCTGAACAAAATGGCTATCCCAAAATTCTGAATGGATGTGTTTGGGGAATGATGGGCGTGGGTGGGGGGGGGGGGTAGTTGCCCTCCAATCACTTTCGACTATTAAAAATGGTACTAGCCCTTTGAATTTCCAATCGAATGGGTCTTTTTTGAAGTTTGTACGACAACGCCTTTTATAAAAACCTTATATGCCCCCAGGGCATAACTCAAAACTCTTGCCCCGAGGGTTCTGGGGGAGTGTCCTCCTCAAAAACATATTTTCTATCTGGCAATCAACTACGCTGAACAAAATGGCTATCTTAAAACTTTGATTGGATGTGTTTGGGGAAATGATGTTCGTGGGGGAAATGATGTTCGTGATGTTCCAATCACTTTCGACTATTAAATAGGGCACTAGCCACTCCAATTTCTAATCGAATGAGCCCTTTTCGAAGTTTCTACGACAACTCCTTCGATACGAAGTGCCCGGGCATGGAGAAAAAAAAACAGATTGTGCCAACATCGTTCTTTACTTTATAATCCCTTTGAAAGTTATATTTAGTTGTATTTATAATACTATGCCTTAGCTCCGTAACTCACCTTATGAAGCAAATTTAATTTCTAGGTGGATTATCTACATCACTGTCTAGTCTACTTGATACAGCGCTTGGGCGCAATGAAACTCAAACCAGTGTTGATCCTGCCGATGTTGAAATTCATATTACGTCTGCTTCAAAGTGTCACAATTGTGGCAACGCTGTCTATGATGAAGACATTATAGCCGGTTGGTCTGCAGATGAGTCTAATTTAAATACTAGGTATGTCACATTTAGCTTTATTTCGTTTATTTGTGCTAGCCTTTTTGGTAAATAATCGTATCTCGGACGTGACCCCTTTCCTGACATTAAATAAAGAAACAACAAGTTTTTTCAACTGAAAGTAAGGAGCAACATTAAAACTTAAAACGAACAGAAATTATTGTGTATGTGAGGAGGGTTGCTCCCTCCTCAATACCTCGCTCTTTACGCTAGAGTTTTTTGGAACTTTTAAAAAAGCTTATTATTCTAGTTAATCGACCCTTGGCTTTCAGGAGTCATTTTTATATAAGTGGAACAAAAAGTCAAACTTCAGCGTAAAAAGTGAGGTTTTGAGGAGGGGGCACTTGCCCCTCATATACGTAATAACTTCTTTTCGTTCCAAGTTTTAATGTTGCTTCTTACTTTCCCTGCATCAAGCTTTTTCCAGAAAATCCTCCCCCCCCCCCCTGCCAAAGGAAAGTTTCTTCCGCAAAAAAAATCCCCTTTGGAGAATTTATGCCGCGGAAAGTCACTTACCCCCCCCCCCCCCCCACCCCCAACGGAAAAATCTCCCAGGTAGTTTCGATCGGACTGAAAATTTTCCCCGGGAAATCTGAACATATACATTTGAGTCGCTAAATAAAAAGTAAGTCAAATAAAAAGAATTTCGTATAGGAAAAATGGCAAATTTCTCCCGTGTAAAATTTCCCCTGGAACACTCCCAGAAACTTCACTCCCCATGGGAAATGTTCCCCTTGGATTATCCCTCCTCCCCACAAAAGAATTATTTGTATACTTCCCAATAACACATACTATATATAAACGATAGGCAGATTTCATAGCTTACAGTCCTTGCCCCGGGGGCCCTTTTGGGGTCATTTCATCCTCAGAGGCATAGTCATTGGAGCTTTCAACTATGTTGAACAAAATGACTATTTAAAAATTTTAATCGGATGACGTTAGGGAAAAAGGGGCATGGAAGGGTGGTTAGTTGCTCAGTAATCATTTTGGTTACTTAATAGGGGTACTAGAACTTCGAATTTCCGTTCGAATAATCCCTCTCCTAATTCTCTGGAACCATTGGCTCCATACAATTCTCCTGGCAAAAAAAATATAAAGTAATAAAACAACAACAACAAATAAATAGGCATCCATGATCTTTCTTCTGGCGAACACAAAATTCCACAATCTGATCCGCTGAATCTGATTGTGCTATTTTCATTGAGATTCCTTGACTTTTTGGGGGTGCGTCCCCCTTTCTCGAAAATCAAGGACATTTTCAGGCTCGTAGCTGTTGATGGGTAACACTAAACTTGATGAATTTTATATATTTGGAATCAGCATAAAAAGCCAATTATTTTGATGTATCTATTGATATCAAAATTCGGTTTTTTAGAGCACAGGTTGCTATCGGGCCGAATAGCCCCTTATCTACAGTTCGTTACCACGAACTGTTTGATGTATACGGCCATTTTATACAGTCGGTTTTACGATGGCTTGGTAAATGGGGTGATCGCTTGTTGGGCAATGGTAGAAATGAGTTGAAAATGAATCATGGACTCTTTTCTCCGTAGCTCTTTTATGCGACACATTGAGGTGTGAAGTTCACGTTTTTTTAAGGAAAGCCCAGGGAAAAATATGTTGAATGCGTTTCAATGAAAAGAATCTAAGGCTCCTAAGGAAACACAGAAAATTTGTCTAGATTTAGAAAAAGGGTAATATTTGCCTGTCGAAATTATCGATACTTTTCAAAACTCCATCCACTGGTTCGATACCTCTTAGTTTAGATATCTTTGGTGTCGTTTATTTGGTAACACTGTGTGTGTACAGTTTTGTGAAGACCAGAAAAAAAGTCATCTTCCTCAGAACTCCTACTCCCCTCACTCGATAGAAACAGGGCATGCCTTCTAAAATTGTCATCTTTTAGCGAAAATTATTGAGTGCATTCAACCTCGATAATTAAGAATAGTAGCACAAAAAACGTGTACTCTCTTGTGAGTATTCAGACACCAACTGACTGATCTGATCTCCACTCTCTGGGGAAGCTGTTACTCCCCTTTTGTAGCACCATGTCGTACTTCCACATTTGCTATTGGTTGTATGCATCTTACCGACACTATTAGTTACAAATAGTAGATATTAGAGATTGTAATTCTCAGGGTTATGTAAATAATCTCCCCGTCTGTTTCTTTGGCTTGCTGCTTGCTCTATATGAAATATTGAACAAAGCATTTTCTGGGAAGTGATTATTTACCTCAGGGTAATTCTATAACTATTTTTTGTTCTTGTTATCAATACAATTAGTAGAGCTAACTCGTCGCAGTTGTCTAGAGGCCAATTATTATTGGATTAATTCATAAAAATCATCCAATAATTGGTTATAAATTTGTCACTTGTGGATATTTAGTGTTGTTCCTCCCCACAAGGAGATGTCTGTTGAAGTTGGGACCCCAAAATTCTTTTGATTATCTCACACTTTTAACAATTTGGCTTTTTACTAATAGTGGCATATTATGTTAGTAAACTCAGCCTTTAGCCGCCATCAGCAAAACCTTTAGGGTTGACGCTAAGTCCCCTTCGAATTTTTAGTAATAATTACAATTTGATAGTCAGTTTTAACTGAATTATGATGAATATTTGTTGTTTTTTTTGAGCATTTAAGTCAAGAATTTATTTTCATGTTGTTATTTTCCTTTTGCGTTTTAATAATCGGCTATTTTTAATGTTTCCTGTTTTTCTAATTTGAAACTATATTTCTTTTTTTTTATTTTATTGTACATTTAGAGAAGAAACACATAAATGTTTTTGTCTTATAAGGGTAGTTTGTCATCCTTACGCGTGTTGGAAATTCTCCCTAAGCAGGCCTTTACGCAGGGGATAGGGGGCGAAGTTTCAAGGTTTTTAGGATTCCTCTGTTATTTGCTATTGAGAATTTCCACCTTTACCAAAAATTTTTGATTCCCTCTAATTTTTTTTTGTAGCCGGTGGTCACTGTTAGTAACCCGTGTTGCCTAGTTGTAGCCTGTGGTTTCTACTGTGGTAAACCTACAGAGTGAGGCTAATAGGTTTTTTAATGAAGGTAGTTTGAATGGCTGTTTGGTTGTAGCGGCCGATTCTCGGTGTTTTGAGCATTTCTATTGGTTGTTGAATTGGGGTTCATTCTTGGGGGTTTTAGGATGTAGGGGAGGAAAAAGAAGAAACAATTTTTCTTGTTTTTTTTTAGTTATTTGTTTTACTTTTGGAAGTAAGAATTAAAACCATTGTTAGGTGTGATGTTGATTTAGTTTTACTAATATAATGGGATCCTTTACAACTTTTTGCTTCACGAATGATATGATTCCTGTTGTTTTTTGTGTATTAATTTTTTTTTTTTTTTTTTTTTTTTTTTTTTTTTTTTTTTTTTTTTTTTTTTTTTTTTTTATCAAAACGGTTGAGGCGTATATTCATTGCTTGTTGAAGCATTTACTTATAGAATGTCGTCTTTGCAGGTGTCCTTACTGTTACACGAATATTGTAGCGTCCCTGTCCATACAAATTCAGGACTGGCGACATCTAAGAAGAGGTCGGTCCACTGGAGGTAGTTCAACTAGTTTAATTGATAAAAAGGATAGGAGGAGGCGAAATTCCAACCAATCAGGTTTGTTGTTTTCTAAGTTCAAATCAATTTGGCTGGAATTAGATGTCATAGAAGACATCCATTTTATTATCAGATAAATTCTCCGTCAACTTTCATGTAAATTTGTTTTTCCTCTTATGCAAAACATTGTAGATGGTTCAACGGTTGGTGGATAAAGCTAAATCTAAGCTATCGAATGATATAAAATTTGTCTTTTTCGTTGAAAAAGAAGACGATATATGAAGACGGTACGCAGTACCAACTTGGATCACATTGGATGTGATCTCCAGTCCAGAGGCAAGAGACTCTTTTTTGGAAGTAGCGACTGAAAGACCGATGTAGCGACTGAAAGACCGATGTAGCACGGTCATAAATGACCATTTTACGATGCAAGTCATTTAATTTCTTTTTCTATGTTTTTCCTATACTGTACTTTTAATCTCTTAATCTTCAACTTTGTCTTTCCATAATAAAAAAGAACGAATATACAAAATGGAAAACGAAATTTACAGAATCATCGGTATTTAGGTTGACGGAGATGGCTTCAAGGTAAGATAATATATTTATTTAGATGAAATATACACGTTTTTAAGCGCATAGCATATACATAATCATAATGCACACATAGTCCAAAACATGCAAGGTAAGCATAAACCTTAAGAAAGAAAATAAATTACAGACACGTGAATACAAAAAAAAAAAAACGAATAAGCTTCTTCCAATGAAGGCGATTATTCAATAATAAAAGAGGCCGTTATTTTACTTTTTTTCGTTGGAGCATGAAGACGGTACGCTGGCAGAAAAATAGAAAATTGCCAAACACTAGCAAAAACAATAACAAAAAAATATCAATCAAAATATCAGCCGAATTTCCTATAACGACGTCGCTCGGTAATTTTCACTCAGCATCGACTTTGCTCGACCGTCATCAAGCAGTTTACTGCCGCGCAACGTGGTATCAGCATTTTTTTGTTCCGCTTTTCACTGGTCTGTTTAACAGCATAAAGTAATTGCAATTCGTGTTTGCGTGTTTGCTACGACGGAGGGTCTTTATACCAAGAAATTTTTCGCGGGGGAAAATAATTTTTCATGGGGGAAAACGGGGTTTTACACAATCGTAGGCACCATTTCTAGGACCACCAACATTCTGTTAATTCCTTTTCCGATTACTTTCCCTTACCAACGAAATTGTATTTGAAATAACTAAAACTTTCTGCTTATACACGGATAAAAATATAGTACTGCACTCTTTTTTAACAAAACAAAATAAAGAAATAAAGATCAATGTTGCGTTTTATAAGGCTGTCAAATATGCTGGATGAACAAAGTGAAAATTTCGGAAGAACTACCACCTTCATTCTTCGGCGATGTCTGAGAAATTATAAGAAAATACCAGAAACGTGGATGAGACGACTCGGATAAAACCAAACTGACTTAACGAAACAACTTGGAAAGCCAAGAGAAAAAAGAAATAAAAACCAAACAACGCGGAAAGTTAACAGAAAAAGGAAATAAAAACCAAAACTGAAAGAATTAGAAAAATCTAAAGACCAAACAACGTGGAAAGTCAACAGAAAAAAGAAATAAAATGCCAAAATTGAAAGAATTTAAAAAATCTAAAAACCAAACAACGCGGAAAGTTAACAGAAAAAAGAAATAAAAACCAAAACTGAAAGAATTAGAAAAATCTAAAAACCAAATAACGCGGAAAGTCAACAGAAATAACAAACAAATAAAATCCAAAATGGCAAAATTTAAAAGCCAAAACCCATTTCAAGAGCAAGCTAATCACCAATATCTACGATTAGCGAAATTCAAAACTCTCATTCGATACTACTAAATGACTGATTAAGAAAAATTATTTGATTCGTCAAGCCAATGAACGTAATTTAGTTACCTAAGGAAGATACGGCTTCATGTTGTCTAGTTTTATCAGTGCTTCTTCTGTGTAAGCTATTTTGGATTTGAGGGGTAGGTGACACGTCTCATTTTGTGAAGGTGAAAGTGATTCAGGTATCTATCTCAGGGATGAATAAACTATCAGCTTCTCATTTGATAAAATAAAACGCGAATGACTATTTCTTATATCACAAGTACCTCTGTTTAGAGCTATTTTTTTTTTTTTTTTTTTTTTTTTTTTTTTTTTTTTTTTTTTTTTTTTTTTTTTTTTTTTTGGTTATGGCAGGCCAACGTTGTTTACTGAATTACGTCTTTTTTATATATGCATAAAAAATAGCTACTTATTTTATACAGGGAAGTTTCTAGAAAATCTTCTAATGAAGCTTTCTATTAGATATATCAGCTGAATTTCAAATAAACACGTCTTTTGGTCGTTTGTACCTGACATTAATTTTTGCTTGACATTGACTTCGGTCGACTTTCTTCGGTCAGATTTTAGCTTAGTACTGATCCATCTATTTTACTACAGTTTCGGATTTTTTCTTCTAATATGCACAAAAAGCAATTACTGAGTTTTTGTAATCTTTTAATAATTTTAGGCACCGATTCCCTTGGCCACCATTATTTTGTTTATTTCCTTTCCAGCTCAGAATTGAAAAATGTGTTTCCCCGGCCAGTGAAACTGCGTTGAAAGTAAATAAAACTTCCCGTTTATGCAGTGATAAACCTTACTATCTTTACTATTTTTTTATGTGTGTAGACTATCTAAAATAAAGACCTGTTTTTGAGAAGGAAATTTTCAATGAAAACAGAGCTTCAGATAACGACATCACATGGTCGTTTTCACTCGACATCATTCTTCCTATGACATCGACTTCTCTCGACCGTCTTCGGTCAGAACTTCGCTCAATGCTGATCCATCCATTTAATCTTCTTTTTTTTCTTTTTTTATGTGCTAAAAGCATGTACTGAGTTTTCATAAATTAAGAATAATCTTAAGTACTGATTCCTGGGGCTGCCAATTTTCGGTTCATTTCCTTTCCGGATTGTCTGGGCTCTTTTTTTATGTGTTTAGGCTGTCTGAAAAAAAAAAACTTTTTCTGAGGGAAATTTTCTAGGAAAACTAAACTTTAGATAACGATGTCGCTTGGTCATTTTCACTCGACATCAATCTTCGATTGACATCGATTTTGCTCCATCATCTTCCGTCAGATTTTAAATTAATACTGACCCTTCGGCTTTATCACAGTTATAGGGTTGTCTTGTTTTTTTTTTATATGCACATATAGCAATTACTGAGTTTCCCTAAATTTTGAATAATCTTAGATGCCGGTTCCTGCGGCCACCAACATTCGGTTCATTTTCTTTTCGGATCAGAATTGAAAAATATGTTTGGTTTTTGAGAAGAAAAACCATATAGCACAGCCGAACTTCAAACAACGACGTTGCTTCGTCGTTTTCCTTCGCCATGAATCTTCGCGTGAAAACGACTTCGCTCGAGCGTCCTCGGTCAGAACTTAGCTTAATACTGATATCTCCATTCTATCAGTTTTTTCTTTGTGTTTTTTTTTTTTATGGACATGAGGCAATCACTGAATTTTTCTAATTTCTGAATAATCTTAGGCACCGATTCTGGTTTCTGTAGTGTAGAGAACACAGCAAAAGGCCATCGTCGCTGTGATAGTGAAGGAGCCAAAAGTATATGTTCTGAGTCGTCTTTAGCAAGGAGACCCAGGAGCATAAGCGACTGTTTAGACCGACTCGTTGAACAAGTACCTGACCGAGAGGAACAGGTAATTACTTATAAATTTTCAAATAATTAGAAATGATGTTGTCTTTTCTGGCCAAACCAGCAGCTTTATAAACCAGCGGTTCCCAGCCCGTTTCTGGACCTTTGTTCCTTTTGCAGGACCTTTGTTCCTTTTGATCTGATTTAACCAAATTTCTCTCCTTTTTTAGATTTTAATTAAAATCCCACTTCATCTCCTCTCGGTGATGACAACACCAAAAAAATCAAAACAAAACTAATTTTCTTTTAGACACTATGTACACTTTAGTTATTAAACAGAAGCCGAGCTGAACATACTTCTAGTTACCATATATTAAAAACAACAAATCCATAAAGACATAACTGCTGAATCTGATGGTGTGATTTTCATTGAGGTCGCTTGACTTTTTGGGGGTGTTTCTCCCCATTTTCGAAAATCGGACAAATTTTCTCAGGCTTTTGACGTAGCTTTTGATGGGTAACTTCAAACTTGATGAATTTCGTATATTTGGAATCACCATAAAAAGCCAAAATTTGAAATGTATCTATTGTTATAAAAATTTTGTTTTTCAGAGTTTCGGTTACTATTGGGCCGAATCGTTCCTTACTTACGTGTCGTTTCCACGAACTGTTTGGTAATATAAAGTAAAAATACAATTTTGTTAAATAATAACATACTAAATTATTTCCAAAATCGTCCCCAGAGATTATATTCCTCTCCTCCCCCTCTCGGTTGTGTATGTACCCTTAGTTAGGAACATCTGTTGTATGTTATTTTAAAAGAATCCGTGGCTTAACTAGACGTTTTTTCCTTCTTTTTTTTGGGGGGGGGGGTTGAGGCGACTAAGGGTGATTTATTTGAGGCATAGTTCTTTTTTTTATCCAGTACTCAAAAATATGTTTTCAGGCTTCTGGTACAAATTAAGCAAAACTTTTCAAAGAGCGGTTTTTTTAGGTAAGCAGTTAAAGAATTTTATTTTTAATTCTATAGAAATATAGAATGACAGAAAATGTTAAAAGTATAAAAAGTAGATGAAATTAGAAGAGAGGAATTTCAAAATGAAAACATATGTTGTACTGGGAAAGGTTGGACACTAATTACGAAATTTTGAAAACTTGTGGAAATATTTTGAGTATCATTGGGCCTGTGTTTTGGCTATGCAACTGCGACGCCATCTGTCAACAGAGAACTACTGAGTTCTCTGTTTTTTTTTTTTTTTTTTTTTTTTTTTTTTTTTTGTTTTTTTTTTTTTTACTGACGACAAGAAAATACCTAAAACATACAAGGTTGGTTGAAAAAAAAAAAAAAAAAAAAAAGCGAAAAAAAAATGTATAACAGAAAGGCAGAGAACTGGGTCAAAACGACTTATTAATTGTCATTAATGTAATTTTAAATTAAATTGTAAAAATGTAGGTATTAGATGTAAATTCAGGTTATATAAAAATAAGATTAATAAAATAAATCTTATGTAAAATATATGTAAAATAAGATATATATAAATAATATATAAAAATAAGACCGGAATGACTATTTGGTAAATTATATGAGTAGGGTGCATAAAAACACATCAAAAGACAAGATTAATTTCAGCTTTTTTTTTTTTTTTCTTGCACTGAAGAAGATTTTTTTGTTAAAGCTGATTCTAAACATGCATTTATAGATAATAGATATATATATATATATATATATATATATATATATATATATATATATATATATATATATATATATATATATATATATATATATATACATATATATATACATATATATATATATATATATATATATATATATATATATTATATATATATATATATATATATATATATATATATATATATATATATAAATATATATATATATATAAATATATATATATATATATATATATATATATATATATATATATATATATATATATATATATATAATATATATATATATATATATATATATATATATATATATATATATATATATGTCTAGAAATTGATGCATGTCGACATTCATCGGTGAATGTCCGGAATACCTATTTTCTCTCCTTGGATTTAGTCAGCGTTGCCAGTCAACTTTTTCAATTTAATGCAAGGTTTGATGATGACGGGTTAGGTTAGAATAGATTAGGTTTTATTAGATGAGGTTAGGTTGGGTTAGGATAGGTTAGGTACTTAACCCGTTTCTGATATTTAGAACCAAATTTAATCTAACCTGACCTAACCTAAACTAACATAATCTAACCTAACTTTAACTTTTACCATCATAGCTTGTTTAAGACTGAAAAGACTGACTCGCAAAACTAATTGAATCCAAGCAGAGAAAAAGGAATTTCGGACATTCACCAGTGAATGTTGACATTAACCAATGAATGTTGACATTGACCAGATTTCGGACATTCACGGTAATATATATATATATATATCAGAAAATAGAGTTCAAATCCTTCTAAATTACATTGTGAAAAGTGTGAGGAGAATTTATAATTGACATAACATATAGACATATTTACATATATTGACATATATGTCATATATGACATATATGTCATATATTGACATATACGACATACATAACATGTTGAAATATAGTCGCCTGAATACTAAGATCCTAAATGAATTATCTATTTGATTTCTTATTTTCCTTCTTTTTTTTTATTCAGTGACGAACAGGCAATGGAATCTGGCCTAGACCTTCAATCTTCTTTCTTCTTTCAAAGTTCGTTCAATAGTCCCGTTTATATTCTTTCAATTCAAGTCTACATTCTTTCAATCTTCCCCATATTTTTGTTTTATTCTCCTATTTTCTGGGAGTTTAAAACAACTTATGTTGCTCATGGAAATAAACTTCTGCGTACGCGTCTACCATCTGCGGGTTTCTGTCTTCCACGCCCTTGTTTGAGGCTACATTGTTTTTCTTTGTGATATTTAAACTGATGAATTTTTTATTTTGGTAGACTCCACACCTGCATCAAACTCCACGCCTGCATCAACCAATAACAGTCCCGTTCATAAGTCCGTTAGTTGTTCGACGTGAACTGGAGTATGTCCTGAAGCAGGAGGGAGACGACACATTATCTAGTCCTGGTTTTGTTGATGACCATGGCGTTATTTATTGGAATATGGTAAATTTTGCTTGGTTCTTATTTGGGGCTTGCAAATGTATTACCTGGGAGACATAACACAGAAATTCCATTGTATTGATTGAGCATTCTCTCATTGTATTTCCTCTCTTTATTTCTCTCTCTATCTCACTCTCGCTCTCTCTCTCTCTCTCTCTCTCTCTCTCTCTCTCTCTCTCTCTCTCTCTCTCTCTCCCTCACCTCTAACTCTCAGGGTGGTCTCCCTCACCTCCCTCACTTGCTCTCGTTTTTATCCCCTTTTGGTCTCCAAACGTGTAGGAAATAATGCGAAGAAAATTGTTGTATTGATGCCTTAGATTCTGCTTACAAGTATCTTAGGTTGGCTATTCTGTCCCAGCCAAATTAGAGCTTTAGATATTCTAAGAAACAAATGACATATCAAAATTATCCAGTAATTCAACAATTTCAAAAGATTTATGGTCATAATTATTTGGACTTCCTATCAAAGCCTAGCTCCTTTTATTAATAACTTATGTATAATGCCCTGATATTTTTACCCTGGTTCCCAGAATTAAATCACCAGATATCCGGTGCATATGTCATAATTAGGGTGGAGGGGAGTAATTCTCGTTTTATGGTGCTTTTTTACCTTAATTTTGTATCACTTTTATTTATAGATCTGGTATTTTGAGCGAGTCGGCCTACAATCTCACATGCCCAAACTCTGTCTGAGTTCGAAGGTATTTTGTGTGGAATTTGGTGACTCGGACAGTGAAGACGAAAGGCGGCAGTCAACAGTCAGTGTCCATTGCAAGTGGGACAACTTGAGGATACATGAAGAAGTAGGTTCATACTTGCCATATTTGCCACACTTGCTCTTTAAAATAAAGATTGTACTGTATAGAGTGTAGATTAAAACGCTTGAGATCTGAGAGTTCGGTAATTTTGTGGCGGTGGCCGACAACCTGCGAATACATGAAGAAATATTTTCATACTTGCCATATATTGGCTCGTTTAAAGTAAAAACTGTACTATATAGATTGTAGATTCCAACTTAAAAGATTTTCAAGTTCGGTAATTTTGTGGTAATGTTTGCCAACTGGGTGGCAGACAACTCGCGAATACATAAAGAAATATATCCATACTTGTCATATATTGGTTCGTTTAAAGTAAAGTTTGGACTACATAGATTGTAGATTCAAACTTATAAGATTTTCGAGTTCGGTAATTTTGTGGTAATGTTTGCCAACTCGGTGGCAGACAACTCGCAAATGCATAAAGAAATATATTCATACTTGTCATATATTGGTTCGTTTAAAGTAAAGTTTGGCTACATAGATTGTAGATTCAAACTTATAAGATTTCCGAGTTCAATAATTTTATGGTAATGTTTGACAACTCGGTGACAGACAACTCGTGAATATATGAAGAAATGTTTGCATACTTGCCATATATTAGTTCATTTGAAATAAAGATTGAACGACTTAGATTGTAGATTCAAACTTAAAGATTTTCGAGTTCGGTAATTTTGTGGTAATGTTTGCCAACTCGGTGGCAGACAACTCGGAAATGCATAAAGAAATATATTCATACTTGTCATATATTGGTTCGTTTAAAGTAAAGTTTGGCTACATAGATTGTAGATTCAAAATTATAAGATTTCCGAGTTCAATAATTTTATGGTAATGTTTGCCAACTCGGTGACAGACAACTCGTGAATATATGAAGAAATGTTTGCATACTTGCCATATATTAGTTCATTTGAAATAAAGATTGAACGACATAGATTGTAGATTCAAACTTAAAAGATTTTCGAGTTCGGTAATTTTGTGGTAATGTTGCCGACTCGGTGGCAGACAACTCGTGAATACATGAAGAAATGTTTGCATACTTGCCATATATTAGTTCATTTGAAATAAAGATTGAACGACATAGATTGTAGATTCAAATTTAAAAGATTTTCGAGTTCGGTAATTTTGTGGTAATGTTTGCCAACTCGGTGGCAGACAACTCGCAAATGCATAAAGAAATATATTCATACTTGTCATATATTGGTTCGTTTAAAGTAAAGTTTGGCTACACAGATTGTAGATTCAAACTTATAAGATCTCCGAGTTCAATAATTTTATGGTAATGTTTGCCAACTCGGTGACAGACAACTCGTGAATATATGAAGAAATGTTTGCATACTTGCCATATATTAGTTCATTTGAAATAAAGATTGAACGACATAGATTGTAGATTCAAACTTAAAAGATTTTCGAGTTCGGTAATTTTGTGGTAATGTTGCCGACTCGGTGGCAGACAACTCGTGAATACATGAAGAAATGTTTGCATACTTGCCATATATTAGTTCATTTGAAATAAAGATTGAACGACATAGATTGTAGATTCAAACTTAAAAGATTTTCGAGTTCGGTAATTTTGTGGTAATGTTGCCGACTCGGTGGCAGACAACTCGTGAATACATGAAGAAATGTTTGCATACTTGCCATATATTAGTTCATTTGAAATAAAGATTGAACGACATAGATTGTAGATTCAAATTTAAAAGATTTTCGAGTTCGGTAATTTTGTGGTAATGTTTGCCAACTCGGTGGCAGACAACTCGCAAATGCATAAAGAAATATATTCATACTTGTCATATATTGGTTCGTTTAAAGTAAAGTTTAGCTACATAGATTGTAGATTCAAACTTATAAGATCTCCGAGTTCAATAATTTTGTGGTAATGTTTGCCAACTCGGTGACAGACAACTCGTGAATATACGAAGAAATGTTTGCATACTTGCCATATATTAGTTCATTTGAAATAAAGATTGAACGACATAGATTGTAGATTCAAATTTAAAAGATTTTCGAGCTCGTTAATTTTGTGGTAATGTTTGCCAACTCGGTGGCAGACAACTCGCGAATATATAAAGAAATATATTCATACTTGTTATATATTGGTTCTTTTAAAGTAAAGTTTAGCCACATAGATTGTAGATTCAAACTTATAAGATTTCCGAGCTCACTAATTTTGTGGTAGTGTTTGCCAAATCGGTGACAGACAACTCGTGAATATATGAAGAAATGTTTGCATACTTGCCATATATTAGTTCATTTGAAATAAAGATTGAACGAAATAGATTGTAGATTCAAACTTAAAAGATTTTCGAGTTCGGTAATTTTGTGGTAATGTTGCCGACTCGGTGGCAGACAACTCGTGAATACATGAAGAAATATGTTCATACCTGCCATGTATTGGCTCATCTAAAATAAAAGTTGGGCTACATAAATTGTAGATTCAAACTCGGATATATGTTAAAAAAAGAGAAAAGATTGAAACTGGTAGCTTCTGTTAATATCTTGATCACATTTAATGATGCTATTTTTATTCTTGATCCGTCTATCAGCATGTATTTCCATCTTGGAGTATTAGTACTTGAGAAGTCAAAATAAGCTGCATGACAAGATTGGTCGCTTAAAAAAACCCACCGGTAACAGCTATTGTACTGCTATTACTTAAAGTTCCAAGGACAGTGAAAATGAAATCTGATTCGGTACTTATTTAGAATCCGATAAACACGCGAGAAGTGAAGTTTCGTTAATGCTAGTGAAATAACACAAAATAGGATAAAAATATAATAGTTCAGAAAAAAATTTGGGCTATATATTTGCACATTAAGGGGGTGGGGGTAAAGTATAGCATATATTAAACACGTAACCTAACCCAACCTAGGTACCTTTTATTTCCGCTAAACCCCAAAAAATTAAAATTTAAATATAGTTCCCGGAGAGAGAAACCCTTTGTTTATACAGTGTCTCACCGGGTAATGCTATCTGATCTTCAATACAATTCTCGTGTTTTTATCGGATTCTATATAAGACCCTCGGATTCTTTGGTTTGTTAAGTGCAAACTTACACAACCATATATATGTTAGAGGAATAAATCAGGAATTCAGTTTTTAGTGAAGACACCTTTGTATGTACCTCTGCAGTTTTCTGGTAGTAATGGGTGTCAAAAAAAAAGGAAATAAAAAATATGTTTGAAAAAATCAGCAAAAAATAATGGCACTAAACAACTGAAGAAGTTGTTTCTTTAGTAAAACCTTTAGTTACTTTAGTAACATCATTTTCTTTCAATGGGAAAAAGAAAAAAAAGTTTTACTTATTTATTTCCACGGTTTAACGTGGCAACACTGAAGAAAATGTCGTACTGCCCCTTAAACGTCATAATTCTGAATCAACCAAAAATTAAAATATTTAAAAATTGCGGTATTCAGGTATAAATAGACCTAAGATGGGTTCATGGGGGGGGGGAATAGTGTTCTTTTATGTCTTTGTTGTTATGGTCGAAGGGGAGGGGGCTAGTGTTGATGAGCGATGGAGACTGAATTTGATATTATTTTTCTTTTGTATTTTTATTTGCCTATTATTATTTTTAATTCAGTTTTTTAATAATAGATTTAATTATTTATTTGATTTAAAAGGTAATTACTTATGTGGATTTTTGCGCAATCGCAAACTCTCATAGATTTTTCTCCGGCAAGAAAGTGTTGTTTTATTTATTTATTTGTGAATTTCAAAAATAAAAATTTAAACTTTTTGTAACTTCAATAGTGATGTTTTCACATTATTTTGTAATTAGGACAACATATCAGTTTAAGATCACTTCTCGTGTTGGAAAGAATTCATTTCATTGGATTGTAAAGACAGGTGTGTAAGGAAGAAATTCATTTTGGAAGGGGGATATTGTGAAGGGGCACAACCTAGTGGCATATACGTATAGTGGCATGTAGTGGCAGTATCTCAATAAGAAAACAAAATTAGAGGGAATAAATGTAGGATGTTTCTATGGATAAAATTAAATAATAGTTTTTATGATGCATCTCTTTTGAATGCTTTTTAGGCTGAGGGATGTATTAAGTTGAATTAAGGAGTTGAAATTTTTCTGTACGAAAAGCAGTTTTTTATGATATCCGCTGGCATTAACAGGAACTATGAAATATTATTTGTGACTTATTTGTCTTTGTTGTTATTGATATTTTTCGTCCTATAGAACGTCTGTCCATTATACCAACTGTGGAAACGCTGTAACATTCCATTGGTGTCAACCGACCAAATAGATGAGGAATTCATAGAAATGAAACAGTGAGTATAAGCCCTTATTACTCTGAACTTTGACATCTTATTAAAAATAACCACATTCCTGTACACAGGGGAAGAAACCTTTTACTCTGAAATTGGCCGGAAGATTCCCCGCCTCTCTCCTATCCACAGTAACCTCAGTATCCCCTTCCGCGTAAAGCTATAAAATGCGAGGCGCGCTTTTTTGTTTTGAGCGTAATGCTGTGCACACATACCTGTATGTACGTACATACAGGAGGTATATACATACATACATGTATACATATTTGAGGGGATGGAATCTGGATAGTATGTTGAAATTGTCAAATTTTTGCTAAAATCTAGTTAGTTTTAAGTTCTACATCTTTACCTATCGTCGATTTACCGCTAAATTTCGTATCTAATAATTTTAAACTTCTAAAATAATTACTAAAAAACCTTTTCTGAGCCGCATTAAAGGGAAGATTAGTAGGGACGATATATGTTCTGTTCAGGGTGCTATAAGTAGAATAGGTTTGAAAATAAATGTTAAGAAGACTAAGTCACTAAGACTAGGAATAAGTGAAGATGAAAAGGTGACGTTGGGTAACGAAAAGATTGATCAGGTGGACAGCTTCACTTACTTTGGTAGTATTATTGTTAAAGACGGTAGGATTGGTGAAGATGGGTGTTTTTTTTCACATTTAAAAAAAAGTTTAGAAGAATAGGAAGATAAGTTTGCAAGCCAAGATTAGAATATTGGAAGCTACAGTGATGACAGTGGTCAAATATGGCTCTGAAGCATGTGCCCTCCAAAAAGCGGATGATTTTAAAAACGTGTTTTTAAGCTTTTGATTACTTTGGGTCATGGTTAGCTCTTTACTATATTGCAGCTATAGCTTTTATTGTGAAAAAGTTTGGAGGTATAGGAATATAAGTCTGTAAACCAAGATTAGAAAATTAGAAGCTAAAATGATGAAAATGGTCAAGTATGGTTCTGAAACGTGGAATTGTTGTAGAAACTTCAAAGGGGGTTCATTCGATTGGAAATTGAAAATTCTAGTGCCCTTTGAAAGAGTCAAAAGTGATTGGAGGGCAACACTGGGACAGAAAATTGTTGTCCAAATTAAAGTTTTGAACAGAAGTTGGATCATACAATTAGATTAGTGGTCTTATGTTCACTTCGTCGTAACATTTTAAAAATATGAAATAGGATCCTCCAATATTGCCCCGTAAAAGGACCTAGAAAATATGAATAAAATTAATCAAATACTAAAGACACTTATTTTGAAATAGCCAAACTTGCTTACCCTTTTCTTTAAAAAAAAAGCATATAATAGCAAATAACGTGACCTTTTACTTGGTTTTGCAACGAAATACGAACAAAAATAGCAAACAATATGACGTTTTACTGGAATTTATCAAAAACGTACGAATTTTCCAAAAAAAAAAAAAAAAAAATCAAAAAATAGAAGTCGCCAAAACGATCATTCAAATATCTTTATAAAAAAACTGCATTGAAAAGATTACACTTGAGCTTTAGGCTATTTGCTGAAAATCATGAAAATATAAAATATAATATCTTGATTAATATAAACATTAAGCTAAAATATTCATTTTTTTAGTGTGAAGAACAATACGGCATTGAAAATAACACTGTAAAATAGCATAGCTTTTTTTGCAATTCTAAAGGATTTCTTATAAGCCAATTTAACTAAGTTAATTCTAAAATGTACTTTAGAAAATTCTGCATGCTAACTGCAAAAGAAAATACTTCCCCAGCTTCTGGATATTTCGTCCACAAATTTATTCATTTCACAAATAAATTCTGGGTACTTCCCAGCTAGATTATGCAATTTTAACTCTGATTTTTTGGGAAGGGGAGGGGGGCTAAATCATACCTACCACTGATTCTTTTTAGAAAAGTTATTTTAAAATGCAAACCCATAAAGCCTGGTTTGACATCTCGTTTATTACGGTGTTTCTATGTCATAGCAACGACAGCAGAGCTGTTTCGCGAGTTTGGGTCTTAGGGAAGGGAGTCATAAATGTTAAAGTATTATTATCAATATATCATCAAAGTATCAAAACACATCAAAATGTATATTTGAAAATGTATCAATCAAAATACATTTCGAATAATATATTTTGATTTGATTGATGTATTTTTAATTCGACATAAAATTCTAAATTTTATGTCCCACCGAAATTCAAATGAAGGAAAAAGAAGCAAGGTTGCAAATGTTTATATGAAAACCACTATTGCTAGCTAAAAATGCTGAATTTGCATTCGACTGAAATTCAAATAAAAAGCGGAAAAGATAAGGTTTTGTATATGATACAACATGTATATATATGTATATATATGTATATATATGTATATATATATATATATATATATATATATATATATATATATATATATATATATATATATATATATATATATATATAATATATATATATATATATTATATATATATATATATATATATATATATATATTATATATATATATATATATATATATATATATATATATATATATATATATATATATATATATATATATATATATATATATATATATATATATATATATATATATATTTGGCGCGCTGGATTTGGAATCCTTTGTCCGAAGGTTGGGGGTTCAACTCCTGGTGTGGCCGGTTATTTGGTTTTGGACAGGGGTCAGTGGCATGATTAGCTCTAAATGGGAACCTGGAGAAGTTAAGCAGGAAGGATGTGCAAAAGCACAGGATGGGTGGCCCCCAACCCCCATTGCACTTCCTGACTGAAGGACCTTAGAACGGAGATCAGCACCGCAGGTTTGGACTTTAAGGGTCTGGTGTCGTATCCTTTTCTTTTTTTATTAGTTATGTAAGTCTTCGATCCATCAAGTACTTTTCGGACTATATGCCCGAGGGGAACTTTGAATCTGTTCACAAAGGATTAGTGAGGCAAATCAAAGGACATTATATTCATCCAGACTATCTATATACCTATCTATATCTATCTATATAATCTAGATAAGATAGTATCTGTATAAACATATCCATACTATCTATATAAACATATATAAATATATGTTTATATTTACTGAAGAATTTCACGTAGTTGTACTGGAGGGTAGGGTGACTTAAAATATTATAATGTTTGGTGAAACAAATAAGGGTGTTAAAACATTCTTGTCTCCTATTATTTTTTCCGAAAAAGAATCAACAATTTTTCTTCAAAGATAATAATTTACATCCGGAAGCTATATTCTGGTCAAGGAAACCTTTGACCAGAACCCTTTTCCATGGTACCAATCTTTAACAACAAGTTTCTATTAACTCGCAGAAACATATTAATTGGGCGGGAAATTGATATCTTTTCACTTTCAAATCTTCCATCTCTCACTTTCTTTTTGTTTCCTAAGTTTCTCTGATTTTTCTAATAGTGTCAAATTAACTAATTAATTTAATTAGTTAAATTAATTAATTTTTGGTAGAGGAACTCAATCAGGTATATGTCCTCATCTTTACGAGCTATGATCTCTGTTGTGTAATCCTCCCAAACGGAGAATTCTAATTCCCTAAAACACAATTCCCCAAACACAAAGTCCTAAGTCTCTTAACCCTCCCCCTCCCACCGTCCTTCAAAAAAAACTTCATGGGAGTTTTAGCTCAATCTGCCGGCCATGGGACAAAATATGGTACATTCTTTTGTGATGATAAAAAATAAACTGGATTGTAATAATAATAAAAAAACCTGTTAAAAAAAAGTTTTGCCAAAAAATTTAAGAGCCTTGCTAAAACCTAAAACGAGCAGAAATAAAATCGTATAGTAAAATGAAAAGAAATTAAAAACAATAATCACAAATAGATAAAATATATTTCTATGAATGAATAGACGAATCCTAAAGATAACAGAAACTGTAATGAATGTTTAAGTCAAACTCACAAGGAATAGAATATTACCTCAATTAGAGAAGGGCTACCGTTTCCTAAAGCACTAAAGGCCAAGTCATTTGTTTACTGAAAACTGTATTTCGAGCAGTGTCTTTCTATTTTTCATAACATCAACAACGGCATTGACTGTATGTGATCTCTATAATAAGGAATACTCGCTTGGCTTCAGGCATAAAAAAAAGAAAAAAACGTATACCTTCTTGTGAGGATCAAACCTGCTAAGCTTCAGAACCTATTGTTTTGCCTCGGAGACACTTCAGGTACATGCTGTATAATTTCACGTGATTGTTCTCAGACTAGTGATTGTTTAGGAGTTACGGAAATTTAACGATTATAAGAAGTAAGATTTTGTTCATCATTAATTTCGTTTGTTTGCTCACGAGTCATAACTTTTACAGGTTAGTTTCAGAAATATTGGCTCTTGGGCAATCTGGTGAAGTAGCTGCTGCCATACGAAAATTGATTGATGAGAAAAGTAGGAGACGAGGACGGCTTATAGGACTCTATCGTGATATCCTCTTTCTGGAAATGAAGGCTCTTGGGAGGGAGCATATTGATTTGGGTATTTCTCTTATTTTTTCTTTCGCTCTTTGAGCCAAGTAAAACCTGTCTGCGAAAATATGAAAAAGACGGAGCATAAATGAAAAAAAGACAAAAACGAACATTTACATTAACAAAACAACGATAGCACCATGTAAGTACAGCCTAATATGACACAAAGAATTTTTTTTTATTCGACGATTTAATTGCAAATCAAATAAGAACACTAAACTACAGGAAAACCCGCGTTTTGTTTATATTTGAGAATAGGTTATAACATAGTCTATAGAGTAGCCTATAACATAGTCTATAGAGAACAGTCTATAACATAATAAGTATATAACATAAAAAGTATATAAAATAAAAAAATGAATATATAAAAAGTTCATAAAAAGTATATATATATATATATATATATATATATATATAATATATATATATATATATATATATATATATATATATATATATATATATATATATATATAAACTAATCAGCAAAGCAATGATACTGTTCTGTGTTGTGTTGTCTTTTTGTTGTGTGTTGTAATGATTAAGATATTGTGGGTTATAAGCAAATAAAATAAATTAGATGTTAGCCTAAATTTATTAATCAACCATAAAAATATATCTTTTCTGGAAAAGTTATTATAATATGTAAGCATTCGTGTATAATAAAGACGATAAACAACAACGTAAAACAGGGTAAAACAACAAAGTAAACAGCATATTCAATGAGGTTTGAGTTATAGACCTTTAGATAAGGGGAGAAACTGAAATAAATCAAAGGGATTGAAGAGTTAAAAGAAATAGTAAAAAAGCGGTCAGCAGTTTTTCGTACCGCAGTGCAGTTCAGCTGCGGTATTTAAAAGGCGTTGTGACGTGTCACATGACGTCTTGTAACTCAATTTATTACATTGCACGCTCTGGTTCTAGGCTGATTTACTCTGAAAATGATTCTTTATTTTCCCCCACGGACAATTTACCTTCAGAAAATTCCCCCTGCGGACAATTACCCCAGGAAAATTCCCCCACATGCAAAATTGAACAGCCAAAGGAAAGGTATGATAAATAAAACGAATGAAAAAAAGAAGAGATTTTGAAGTATTCTATCTGTATTATAAAATATAAGCAGAATATATGGTAGAGAATATCCTATGATATTTATTTTTGAATTTGTATTTTGTGTTAACTCTTTTTTTCGTGTTTTTGGGGGTTGGTCGTTGAGTTATCATAGCAGAATAAAATAAAGCTTAGAGAAAATAGTTTGTAAATATGAAATTAGTGACAACTGTGGAAGGGATACCCTATGATGGAATTGCACATAAATACGCACTGAGACTAAAAAGCACGACATATTTCTTCCTGTGGGCTTAATCTGGCACCGCCATCTATAGTATATGATATCATTTCGTCCCTTGCGACCAGGAACGCGTCCACTAGGCCTACATTAAAAGGTTTTCCGGTCTGGAGTACCTTTAAGGGGTGGTTTATATATATATATATATATATATATATATATTATATATATATATATATATATATATATATATATATATATATATATATATATATATATATTATATATATATATATATATATATATATATATATATATATATGTATATACATATATATACTTGATTTTAATTCAATTTTAGTTGAATTAAGTTGAATCAAGTATTTTGCAGGCATCAATGGCTAATTGTAGAAAAAGCCAAGACAGATAGTCCGAGTAATTGAGAGGTAAATCTGGGATAAGTCCTTTTAAGGATTGTATAAAAATGATGTCATTTCATTTGTTTGTTGGATAAGTATATCTATCATCCATCCATAGGTCATTCCTAGGGCAGAACTAGGGTAGATAGTCGTAGACGGGATGAAAGATTGGATTGACTTTGGGTTGTCGCGTGACGGACAATGTCCACTGGACTTGAATGCAAAATCTGGGACTGAATTTGGTTGGACTTACAGGTGGCAAACAAGTGAAACCTAAGCCAACTAGGCTTGGCCGCTTGTGGTCTAAAGGTGCAAAACTGTGTCATAAATATTGACATATGACCAGCAAATCCCCTGGAATTGCAGGCAAACAGTGAAACCTATAGTTTCCCAAGGGTTTGGTTAAATGGCACGGGCAAACGGCCCAAGTAAGTATGACTCTCTTATTGGAAAAATGCTTGTGTGTTAGCTTTTGGAAAGGTACACCTGCCTAGAGTCTCAGGCAGGTTGACCAAGAATTTAAAATTGACGTAGGACCGTTTGCCTGGATATAAGAGATTGCCTGGAATAAGAGGCAAACAAGGCACGCCCGCCTATGGTCTTAGGCAGGTTGACCAAGAATTTAGAATTGACACAGGATAATCACCAAACCTGCTAAAACGCGAAACAATAAATACTATAGAATACTCTATACCATATAGTCTACCTATTTTTTGAAATATAGGTAGAATACTCCAAAATCCCTTCTTTTCATCAATTATTTCATTTTTCATACTTTCCCTTTGGCTGTTCAATTTTACATGTGGAGGAGGGGGGGGGTTGTATGCAGGCAGGAATTTTCTGGGGAGAGTTTTCGACAGTGGGAATCATCCGGAGACCGCAAGCTCTATTCATTGATTCACTCTATTTTTCCGTGTATATAGTTTTTAATGTTCTTAACAGTCATTTCTTACCGCAGTTTTTTTTACTGCCCCCCTCCCCCTGAAAAAAAAATCCGATTTTTCGAAATTTAGGCTGTCTTGTTAAAAGTGACAAACGAAACCTACAATTTTTTCGTGAAACTGAGCTATTAACGACGTATTAATGAAAAAAATTACATTCTAATGATGCTGTTAAATTCCTTCCTACTCTGAAAATATAATTTTAATTCGAACTTTGAAAATTTTTTCCCCAATAAACAATTTTGTCCTAAATAACACAAAGTCCAATTTTAAGCAGTCTATAATAATTATACTAAACTAATCCAAAAGTTTCTAGAATCTAGAATTCTATATTTGTGATTTGAAATTCTACCAAGTAGGAAGCTAGTTTTGTCATTATAACCGTCATATGTGTTTCAAAGTTTTTTTTCCTATGTATATTTGATTATACCTCCATGCCTAAGCAAGTGCCTGGTCAGACATTAAGGCTTAGGCATGGAGTTCTGGCTGGACCTGTGAATGGAAGCCGCTTTAGTAGTTTGTTGTTCCTACAAATCGGTGTTAAAGTGCTATATTTTTGTCTTTCATTTGTTTTGCATACTCTTTGTTGCGAAAACCAATATGCTCAGGATGAGTTTTAGATTGTAGTATATTGGTAATTGCAATGGTAGTGTATCCAGTATATTGGTAATATAAGAAAGGTTTGAAAAGACCCTATCTCAGGGCGTTTTAGATTAGGGCTTAATTTAGAATGCCGTATCTCAGAAGTAGAAATTTTTGTAAAAAATAAAGAAACGATATTTTGAAAGCCTTTTGATGAATGAAAATATAAACGACTTTTTGATAATATTAATGTAATTAAGTTGTATTTCTTTTAAATAAACTGTATCTGTTCCCGAAAAAGAAAAATCTGGAATAAAGTTAATGTGAATTTCAGTATAACCTGTATTTAAACTACGAATTTCCAATGCCCTAAAAAGAATTTTTGCATGCATTTTTGCATTTACAAATAGTACATTTAACACCAAAAAAAAAAAACGCAGGGCCATGGTCACAAAAAAAATACAAATACAATTAACAACATGTAAATACAATTAAACGATTCAATTTATATGTGTGTGTTTGATATAACTTTTATCTTATTTATTTTAATCTTTTTATCTTATTTTATCTTTGTTATGAAAGTTTTATCTTTTATTAGTTTTTCATACTCTTTGTTACGAAAATCAACATACTCAAAATTGTCGTCATCATATATTTGTTATTAATTAAAAAAATTTTTTTATAAAATAAGTTGTTTTTTTTTCAAAGTAAAGAACTCCATTAAAACCAAAATGAACAAAAATAGAATCAAATAATCTACCAAGCATAAAACTACCACAAATCAGCATCAATATATAAATGAAACCCAAAAAAACAGAAATTAAAACAAGTCAAACTCAAAACGAGAAGAAATTAATATGAGTAGGGTTCGAAACCCCTATGTTTTCTAAAAGCCAGAACATAATTAGTACTTTACTGAAAAAAAATTCAAATGAATTTAATGAAAAAATGTGCATTGTCAGTTTAATATACATATGCTGATATTTATTCCTTAAAATCTTGATTAATTTTTTATTTCTTAAAGTTATAAAAGTGAAAACATTTAAAAGAATTTTTTTCAGTGCAAATTATATTCTGGCTTTTAGAAAGCACAGGGGTTTTGAACCCCTGTGCCCAACTCATATTAATTTCTTCTCGTTGTATGCTTATTATATTATTTGATTCTATTTTTGTTCATTTTGGTTTAATGGAGTTCTTTACTTTTTTTCCAAAAACTTATTTTGTGTAAAAATTCTTTTAATTAATTTCTGTTCGTTTTATATTGACAAAGTCTTTTTCAGGGATAAGAAAATAATAGTTTGAATCTTTCGGGTTTTCCTTTAAGAGTTTATAATTTGGCCTGCTATTTACATGCTGGAGAAACTTTTTCAGCAATTTTTAACAACATGAACTGTTTTGAAAATCATCACGCAAATAGTAGTGTTTAGTTTAGTCATACACAGCCTCTAGTTGACTTGATGAATAAAAGTTAATACTATTCCCCCCCCCCCACAAAAAAAAAATATTTTTATGCTCTTTCACAGCCTCGATACACTTACACTCGTTTGATTTGGTAAAATTTTAAGAGCAGAAGTACTAAATGAAGTAGCCCCGAAAATTTAAGTTAAACCCTCAGTCGGTCTTGGTATATTGCTGAGATGTCTTATTGTACAAACAGTGTGTTTTGATTTTATTTTAAAGCAACATTTAGTTTTTAAGCATATTGGGCAAATTACATAACTCTGGGGGGTTCCCCAATAACCCTAAAGATATAGTTACTAGGCCATTCAGCTATGCTGAACAAAATGGCTGTCTTAAAATTTGATTGGAAGTGTCTGGAAAAATGTGAGCTAAAGAGGAGGGCTGATTGCCTTCCAATCACTTTTGACTCTTAAGAGGGCACTAGAACTTTTAATTTTCAATCAATTTAGCTCCTTTAAAATATCATTGATGCTACTAGCTATGATAGAGCATCGCTAACTATGTCCTTATATGCCCTATGGTGCTTATATGCCCTTTTAATACCTGCATGCTTATAGGTTTTTCGTTTACCTAAACGTTCCCTAAAAGTTTCAACTTGATGCCATTAGTGTCGTTAGTTACAGTAACCGTAGAAGCAGTATTAAATAAATACACCCAGTGTCTTCTGGCTAGCTCAAAATCCACAACCTATGAAGGTATGAAGGTGAAATTTTCAGAGAATATTCCTGTTGTAAGGATGATATCCTGCCATCCGTATGCTGGTTTTCAAAAGGGCTTATGTGAAATTAAAACTTACAACGCTTGTTGTGGGGGATGTTGAACTAACCAAAAGACAATATTTTGCATCCTAATACTAATTCTTCTACTCGTACAACTACCGCTACTATAACTATTACTACTATTAACTGTACTCCTACTGCTACTACTATATTTACTGGTGCTACTACTACAACTAATAAACCTAAGGGTATTAAGGCGTAAATGTTGGGCAATATTGTAACTGTATTGAAATAATTCGAAACACTATGCCCATTAGAGTGACCGGATCTCATAGAGAGAGGAAAAAATTTCGGACTTGTTGGTCTCAATCCCACAAAACGATTCCCCTTCCCAGATATTGAGATAGCCGAAATTTGAGTTCGATTAAATGACGTTAACATGTGCCGCTCGTCGCTCAAAGTTTGAAAAAATTCAAATTTTGAAAAAATTCAAATTTTTGACCAAAAAGGTGACATCGAGCCATAACTCCAGAACGGTAAATAATAAAAACCCGCTTAATATCTCAAAAGAAAGCCAATATAGTTCTTCAAAATTCATATTCTATACATAATTGTTGTTATTTTTAATCAAAACCTAGTTACAACAGTATTTAGCCCCAAAAGCGTGACTTGGTACCACTAGGAGCGCACTTTTTGAATTTTGTTATTAAGTGATAAATTTTGCTTTTTTCGGTATATTTTTTAGTGTAAATTAGAAATATAATAAAAAAAAGTAATACTTATAAGTCTAATGACATTTTTTATTTTAAAATATAAAAGCCAGGTATATAATGCACACAAAACTGACTCGAAAATGATACAGACGTAGTACAATCATGAGTTGATAATTTTACATTGTTATTTAACCTATTCCATAGCTTTTGTTTAAGTAGTTTTTGAAACGTCAGGATGACGTCAGAACTCGGGATTTGCTTACAACTTGGAGGCCATATTGCTTTTGGCCTTTATCTTTTGTCAGAAGGTTGTTAAAGTCGTTTATTAATTAAACACCACGCTCAGCCAAATCATTAAGTACTTTTAGTTTTTTGACAATTTTCAATCCTTCTTGGAATCCATTATTTTGAGGCCAGGTGTTTGGATGTTGTCTTAGGAAATCTGCTTTTATATTAAATCGATCAAAGAATATAAACGTTTCTTTGGTTAGTAAATTTACCAATCCTCCATCAACTTACAAAAAATTAAACAAAAAAAAACGGGTTTTAATTTCTGTAAAGCAGTGAATACAAACACTTAATTAAACAAAAATACTCCGAATATTTCGGCCCCACATCCGGGAGCCTTTCTCAACAGAAAAAAAAAAAAAAAAATTCTTACATCAACATAAAAAAGATACTAAACAAACAAAAGAAAAAATATAAATAAATAGGAAAAGAAAACTCACATATTAAATAAACAATTCCATTCACTGTCGTATAAACAAAATCGAATGTTTATATTGATTTTTTTATTTACTTTTTTTCCGTTGAGAAAGGCTCCCGGATGTGGTGTCGAAATATCGGAGTATTTTTTTTTTAATTAGTGTTTGTATTCACTGCTTTATAGAAATTAAAACCCGATTTTCTTGTTTAATTTTTTGTAAATGGAAAAGCAGTGTGGTCTAAGAAATTATCTCCATCAACTGCCTGTTTTAATTTTTCTTTCCTGACTTTTGGGTTGGGGTTGGCAACCCAGTGTGCTCTGATGGTTCATCAGTGCTACCCAGCAATTTATTAGCCATTAAAAACTTTTCGTCATCTGTAATGGAGGGATCGAAAAAAGATAATCCCATCAACTCTGCATTCAAATACCACAAATGGTTCAAAAATTTTGTCAGGGCTATTTCTGCAATGTCGTTGTCATATTCTTTATAGTCTAGCAGACTATGCAAAATACCTAAATCTTGCTTTGGTACAACATGAGCTTTTGGAAACGAAGCTTTACACTAAATTTTAACTAGAAAAATAGATATGGCACACACAGAACCTTCTTCTTCAGACACCTTAAATTGACGGCGAAAATTGAATATTTTAAAGCAGTAAATAGCCTTTGCCATCCACCTAGCGTGATGAATGGCTCTTGGAGTTCTAAAACCCACAACATTGGCCGCATAAAGATCCAATAAATACCAGAGCCAACTCCAGTAGCTCCTTATAGTCATCCCTGGGGTTGCTCTCAGTTAATTTGGTTTCGAACTCAGCAGCAATATTTTCAATTACTTCTGGAGTTGGCTGCTTTTGTACTAGATTGTTACTGATACCTTTGTCGTATTTTCCTTTGTCTGCCTTGGGCCACGCAGTGAGGAATCCTTTCAAAACGTTTGGATGAGGTCCAGTAGTAGATCCTATTTTGTGTCGAATACCCCTCTAACAGAATTTCCAAGATATGATGACGGCAAGCTAGGTATAACAACTCTCTTCCTAACATTTGCTCCAATATGACGCATGCTCTTTTGAGTCTTCCCGTGTTGGATGATGTAGTGTCGAAGCACATCGCCTTGACGGTGTCGGAAAGACCCCATTCATGTAGGCAGTAATATACGGCTATGGCTTGCTCCTCTCCAGAGCTGTTTGCTGTTACAGGAACTCCCAACAACTGTTCCTTTTCGCCATATAAAATTGCAATAGCTTTTCGCTCACATTGTTCATTCTTTAAAACACCAGGTAAAAGTTTACGGTCCAAATGGACAACCAAGGGCTCTTTTTCAGGAATATTTACTTTATCAAAAAATTTAGTTTATCACAAATTTAATCACAAAATTTATCACAAATTTTATCACAAAATTTATCACAATTTATCAAATTTATCACAAAAATTTAATTACTTTATCAAAAATATTTATCAAAATATTTATCAAAATATTTACTTTCTTAAAAAAAAATAGTATATAGTTTGCTGAACATTTGCCTTCTATGGTGTACTGAAGTTTCGAGACTTTTTACTCAAAGAGAGTTAAGCTTCTAGAGCAGCTATTAAAATTCTCATGACATTTCTGTTGGATATCATACATCGATCTAACAAAATGGACAGTTTCATGTTTAAAATGTCTTTAAAACCCTTTGTAAATGAAATTCTCATCCTCTTGCTTTCAGGTAGTCTTGGATCTTCTAGAGCTTTTTCAGGGACATTCATTTCCTCCAAGATCCCAATTCAATGTTTGTTTGCTTTTTACCTCTCAAACGGAAATTTCTTTGGTAAACTATTCAAGTAATCCAAATAGAATAAAAGATTAAACTTGAACAATGGGCTCATTATGTTTTAACATCGAGTTTCAAAATACTTTTTAATAAAAAAAATGTTAAATCCGAGACAGATTATAGAAAACCCGTAAAATTCTTAGAATACCCCAAAGTGGTTCCGCGTTATTGGGACTAAACACTGTTGTAACTCTGTTTTCCTTAAAATGACAACAATTATGTATAGAATATAAAGTTTCAAGAACAATATTGGCTTTCTTTTGAGATATTAAGCGTGTTTTTATTATTTACCGTTCTGGAGTTACGGCTCCATTCGTCAGCTTTTTGGCCAAAAATTTGGATTTTGTCGAACTTTGAGTGACGAGCGGCACGGGTTAACTTCGCTTAATCGAGCTCAAATTTCAGCAATCTCAATATCTGGAAAGGAGAATTATTTTATGGGGTTGAGACAAATAAAATTCCGACATCGATTTTTTGCGGTCACCCTAATGCCCATATAGGTTGTCAAGAGGGCGTATCAGCACTGCTTTAGGACCGATTGATGGTATTAAATTAATAAATTTCATCGCGTGTTGAAGGGGATGTTGAAAAAATGTACTATTTTATACCGCTACGAATACTACTACAACTACTGCTACGCATAATTACTGAACCTGTCAACAATGCTGGAAAAATGTCACGAAACTTTGTTTGGATATTTGTTATGGGATATGATGGACTTGTGTGTGGGGGGGAGGGGCTCTCAAATCACTTTGACTCATAAAAAGGGCACTATAACTTCCAATTTAAAATCAAATGAGACCTATCTGAATTTAATACGACTACCCATTCCATAAAAAACCTTATACGCCCCCCAGGGGGGCATGACTTAAAGCCCTTGCCCCAGAGATCTGGGGAGTTGTGCCAATTCTGGAAGCATTTTTTATGTTCTTTGGACTATTTTAAATAAAATTGCCATCGCACAATTTCAATCAGATGCATTTGGTGAAAAGAGGGGCATTTGGGGGGGGGGGGGGTGGGTGCTACTTGACCTCCATCACTTTTGACTTTAAAAGGGAACTAGAACTTCCAATTTCAACCCAATGACCAGGCTCTGGTGGTTAGTATCAACTTCAAAAGTTTTTTACATGATATTTGAACTATTTTAAACAAAAGGACTTTCTCAAATATCTTTTGTATATATTTCAGGAAAACACGACGTGTATGTGTGTGTGTGTGTGGGGGGGGGGGGGGGTAGCTGAGCTTTGATCACTTTGCCTCTTAAAAAGGGCACTAGAACTTGTGATTACCAATCCAATGAGTCCCCTCCAAAGTACATACGACCACCCTTTTTATAAGAACCTTATATGTCCCAAGGACATAACTTACAACCCTTTCCTTGAGAGCTGTAGGGGGGGGGGGGTCTTCCTCGCAGACATAATTTCCAACATATTCAACTACGATGAATAAAACCGTTATCTCCAATGTTTAATTGGAGGTGATAAGGCAAATGATGAGCGTGTAGGGGGGGGGATGTTTGCTCTCAAATTACTTTGACTCTTAAAAACGGCACTATAAAACTCTTAAAAAGGGCACTGACTCTTAAAAACGGCACTATATATGTCCTCATAAAATAACTTACAAGCCTATCCCCGGGGCCCTGTGTTGGATTAACGAAATGAAAAACCTGGAAAATTGCAGTTTTCAGGCATGAATGAATCTAAGTGGGATTGAGGGGAGGAAACTGTTTTTGTTTTGATGTCCTTAGCGTGTTAACTAAAATTGTGACGAAGTGCCATATTGATTGTGCTATATTATCATTTATTATATTTCAGATGCTTATGATCGGCAGTACAGCTCAGCCTATGAAAGTGTTCGTGGACTACGAGGTTTATATCCAACTGATCAGCCATTGGGCTTAGGCGCCTATTTTTGTCGTAAATTTTTCAGGGATTTGGAACTCTGATAGCTGGTGATTTCTAAGTGTTTAAATTTTTTTTTTCTTATGTGCAATCTGGTAATATTTTATTTCTTTCAATAATTTTGCGGACTGTAAAATTTATTGTTTATTTTAAATTTATTCTCTAAAAGTTTTTGATTTCTTTCGAATTTTTGGAGACGTTTGACTTTAGGTTTTATAATAGAAGCATATCGTTAGTGCTTCTTAGAATAACGTATCTTAGAATAAGGCCTATCCACAAGAATTTATTTTGGGGCTGGGAGGAGAGTTTTTCTAATGAAAATACCGAAAAAGTTGTCGATTATATGCAAAAGAATACAGGAAAGGGGGGAGAGGTCGTAATTGGACACCAATTTCTCAGCTGTTTTTGGGTAAATAACTGTGATTTAAGCGATATGCTCTGCGTAAAAATTTATTTTTAATATATATATATATAATATATATATATATATATATATAATATATATATATATATATATATATAATATATATATATATATATATATATATATATTTACATATATATATATATATACATATATATATATATATATATATATATATATATATATATATAATATATATATATATATATATATATATATATATAATATATATATATATATATATATATATATACTATATATATATTTACATATATATATATATATATATATATATATATATATATATATATATATATATATATATATATAATTATATAATATATATATATATTATAATACTATATATTTACATATATATATATATATATATATTATATATATATATCTATATATATATATTTACATATTATATATATATATTATATATATATATATATATATATATATAGTATATATATATATATATATATATATATATATATACTATATATATATATATATATATATATATATATATATATATATATATATATAAAACGGTTAAATATGGTTCAAAATTGAAGGCTCTTAAATTAGAATTCTTTGTAACGCAGGTTAAAAAAGAGTCTTCTTCATGCAAACAACTGGCCGTTAACAGCATTCAAAAGGGCTAATCGTTCTTATCCCCGTATACTTTTCGTTGTCAAAGGTAAGGTCAAAATTTAAAAATAGAGAAATAGAGCAAACATTTACATTGAGGAATATTCCGAGGGTCCATAGTTCATAGACTAATAAAGTATCACATGGCCGCTACTTGCGAACTTAGTAATCATTTATTAGGTTTAAAAGCCCGAGTTACTGCTTGATAAGTAAGAATTATCACACACAGTCTCGACTTTCACTTTCGAGAACTGAAGGCTCAAGGTTTCGCCAAAGCAGACAAAGCTCTTGGTTGCGAAACATGATTTTTTCTAGTCAATCGTCCAGCAAAGCCAGCTTTTTGTATGTATAAAGATTTGTTTCAAAACAAAGGAGTGAGCCTAAAATTCCTTTCATACCAAAATCTCTATTTTTAATTGAGAAACTGTAGCCCTTTTAATTTTAATTGTAGCCTTTTAAAAATTGTTGCCTATTTTAAATTGTAGCCCTTTGAGAATTACTGCGGCCGTTTTAGTAGAAAATTATTTTTATATAGACTGAGTAAAGTCTAATTTCAGCACAGAATAATAAACAAGAGAATTATAGAAAGTAATCAGATATAGAATCGAAAACATACTGCTAAAAACAAGGAAGAATATATTCATAGTGTTTCAATGCATTTCCAGTTCGCTTCCTTTCACTCTCACCTTTGCTACTTCTACTGCTAATAACTCACTGCAGCACCAAGCTGCCTGAGGCTTATATAGGTACGCATGCTCCTTCTCCATCCCAATCTATTCAAATACTTCCTCTTTACACCCTCCCAAGAAGTTCCCATTTCCCTTAAATCTTTCTTTACGACATCCTCCCACCCCATTTGGGGACGACTTGCATTTCGTTTGGCCCTAGATTGCTGGGCGGCAAGGACGCTCTTTGTTCTAATATCACCTTTACGCTCTAATTAAAATTAAGTTATTAATAAGTATAGTATCACGAATTTCAAATTGCAAGGACAAAAACAGTCAAAAGCTGAAAGCTCGTTTTTTAGCTTTTTTCGCTCTGCTGCAAATCTTCCTTTGCACCTGACGCCTTTTAAGTCATTGCCGCCTAACTTGGCAGCTATTTTATGATTTTAGTCGCCTTAATTCAAAAGCCATTAATTTAAAGTAACAAAATTTAAGCTATAAGACTCTAGAGTCTTATAGCTTAGAGTCTTATATAATCTTATAATGTTTATGCTAGTAAAAGCATAATGTTTATAAGACTATACCATTTCATAAAAGATTTCTCTTGTGACATGTTTACATTCAGTGTAATTCTGAGTATCAATGCAAAGAGGGTTATTTACGGCAGCTGGACTGTGAGTTTAGATTTTGTTTTCTTTTGCTATTCTGTTTAATTTTCAAAGGTCTGAAAATATAAGAGTTAGATTGAAAAATTATTCTAAAATGAAAAAAGGAAAGCATGGTACGTATGCAGAGGGGGGGGGGGAGTCTAAGCTATAAGACTCTAGGCTATAAGACTTCGAGTCTTATAGCTTAGATTCTTATAGTTTAGAGTCTTATAGCTTAGAGTCCTATAGCTTAGAGTCTTTTAGCTTAGAGTCTTATAGCTTAGAGTCTTATAGCTTAGAGTCTTATAGCTTAGATTCTTGTAGCTTAGAGTCTTATAGCTTAGAGTCACAACAAACGCAGAAAGCCAACAAAACCAATGAAAAAAAACCACCAAAATTAAAAGATAAATAAAACTCAATAAAAGACAAAATTATAAGAATTAAAATCAAATACCTAACAACTATTAAGTGAGTCATTCGCCAATATCCGCGTTTGTTTTTTTTGGTTTTTTTCTTCATCATTTTCCTTGTTGATATTATTTTTTTCGCGCTGAAAAAAAGAGGCGGCTGTTCTCTCGAAAAACTCGCTTTGTGTGTTTCTTCAGTATTTTCGTTGGGCCTTAAAAAACCCCATTTTTGATGGTTTTCTTTCTTTATGTTATGGCAAGCCAATGTGGTTTAAGAAATTATTCACGCAAGTGAACATTCATTAAACAGAAATGTATGGTTCATGTTCTTTTTAGTTGTTTTGGTAGAAGATGTACGTTCTTCAAGTCACCATACATTTAGAACATAACTGCACCAGGTGTGTATTGACAACAAATATACTTTGACTTCATTTGACTCACCTCTGCTGCTCTCTCCACCAGGGTCAGACTTAGCTGGTGGCTCCACCCCCCAAGGACTGGACAGGCAAAACTTACCTGAGGAAATCTGGTGCCCTCTTCTGGACAAGTTGCACATAAAAAAAAAAACATCGACCGATCACCGATATTTTCTCTCGATATCCAATAGTGACACTGACCCTCATACCGGCCCGATAATATCGATCAGGACCTAATTTAGATCCCTAAGGGCAAAGATGGAAAAGAAAATGCAAACTATTGCGGCCGAGCGAAGAAATAGCAACTACTGCAACCTACATAAAGCAGCCAACGTCTGCCTTTAAATTGTTTATAATTTTTTCAATTTGTGATTTGTTTTTATCAAGGATATTACAATTACTAGAAATTTTATAAGCAAAAGAGGAAAATTGTTTGCAGTGAACCTTTTCAAGAAGAAGGCAATTATAACAAAAAGCTTAAAATTACTTTTCGTATTGACACCTTCATATTTGGTAAATATTTTTCTTATTATAAGGTATATTTTTAACTCTTGTCTAAATCTTAGTGCGCTCATATATGTCCGTAAAGTGACCCCCCTAATCAGTCGAAAACTTATTTTTGCCTTAATTTTCTGTAGAAAATCCGTAGATTTCGTTTCGGATTCAGTAGAATTTTCTATAAGTCACTAGGTGCCACAAAAGTCTCATGGTCCTAGTACCGCAAAAACCTAGCAGCTTATTCCGTTCTAATCGCTCACAGTTGCAAGATTGGACTTTCGGTCGGATTTGAAACCTTTTTTTCTTTTGTTGGCTAGTAAAGTTCTCAAAACTTTTCTTTTTTGTAAGGGTTTTGTCAAAAACCCTTATAACGAAAAGTACCAATATTCAACACCACTGATGAAATCGCAGATCAGATTGTATAAAAATTTGGGTATGAAGTCGAACCAAAAATTATAATTTGTAGCCGAATTCTCTGGTGATTTGGGATAAATGTCATAAAGAAGAGGTGAATATGAAATTTTCAATAGGATTCCTCTTTTTTCATTGGCATTCCGTAGATTCCGCAACCGCGTTCTTTTTTCCATAGACAGACGGCAGGTTCCATAGAACTACGGAAAAATCTGTAGGAGTGGAAACAGTGCTGGCAACTCCCAAGTAATGCATACCTGTAGACATTCGAGCAATACAGGAATAATTTCTTTTTGTTGTCCTTTTTCTTTTCTTTTCTTTTGTTTTGTTTCTTTTTGTTGTCCTTTTTCTTTTCTTTATGTGGCACTCTTCATTTGCGTATTGCCTTTCGTTCTAATGCGCAAAGGATTGTAAATTTTCGCTAATGCATACCTGGAGAGATTTGAGCGAGACTGCAATAAAGGACTGCTTCCTTTTTGGATTATTTTTTTTGCCTTCCACTACTAAGAGTGCTGGCCCTCGTGTAGCTCTTGCTTCCTTTAATCTTTTCTTATGACCTCTTCCTTTCCCGTTTTGAGGATGGCCTGCCTTTTCGGAGGCGGGCCATCCTCAAAAAAGAAACTCAAGTGTTTTTTTCGTGTCCTGTTTTTGGCGCAACAGGCGGAAGATAGAATACCAGAGACACGAGTTACATTTTTAGTGATAAATATGATTCTCAAACTAAGCGTCAGGTCAGTATTAGAGAATATGCGAAGTATACAAATTATGACCAATTTCTATTCTGTAGAACACAAAACAGCTAAGAGCTTCAGCAAAATAGGAAACTGGAAGAATATTTGCATCCTAAAAATTTTGGGCTAATATTCTTTGTGAGCCGCAAAAAGAAGGAAAGATGACGGTTGCCCCGTGTTTTCAGACGTAGATATTTCTTACAGATTTTTAGTAGCGTACGTATGCGTAGGTGGAGTTTACCACGCACATTCTCCGTGTAAAATTTTTGCTATTACACTCCTATTGAAAGCTAAAAAAATATGAAAAGAAAATAAAGGAATATTTATTTCCGTCAGGGAAAGCCTGTTCGATCTTACCTTTGGCAGCAGTTATTAACTGTGAAAAGTGTAAATGATGCGTTTAAAAAGGTTTTGCTCTTATTTTCGTTTCAAACGGTCACTTTATTCAATTGTTCAAAAGGCTTCATTGCTTCCCTATGCCTGAAAGTCACCGTATGCCACTAGCAGGGGCGTCCTAAGGCTCATTTTATCGGGGGGGGGGGATCTTTTTAAATTTTACCGAATTGCTACCTGATTTATGCCGAATTTTCTGCAGAAGTCAAGAATTTGGCAAAATTTCGGCCGAAATTTTCGCCTTCGGTGAAAATTTTACCGAATATCAAAAAGTTTGGGCGTACGTTTAAAAACGCACGTGTGCGAACAATTATGTGTTCGTTTTTTTCTCGCAGAGAAAGCAGCTTATTTTTGGAAAATGTTTTAAATGTGTAGCACATGGGCGCTGTTATTGGTCGGTGAAACCATCAATTAATGATGCTGATGAAGAATAGCGTGGAATTTAAAGGTGCGAAAATTGGAATTTTACAAGATACGCTATTATTAACATTTCTATTTTAGTAACGTTTAACGTTATTTTTGACGTTCGCTGATATTAGAAAACTCTCTAATATCTTAATCTTTAGTAAATAAGCATAAAAGGGAACTAAATCATTAATTTGAATTAGAAATCTTGAATTAAGAAAAAGTGCACTCAGTAAAATATAAAAAAGAACTGGAAAGCACAGGTGATAAATTCTTTATTGTTTAATCAAAGAAGCAGTCAAAGGATTTTTCTTAGGTATTGGAATTCTGTCAATATTAGGGTTGCATTGTATGCTAAATTTATTTAATACCGGTCTTGTTTAGTGTGATACAACCTTTTGCGTGGTGATAACAGCATATTTTTGTGAAGGATTTGATAAGTAATTTCTTATGTTCAACCTAATGCTCCGCTTTGAACTTAACCTTAACGAGTGCTATTTTTTAATTATCCCATTTGGATTTATTTTTATTAGTTTTTAAGGCCTTTGAGACGAGAAAAAAAAAGTATTCTCGATGTGGAAATGTGTTATGGTTTTGAATGGTTCGTTTTATGAAAATTTTTGTCAAGAAAATGATAAATTATGTAATTTGGGGGGGGGGAAAGTCCAAAACCCTCATATTATCTTGAGAATCAAAGGAGTTACTAGACTATGATCAATTTACCCCCCTTTCTGTAGGTAGGGAGGGGGGGGATAATATATCTCTCTATTGCTGTTTCAGTCTCTATTCGCGATAAGTTCCATTGCCCTGTTTTATAAGCTAGAATCGGTTTCCTTTGGATATTCCCATCTGATTTTTTTAGAGCCTTTAGGGAATCAAAGACTCTTATTGTATTTCTAATTGACTGTATGATTTGAAGAATAGTTGTCTTTAAGATTAAGATTAAGATTCAATCGGGTTTAATTAAAACAAATAGAAATAAATAAAAATAAATAAACTTCTCTATGCAAAAAAATGCACGTTGAGTCCCTTAAAAAAATAACGATTCTTCCTAATCACGCTTTACGACTCTCGCTTTACTCCTCAACACAACCACATCCCTCAACCATACAAATCACTATCTAAGAGATTCCCCGCTTCCTCCCCAAAAGCACAGCTACCTTAACCATACAAAAAAAAATCAATAAATAAATAAAAAAAACAAAAAAGAAAAAAAAAACAAAAAACAAACCGAGATAATAATGATAAAAAAAAAAAAAAAAAAAATCTCAATTATTAATAAACTCTATTTAATGAATATTCAATAAGATATTTTTTCAAATTATTTTTAAAAGACCCAAGAGAGCTCCTACATCTCAGCTCTTGTGGAAGCATGTTCCACACTTTCGCGCACGCCACATCCGGTGCAAAATCCGACCGTACTGTAGGTGTTCGTCTCACCAGAAGGTTTGAGGCAGATCTCGTGTTCCTAGGATGCTGTTCCGATACCAACTGGAATAGACTGTGGAATGCTGATGGAAGTAATCCGGAGAAAAATTTAAAAAACGATAACTGAGCACGATAAATGATAAAGTGATTCACGGGAAAGAAAATCGTCCATATTTCCGATTATTTTCAGGGCATGTTTGTGGATTGAATCAAGCCTTTTCAGGTGGGATATAAATGTTGACTGCCAAATTGACGCACAATACTGTAGATGAGGCTTGATAAGTCCATTATAAAGTAGACGAAGGGTTTTTTGAGGGAATGTGTGTTTCAGTTTCCTGATAATGCCAAGATTACGGGAGAGCTTCAGCTCCACAGCGTGGATGTGATGTATGAAGGATAACTTTTCGTCAAGGAGTACACCTAGGTACCTGGCACAGCCAGTTTTCGGTCGTCTGATCGTTCCTCGAGAAGTCGTTATTCCCGATACCTCTGGGTGAAGAGGTCCAATCCTTGAGAAGAAGAGAGCGCAAGATTTGTCAACATTTATTACAAATCGATTGGCATCCATCCAAATGTAAGTTTCTTCTAAGATGACCTCAAGTTTACTCTGGAGCGCTGACATGTCGGTGTCACAGGAGACCATTGTAGTGTCATCCGCGAACGCCACAAGTTCATCCGATTCATGATCGTTGCTCGAAATTTCTGGGTCGCAACATAACTTGCAGCACCGTGAAGTCCTGGAGTTAGGGTTCAGAACGCGACTTAGGTCATTCACATGAACCAGGAATAACAGTGGGCCTAAGATTGAGCCTTGCGGCACACCGAAGTTGACAACGGTGTCATTCAGCGGATCATCTCCTATATAAACACGTCGACTACTAAGGTAAGACCGGAACCATCGTAGAGCCTCTCCTCTAACCCCAATGTGCTGTATTTTACCTAATAGAATCCCATGATCCATACTGTCGAACGCTTTTTTTTATGTCAAGCAAAATAGCAGCTGGCACAAGTCCCAGGTCAAGTGCTTTATTAATGAATAGGCTTAGTGATGCCAGGGCATCTTCCGTCGAGTGTCCTGGTCTGAATCCAAATTGGCGTTGGTTAAGGAATCCCTTAGCTTCCAGAAAAGAGTAAAGTTGGTTCTTCATAGGTTTTTCGAACACTTTGGAAAACACCGAAAGAATAGAGATGGGTCGAAAGTTAGACGGGTCGTCCTGAGGGCCACCTTTGTGGAGGGGAATTATTCTTGCCTTCTTGAGAAGTGATGGAAACACGCCCGTCTCCAAGGAGAGGTTTACCAAATGTGTTAAAGGTTGTACTACGGAGGGCAATACTGCCTTCAACACTTTAGTATGGACGCGGTCGAATCCAGAGGCAGATGCTCCCCTCAAGCCTTTGACAATCATCGAAACATCCGTCGAAGTTACAGGAATGAGTGCCATCGACTTGACACACGCTGGGCCCAAAAAGTCCCTGTAGGACTTTCTGGGGGGTAGCGCTGTGTTAGCCGTTTTTTCTCCAATTTTGGCGAAGAAGGTACAAAGAGCTTTTGCAACTTGTGCTGGTTCAGTCAAGGTTTCTCCATCAACCGTAATTTTGGATGGTAGTTCAGGCTGTTGGTTATTCGGTCGTAACACTGAATTGACTGTCTTCCATACTTTCCTTCCATCCTTCCCACTTTCGGCTAGCCTTTGATTAAAGTAATCCCTTTTAGCTTTTCTGAGAACAGACCGTAGGCATTTCTTATAAATTTCATAACTCCGCAGGCTAGCTACATTTGGTAGATTACGGTATTCCGCCCAAAGATTATTCTTTTTATTGATGCACCTGAGTAAACTTTCTGTAACCCACGGGCAAATTGGTGCGTTTTTTCTTCCGCGTTTCTTTATTTTTTCTTTAAAACAAAATGCCTCATATAGTGTTGTAAATGTACTATGGAAATTTTCAAATCCTTCATTCAGATCTTCTTTATCCATAACGCTATCCCAGGTCGTTTTTTCCAATTCCTCGTTAAGTAACCGTAAGTTGTCTTCACTCAGATCTACAACCGGAATATCATCTCTAGTTTTTGAAAATGACCTTGTTGCCTTTGATGTTTTGAAAACGGTACATAAGGGGAAGTGGTCTGACATGTCACTGAGGATTACTGAAGCCGAGAGTGGAGGTAGAGTAGAAAAAATATTGTCTATTAGTGAATGAGTACTCTCAGTTACTCTCGTTGGGATAGTTGTTGACGGGTAAAGATTAAATCCAGACATAAGAGTGAGAAGATCATTAGCGCTATTAGTTAGGGGATAGGCTAGGTTGATGTTGAAATCACCCATGATGACCACATCATGATTCTGTTTTTCAATCATTTGGAGTGTTTCCAATAAATATTCCGTAAACGAAGAAACAGAACCTGACGGTGATCGGTAAATTTCTCCAACGATTACCTTCCGTTGTGAAGGAAGGGACATATCAAGAAAAAGTGACTCAAAAATACCTTCTATATTTCGAGTCAGTTTGCCATTAACACAGACTGGGTATTCGCTCTTTGTGTAGATTGCCAATCCTCCTCGTGCTGACTCTTGTCTGTGTACAAAATTCGATGTATACCCGGGGATATCTACCAGGATGTCAGTCTGCCTCGACAGGAATGTTTCACACAGTCCAAGAACGTCAGGTCGTATTTGTCGGCACATGGTCATTACATCTGTCAGTGACGAACATAATCCTTGGCAGTTGAGCTGAACTATACTGAGCTGAGATTCAGAGCATCCCTGGGGCATACTCATTAACTGAATATATTTACTTCGAGGAAATTCATTTTCACTAAAAAAAGAACAATCATTTTCATTACTAATTACTCTATCAAAAATTTCTTCCAAATTTAAGAACGACTTTTCTAACTGTTCTAATTTTTTTTGAGCTGCTGGCAAGATAGTGGGCCTCGGGGACGAAGACAAGGAACTCAAAACTTACCCAAAACTCTCTGGGGAATGTGGTCGCATCTTGGAGCAAAGCGGAGAGCCGTGAGAAATGCACACACCCGAATGAACTTCATTGAAACTGCAACAAAAAACTGATGTAAACAAACATGGATTAACACAAGAAACACAGAAAATTGGAAAATGAAACATTTCTGGAAAACAAATCACTCATTTCGGCAAGCGGCAAAAAAAAACTAATTCATCAATGACAATCTTTTCCGTTTCCGCTGCTGTAGCCCGAATAACAAATAGTAAAAAAAAAAAATAATAAATAAAAAAAATAAATAAAAAAAAACTCTAAACTAATTTTATCATATTTTTCCTTCATCTCTTCGACTACAGCAGGCGGAACTATCAGACATCAACAAACAAATCACACTAAAATCATTTCAAGCATCAAAGTCGGTATCGTCCGGTTCGGCGGGTACTGCCAACTTTAGCGGATCAAAGCAGTCATCTTGAGATTTAGTCCATTGTAAATTTCGCGACTTTTTTACCTCTAACCACAGTCTTATTCCTCGCTGAACAACACGAGTTTCTGCAACCTTTTCTGCTGCCAATTTAGAACTTTTCAGCTTGTACCCGAGCGCTAGTAATTCTTTTCTTCGTTTACCGAGCTCAGCTGGCAAGTCTGTTGACACACTGAAACCCGTTTTTTTCAGCTTTCCACATTCTTTCATAATAGCTGAGCGTTCAGTGTCTGAGAGGCTAATAAAGATAGGCTCGATAGCTTTCTGCTTTTGTGAATTACTTCGAAGGCTCGGCCCAGTTCCAGATTGGGAGGGAGCCGTCTTCTTAGAAATACGATACAATGTACCCATACTTAGCTGATCAGCATCTGTAATTCCAAGCTTAGACTGAAAAAATGTCACTACAGTTTCTCGGAGATTTTCTGTTCCTTGCGGAGCTTCAACACCGTGAATAAGAATGTTGTTTCTTCGAGCGTACATCTCCGATCGCAGGGCAGTAGTCTTGACATGAACCAGCTCAGTCCTTAGCAGTTTATTTTCTGCTCTCAGTACTTTATTTTCATTTTGAAGCTTTGAAATCAAACTTTGAAGCTCGTCCATACGGCGGTCAAAATGGTCTTTCGTCACTGACATATTGCTACCAATTAATACCGCACTGCCTAAATAAAACTAGAAAGGCATTGAGTGAGACTTACACGCAAGGGCCCCTTTTATGTAATAAATCCAGTTATCACTCGGGGCCCACTTTCGTCAAAATGAAAATTCTCCAAAAACCAGCTTGCAGTATCCTTTCAGTATAACACTGTGAAAATTTGGTATAATATCCTTTCACTATAACACTGCGATTTTTTTTTTTTTTTTAATACGAATTCATTCACTCGGCACGGAGAACCTCTCTGCGTGAATGCTCGCAGGTAACTGAATATAATTTGATAATTTGATTATAGTTCCCCTTCTTTCAGGCTCTGAAAAACAGCAGACAATCGTTTAGATTATTAAATCTATTATTATTATCATTAAACTGCAGAAGCTATTTCAGAATTTTTCCTTGGCGGTTGAAAAGGGGAAAAAATACTTTTAGGTTGTTATTTTTGCAAGGAAGGGAGTTACGACCAATACCAAAGTTGTATCACATACCAAAGAAAGTTTATACTTATTTCGTTTTGTGGGATAATGCCAAGCGCGTGGTAACGACAGTATTTTTTTTAGTCTTGGTGTGTTTTTTTTTTTAATCTTTAAGCTCTGCTTAGTACTTGAATATTAAAGGGAAATATTTTTAATTATCACAAGGTACAGACATTTCGGGTGGAATTTTCTTTGCATCTTCTTTTTGAGGTATTTTAGGCATTTAAGCAGGGGCGTAAATTTCTATGAGGCAGGGGGGGGGCAATTGCCCCTTCCAGACCTAGGTTTGCCACCCCAGACCCAAGCTTGCCCCCCCAGCTGAAATTTAGTTTCTTCAAAAATCTTGTCATAACTAAGATAAGTCTGTATAATTTAAGCATCAACAGAAACGGATCAGGTTTCTTTAGTATATATTTACCTTTATAGTACTATAAAGTATCTGTATAGTACTTTCATAGTACCATATAGTACTTTCACGGCACCAAATGGTTCATTTTTCAGTTTTCACTGTCATTTTCACTTGATTGGGGAAAATTGGCTCCAACTTTGCCCCCCCCCCCCCAGGATTTTGACGAAATTACTTCACTGCATTTAAGGAAAGAATAAAAGGTTTGGTCGAGATGTGGAAAAATTGTTTTGATATCAGAAGTTCATTGTAGGAGGTTTGAAGGGGTTATTCGCAACAAGCCGTGTCTTATTGGCAAAAGAGTGCCAGTCGCAAATATGCAAAGAAAAGTGAACCGGCTTATAAGACCGGCTAGCGAAAACTATCGTGAATAACGATTGAAAAAACAAGTTATTTAAAACATGACCGTGTTTCTATTGAGATAATCATTATTTTTTATAGGTAAAAAATATTATTTTTTACCTATAAAAAATTTTACCTATAAAAAATACGGTATTATTTTTTATAGGTAAACTATCTTTAAGAATTGATTCTCAGTCACAATTTTTCAGGTTTTCAAAAAATGGTGTTCATTTATTAAATTTGTTTAAAATAAAGAAAAAACCGAAATTAAATCTGAGTAGGGTTTTAAACCCTATGCTTTCTAAAAGCCAGAATATAATTTGCACTTTACTGAAAGAATTCAAATAAATTTACTAAAAAAATGTGCATTGTCAATTTAATACACCTATGCTGATATTTATTCCTTAAAATATTAATTAATTTTTGATTTCTTAAAGTTATAAAAGTGAAAACATTTAAAAAAAAAATTTCAGTAAAGTACAAATTATATTCTGGATTTTAGAAAGCATAGGGTTTAGAACCCTACTCAGATTAATTTCTGCTTGTTTTGAATTTGACTTATTTTAATTTCTTTTTGTTTTGGGTTTCATTTATTTATTGATACTGATTTGTGGTAGTTGTATGTTTGGTTGATTATTTGATTATATTTTTGTTAATTTTTGGTTTAATGGAGTTCTTTACTTTTTTTTTTGGAAAACTTATTTTTTGCAACAACTTTTTTTGATTAATTTCTGTTCGCTTTATATTGATATAGTCTTTTTCAGTGAGAAAGACTGAGCCTCTTCTGAAGTTAAACAACCATCCCTCCCATAAGAACTTTTAATACCCCCTGGGCATAACTTACAACCCTTGCTCCTAATCTCTGGGTTTTGTTTCAACCCCAAGTGCCTTGTTATATGATATTTAGACTATTTTGAACAGAATGGCTATCTCAAAATTTCTATTAGACGCATTTCGGGACAACATGACGTTTGTTTAGGGGGGAGAGGGTGGTTGCCCTCTGATCACTTTGACTTTTAAAAAGAGCACTAGAGTGTCTGATTACCAATCCAATGAGCCCCTTTTGAAGTTTATATGACCACACTTTCTATAAAAACCCTATATGTCCCCAGGGCATAACTTACAACCCTCACCCTGAGGACTGGGGGGATTTGTTACCCTCAAGGACATAATTTCCAGACCTTTCTGATAGGCTTAACAAAATGGCTATATCAAAATTTTGATTCGAAGTGTTTGGAGAAATGATAGGCATGGAGGGAGACATTTGCCCTCTGACCACTTTCGACTAATAAAAAAGGCAATAGTCCTCTCAATTTCCAATCGAATGAGCCCTTTTTGAAGCTTCTAAGACAAAACTCTATAAAAACGTTATATGCCCCAAGAGCATAACTTACGACCATTGTCCTGAGGGCTATGGGGGGAGGGTTGTCATCCTCAAAGACATAATTTCAAGACCTTTCAACTATGTTGAAGAAAATGGCCATATCAAAATGTTGATCGGAAATGCTTGGGAAAACGATGGGCGTGGGGGGGGGGGCGATTCTCCCTATGATTACTTTCGACTATTAAAAAGGGCAATAGCCCTCTCTATTTCCAATCGAAGGAGTCCTATTTGAACTTTCTACGACAGAGCTTTCTATATGACATTAGGCAATATGCCCCCAGGGCATAACTTACAACCTTAGCTCTGAGGGCTGTGGGGGTTGTCATACTCAAAAACATAATTTCCGGACCCTTCAACTACGTTCAACAAAATTCCTATATCAAAATATGGATCGGAAGTGTTTGGAGAAATGATGGGTATGGGGGCTTTCGCCCTCCGATCGGTTTTGACTATTAATAAGGGCAGTAGCCCTCTCAATCCTCAATTGAATGAATCCATTTTGAAGTTTCTACGACAACGCTGGCAAAGACCTAATTTTCAGAACTTCCAACTACGTTGAACAAAATGTCTAATTTTGACTGGATGTGTTTGGGGAAATGGTGGGCGTGAAAAGGGCGTTAGTTGCCCTACAATCACTTTCGAATATCAAATAGGGCACTAGTGCTTTCAATTTCCAATCGAATGAGCCCTTTTTGAAGTTTTTACGACAACGCTTTCTATAAAACCTTATATGCCCCCAGGACATAACTTACAACCCTTGCCCTGAGGGCTGTAGGGGGAGTTTCATCCTCAAAGATATAATTTTTATCATTTTCAACTACGTTGAACAAAATATCTATCTCAAAATTTTAATTGGACGTGTTCGGGGAAATGGTGGGTGTGAGAGGGGGGTTAGTTGCTCTCCAATCACTTTCGACTATTAAAAAGGGCACTAGCCGTTTCAATTTCCAATCGAATGAGCCCTTTTTGAAGTTTCTACGAAAACACTTTCTATAAAAACCTAAGATGTGGGAAGAGATTAATTTTGGGTGTTGTATATATCCCTCCACAGAATAAGTCATATAGTCGAGAAAACACTTGGTAAATTTTAGATGATGAACTGTCGCTAATACAAGAAAGTTATAGTGATTTTGAGTGCGTTTTGATGGGGGATTTTAATGCTTATACCGGTGTTGAGGTTGAGGTTCCAGATTTATTAATCCCAGATTCAGGAGATTTGGTCCCAATTTGTTGTAGAATACCGTGAAGTAATAAGGATGAAAAAAGAAATAGAATTGTTTGGGGAAGAAAGCTCCTGTAGCTTTGCGGGGAACATGGTATGGGAATAGAAGGTATGGAAATGATAAGGGTTTGGCCGAGTTTACTTGCCTTTCGGGTCCAACTCCAAGAGTTGTAGATTGTGCACTGATTAATACAAAATTTGCACCTGAATCAATTGATATTGATGTACTAGATTTAGTTGGATCCGATCTTAGAGCTATCAAGCTTGAGCTGAAGACTAGGAAGTTTCACGACGGTGGTCCTAGAGTTAGAAATTTATGTAAAGTCGAGCTTAGATCAGATGGCTTAGGAAAACATATTAGATGTGATTTAACCGATAATGATTTTGAAACATTTAAAAGGTAGCTTATGAAGTTGCGTGTAACAAATAAGTTGAAAGCGTTAGAAGAAGATGGAAAAGATATACATGGTATAATTATGGAGTTAAATGAAATAATTTGCAGTTGTGCAGTATCGTGTAACCTAACAAAAAAGAAAGAAAAATGAGCGATATTTTGATTTGGAATGTAAGTTAATGAAAGAAAAGCTGAGATATTTATTGAGTTGTTTAAAAGAATGTGATTGACCTGAAGGTCAAAGTTTAAGAACAGCCGAATATAAAGATGAAAGAAGAGATTATGAAAGGTTAATAAAAAGTAAAAAAAGAGTTTGAGAATAAGAAGAAACCGGATATTGCATATAATTTTAGAAATAAAGATTTTGAGAAGCTTTGGGGTTATATAAGGAATGATATTGGAAACGAAAAAGGAAATACCCAGGTTGCTCCAGACGGCAATTCATGGCCTGATTACCTGGAAAGCTTGGAAGGTGATTGTGCCGAAATACAAGAGCTAGCACACACCCCAGAGATGGTTGTTGATCCTATGAAGGAACATGATTATGATTTAGTCGGGGAAGTGAGTAATGATGAGATTAAGTTTGTATTCAAGGATTTAAAAGGAGGTTCGGCTGCAGGTGTTGATGGTGTACCAATAACGTTATTTAAGAATTTTCTTTCAATTTTTATGTCGATAATTGTTTTTCTTTGTAATGAGGGGTTAACTTCAGGACAATGGCCAAATGAGTGGAAGAGATCATTGCTTATGTCGCTTTATTAGAGAGGAAACCCAAAGTTGCACATGAATTATCGTTTAATAGCGCTTGTCCCTGCTTTAAGTAAGGTAATGGAGAAAATATTAAATACCAGGCTTTCTAAATGGTTAAACAAAAATAATATAGTACATGAAGAACAAGGAGTTTTAAGACAGGGTATGGGATGGTTCAAGTTCAAGTTTCAAGTTCAATCATTTTATTATTAACATATACATGTATATAATTGACATAGGCCCATGGGGAGACAAGCTCGAAAAACTAGGCCTAGACAAAGATACAATAAAAAATTTTACGCTACAATACAAAGATAATTACGACGGCAAAGATACAATAATACAAAAATAATATGAAAGTAGCAGCTAGCCCAGGATCCAAATATAAATATAAATATATATATAAAAAAAAGAGAGATCAATATTATTAAATATAAATTCATACTAAAAGATAGCCGAGAGGCCCACATTCACATAGAACAAAAATCCAAACAAATAACTTAATCATATTAAAAAGACACTTAATTAAAAATAATCCTGAACTAAATGAAATTTAAGATTCCTTTTTATTGAATGAATAGAAGAAAATTTATCAATAAAATCCTTGTGAGCATCCCAGCACCGGGCTATTGACACAAACGGGGCGAATTTAGATCTCTCAGTACTATACTTGTCAATGTAGATACTCTTTTTTTGTCGCGTGTTATAACGATGTAAATCTTGTGATCGAGAGAACAAACTTTGATTGAGGTAATATGGCGGTAATTTCTTAATGTCATAATTAAGTTTGAAAATAATTGCTCCAAAAGTAAATTGTTGAGAAACTGGAAGTATATCTAAATAAGTATATAAAGATGCTGTAGAAGACTTATTTGGAAGTGAAATAGGCGATGAAATAAAAAGTTTGAGGATTCTTACTGCTTTATTTTGCAAAATCTGTATTGGTTTAATATGGCTTTTAAATGTAGATAAATATACTAGAGAACAATAATTAATATTAGACTGAATCAGAGCAAAATAAATGCTTCGTAAAGCAGAGTAGGGCAAATAATGCTTCAACCTCCGCATTAAACCAACATACCTTGAAATCTTTAAGCGTATATTTTGAATGTGTGTTTTAAAAGATAATCTTTCATCAATCATAAGTCCAAGGTACTTTATCACATTCGCCCGAGATATTGATAATAGATACTTTGAAGAAGTAACTCGGGTAATACGAGGGCATATATTTGACTTCCTGCCGTAAATTATGAAATTAGTTTTTGATAAATTCAAAGCAATAAAATTTGCGGAACACCATTCAAGAACATTAGAAAATGCAGTATCAAGTTTTGCCTCCAACTCCTCGTCATTCCTCTCAGAAATTGAAACTGCCGTATCATCAGCAAAATGTGTGCTGAGACATGGGATTGCCAAAGCGCGGTGAAAATCATTTATATAAACTAGAAAAAGCAGAGGACCTAGGACAGAGCCCTGAGGCACCCCAACCATGGAGGACTGAGGAACAGGCGAAGAGAGAAAATTACCTCCATCTATTCGTTGCTTTCTCTTATCAAGATAAGATTTAACTAGATCCAACGCCGGTCCGCGTACACCACAATTATCCAATTTACGAAAAAGAATACAATGGGATATTGTATCGAATGCTTTTTTAAAATCCAAGTATATTGTTGCTGGAATTTCACCTCTATCTAAGCATTCATGAATATATTGGATGAGAGCAATGATAGCGTGCTCAGTATTGTGTCCAGACCTAAAACCAAACTGGGAATTTGTGAAAAAATTAAACGATTTAAGAAAGTCATAGATCCTCTTATAAATTGCCTTCTCAAAGATTTTAGAAAATGCTGACAAAATAGAAATAGGGCGGTAATTTGATGGGTTTTCAGGAGAGTCACCTTTGTGAAGCGGAATAATCCTCGCTTCTTTAAAAGCAGACGGGAAAACTCCATTTTTAAATGAAAGATTAATTATATGCTGTAATGGCAAAATTACTGCAGACAATATTTCATTAACAATTATAGAACTAGACCCGTCAATTCCCGCTGAATTACCTGGATTTAGATCACACACTATTTTTGTTATTTCAGACCAAGAAATAGGCGTAAGAAAAATTGAATTACTTTGAGGAGATGGAAGGTATGAAGAAAAATGTTTATTACTGCGTGAATCAAACTGGTTCATTACTGATGAAACAATTTTCTCTCCTATACTAGCGAAATAAGTATTCAAAACATCAGCCACTTTCTCCAATTTGTTAGTCTTCGATCCATCTTCTAAACTAGTAACTTCAGGCAACTTAGAATTCCTTTGTTTTTTAATAATAGAATTAATTAAAGACCACGTTTTGCGAGGAGAATTTTGAGCTTCTTCGAAAGACTCTTTATAATACCTATGTTTCGACAATCGTATCAGTGCGGTTAATTTATTTTTGAAGATTTTAAAATTTTTAATATTATAATCAGTTGGATTCTTTAACTGCTTTTAAATAACTGGTTTTTTTTATTAACTGATATCAAAATTCCAGACGTTATCCACGGCCTTATAGGAAATTTTTCTCTGCACATTTTCTTCGTAACAAATGGGCAACTAGAATCAAGGCAGCAATTGAAATTTCTTAGGAAAGTATCAGTTGCCACATCTGTATCCTCCGTGGATATTACATCCTGCCAATCCAATAGACCAAGGCTTTCATTCAGGTGCTTTAATGTTATTTTATTTATTAACCGTACTTGACGTTCCCTACTTACCTGCGGTATTTTATAAGTAAAAGCTAAATCTGAAACCAGCAGGAAATGATCCGATATATCAGTTAAAACAGCAAAATTTGCTTTAATTGGTAAAGATGTAAAAATATTATCAATGAGAGAAGCAGAACTAGGTGAAATTCTTGTAGGTATCAGGCAAGTAGGAAGCAGATATGCAGTTCCCATTAATTTCAGTTACCATTACTTCAAAAAGCATTTCCTCATGAGAACCTTCTAGATTTAATAGGCGTCGAAAAGAGATACCATCTTTAACTAATACTGCCAAACCACCTTGGCGCCTTGTCAGTCGGTTTTTGAAAGTAAATTGATATCCAGGAAAAGCAATATGAGGAGCCGTGTCTATGAGAAAAGTCTCACAGAATCCAACGACATGACAAGATAGCTTATGAACTACATCGACAAGATCATCCTGTGAACTAAAAAAACCTCTACAATTTAAAAATCCTGTTCTCACAACCCCGGTACTGGGAAGATCAGAAACCTCGGAAGGTAATTTATATCTACATTTTGGAAAATTAATTAGCCCACCATCATTTATCTCATTTCCAAAAAATTTATCATGGCTCTGGAAAATGGAAAAGTCAAAAGGGTTAGACTCTAGGTCTCTCAGTCTATCCCAAATGCAATTATCATCCAATGTAAATAATCAGAATTATGATCAGGACTAGCAGAAACTTACGCAAAATGCACACCGTCTGAGTCTTAACGTAGCAAAAACAACTGAACCAGCGAGAACTCGAAAATAATGATGAAAGAAAAAGAAACTGCTTGAAAATAAATAGAAACAAGAGAAAGAAACTGAACTTATTCATTGTAACATGAAATGCGGATACAGAAAAAATTATTGTACTCAATTACTTCATATAAATAGAAACACACAAAAAAGACAGAAAATAAACTTATAATAAGCTACAGAGGGACAAAAAACCTCACAAGAAATAAAAATAATAGAAACACACAAAAAAGACAGAAAATAAACTTATAATAAGTCTACAGAGGGGCAAAAAACCTCACAAGAAATAAAAATAATAGATCCTATGAACAGAGAAACATTACATAAAGTAATAAAAATAATCTCACCAAACGAATGTCATTATTAATCACCGTAACTAGTCAATCTTAGCCCACTGTGAAGACGGAGACTTTTTACACTCGAGCCATAATTTACTCCCTTTTTGTTTAATACGCGTAAGATGAACCGAACCCGAATCACGCATGTCCTTTCCCTTGGATAATAGATCATTCCGTAGGAAATTTAGCTTTGGTGGGAGATCAGTGCAAATGCGAATTCCACTACCCTTCAACTTATTCACCTCACTGAGAATCACCTGAATGCTATGATCTGTGTCTAGCGATATAAACACAGGGGCCGGTCGAACACTAGTTTTCCTACTAGTGATGTTTGAACTGCTATTTCTCGCAAGGCGATAACACTTGGTAAGAGAAATGTCCTCGGTAACTTGCAATTTGTCAGAAAGAAGAGACTTTACGTTGCTAGTCACTGATTGATTATGCTTTTCAGTAGGCAGACCATGAACAATCAAATTCAACTTTCTTTCTCTCACTTCAATGTCCAGAAGCTTACTCTCCAAATCGTTATTCCGCAATTTTTCTTGCTCTAGATCATTTCGAAGCTTTTTAGATTCCTCTCGTAGATTCGCATTTTCAGCTGATATTTGCCTAACTTCATCTTGAAGGGAAATTATTGAGACAGAAAAACTTTTCTGCTCTGCTAATATTTTATCCAGCAACGCCTGAATCCGTTTCATTCCTTCATCAAATTTTGCTTGAGTGACAGCCATAATGAATGCTATAATCCGCACGTAGAAGTCTACACTTGCATCAAATTACGCAATGGCAAAGTCCAAAACAATATCAAATTTAATCCTTTTAACTTGAAAAAGTAATCCGATTATAGGAGTTCACTCTTCAATAGCTAGATACTGACTGTGGTAGATACAGTATTTATTTCAAAGGCATTAATTGATAAGTATGGAAAGGGAAAAACTTGTCTTTATGTGGGATTTCTTGACCTCCATAAGGCGTTCGACAGTGTCGACAGAGAACTTGAAGGATGCTCTGTTTAGAATTGGTCTCCCTCATTTGTTTGTGAGGTTGATAGTGAGTATGTATATTTGTGTGAGTGGAATCGTGTTAGTTGGTAAAAGGTTCTCTAGGTTTTTTAATATTAAACTGGGAGTAAAACAGGGCAGCACTCTTTCTCCTAAATTGTTTAATATTTTTATAAATGATGTTGATGATTTTCTAGAGAATAGATGGGCTCCGAAAGTTAGTCTAGGGACCCATAAACTATTACTTTTACTATTTGCAGATGATATTACTTTGGTGTCTAGAACACCGCAAGATCTGCAGACGCTTTGAAGTCTTATAGAAGAATATTTGCAGATGAAAAATTAAGGTTGAATGTTGAAAAGAGTGAAGTTGTTATTTTTTTTAAAAGGGAAAGTAAGTGGCGAAGATAATTATAGATTTAAATTTAATAACAAGGAACTGAAAGTGAGTAAAGAATAAAATATTTAGGATCTGTTTTATCGGAAAATGGAAGCTTAAAGAGCCATGTTGATGAAATAATTAATAGAGGCAAAGTGAATATGTCTGTAATTTTTAGAAATCCGACGATAATGGGAATTAAAAACCTAAAAATGCATAAAAGAATATTTAATACAAAAATTTTAACAGTAATAGAATATGGAGGAGAGGTTTGGGCCGGAGAAGTGGCACAGAAGTTGGAGTCCCTCCAGCTCCAGTATTATAAAAGACTGTTTGGGTTACATCAGACAACTCATTCACAGATGCTGAAAGGTGATATGGGTCTGTTTTCGTTAAAACTACGTAGGTCTATTTTGATGCTTAGATTTTGGTTGAAGCTCATTAGGTGCAATGAAGATAGATTAGTAAGATCAGCTTATTATCAAATGTTGAGTTATGGTTCGAAAACATCGTGGCCATCCCAAATTAGGTCATTACTAGAAAGAGTGGGAATGCCTTGCTTACGGAATGATGGTCTTGGTTCCCATGATCTACCAACAAATTTAGTAAGCCAGGTACGATTTATCTTTAAGAGTCAATGGCAAGGGCTGGTTTTAAATTCTACTACATTGAATCATTATAATCAGGCTAAACTTAGTTTTAAACAGGAAATTTATTTCAAATTTAGTTTACCGGGTTTTATGTCGATGGATTCAGCTTAGGGCGAATTGCCTTCCAATCCAGAGCAGGCAAATGGTGTTCGACAGGGGGATAGTTAATCCTGATGGTCGGTATGTGTGTCCTCTTTGTAGAGATGAGGACGAAGGTTTGGACCATTTTATCCGAAAGTGTCCGGTGCTCTCTGATTTAAGGGGAAAATACTTACATGGGATTGTTTTGTTGCTTCCTGGTATTTTACAAAGTAGTAATTCAACCACAATATTTCGTATTGGCGCGTACATAGAGAAGGGATTCTAAAGAAGGAAAAGTTTTTACAATTAATTATTATTTATTATTTGGAACTACATTTATTTTCTCGATAAATTACCATTTGGTATTTTTTTCTATGTATCATGTTTCTGTGTGTTTCGTAATTTTTTCTGTTGTGATTTCTATATTTTTCATAAATTTTGGTGTGTTGTATCTACGTTGAGCAAAATGGCTATCTCAAAATTTTGATTGGATGTGTTTGGGAAAATGGTGAGCGTAAGAGGAGGGTTAGTTGCTCTCCAATCGCTTTCGACTATTAAAAAGGGCACTAGCCCTTTCAATTTCTAATCGAAGGAGCCCTTTTTGAAGTCTGCGAAAACTCTTTCTACAAAAACGTGATATGCCACCAGGGAATAACTTACAACCCTTGCCCTGAGGGCTGGGGGGGGGGTTATCATCCTAAAAGACTTAGTTTCCAGAACTTGTAACTACGTTGAACAAAATGAATATCTTAAAATTTTGATTGCATGTGTTTGGGGGAAATGGTGGGTGTGAGAGTAATTGCCCTCCAATTACTTTCAACTATTAAAATGGCCACTAGCCCTTTAAATTTCCAATCGAATGAGCCCTTTTTGAAGTTTTACAACAACTTTTTCTATAGAAACCTTTTATGCCCCCAGGGCATAACTTACAACCCTTGCCCTAAGGGCTGTAGGGGGAGTTTCCTCCTCAAAGATATAATTTTTATAATTTTCAACTACGTTGAACAAAATATCTATCTCAAAATTTTAATTGGATGTGTTTGGGGAAATGGTGGGTATGAGAGGGGGGTTAGTTGCTCTCCAATCACTTTCGACTATTAAAAAGGGCACTAGCCGTTTCAATTTTCAATCGAATGAGCCCTTTTTGAAGTTTCTACGAAAAAAGTTTCTATAAAAACCTTATATGCCCCCAAGGCATAACTTACAACCCTTACCCTGAGGGGTTTGTGGTGGTCGTCATCCTCAAAGACCTAATTACCAAAACGTTAAACTACGTTGAACAAAATGGCTATCTCAAAATTTTGATTGGATGTGTTTGGAAAAATGGTGAGCGTGAGAGGGGGGTTAGTTGCCCTCCAATCAATTCCGACTATTAAAAAGGGCACTAGCCCTTTGAATTTCCAATCGAATGAGCCCTTTTTGAAGTTTCTACGACAAAGCTTTCAAAAAAACCTTGTATGCCCCCAGGGCATAACTTATAACCCTTGCCCTGAAGACTTTGGGGGGAGTGTCCTTCTCAAAAATATAATTTCAAGAACTTTCAACTGCGTTGAAAAAAATGGCTATCTAAAAATTTTGACTGAATTTGTTTGGGGAAATGTTGGGCGTGGAAGGGGTGTAGGTTGCCCTCCAATAACTTTCGACTATTAAAAAAGGGTACTAGCCATTTCAATTTCCAATCAAGTAAGCCCTTTTTGAAGTTTCTACGACAACGCTTTCTATAAAATCCTTATAGCCCTGAGGGCTTTGGAGGGGTTGTCATCCTCAAACAGCCAGTTTCAAGAACTTTCAACTACGTTGAACAAAATGGCTATCTCATAATTTTGATTGGATGTGTTTGGCGAAGAGGTGGGCGTGAGAGGGGGGTTAGTTGCCCTCGAATCACTTTCGACTATTAAAAAGGGCACTAGCCCTCGAATGACTCTTTTTTGAAGTTTCTACAACAACGCTTTCTATAAAAATCTTATATATTCCCAGGGCATAACTTATAACCCTTGCCCTGAGGGCTGTGGGGGAGTGTCCTCCTCAAAAAACATAATTTCTATCTGGAAATCAACTACGCTGAACAAAATGGCTATTTCATAATTTTTATTGGATGTGTTCGGGGCTATGGTGGGCGTAGAAGGGGTGTTAGTTACTGTAGCGATAAAAAAATTGACTTGCCTTTAATTGTGGTAATAAAGATTGACCGCGTCAAATGTAATATTATACTTTAAAGCTGTGAACTTACACCTTATAAGTTCATCGATAGCGCCACTTATAGCGCTAAAGATTGTGCCATCGAGGCTTGCGCCACAGCAATGGGGAGTAATGTTGATGGTTGACCGCGCCACCCGCTGAAAGCGAGAAAACAAAATACGTAACTATAAGAGTAACCTCTTTTCCTTTTGGCTCTTGCTCTCAAAAATAATGTTGATGGCAATAGAGACAATCCATTATTGAAACGAAAAACAGGGTTTTTTTTCACTATATCACAAAAATATCGCTCCTGCGTTCTACTAGCTTTTCACGATTGGCCTAAGTCCTGTGGAGGGGGCCGCTATTTTGTAATTATGTTCGCAAACTCACTACATAATGCGAACTGTTCGTCCAACAATTTGTTTTAAATATTTCTGATGATTAAACGTTATAACTTTAGCTTCCTGAGAAACATTGTATTTAGTGATTTTTTTATTACCAATCTTCTCGGTGAAATTCAAAGCCGTCTCCCGTGATTAGCGCCGAGGTTTGGCTGAAACTAAAAGGCAGTTTTTCTTTTTGCTGATTAAGACTTTTCTTTTTTTGAAGCTAGATTTAAACTTAATAAGAGGAGGTCGGAATTATCTTTAGAAAGAAAAAGATTTTGTTTTTTTTTTGTATTTTAAATATATCACATTTTACTCACGGTACATATTACCCTTCCCATTATTTAATGACGTCCCGTCATTAGGACTAGCTTGCCCTTGGGTTTTTGAAATATTCGCCATTTATTAACTATTTATTCTATATAGTTTTGATTGACATCGTATTATTTTACATTTTTATTTTAGTTTAATCAGGAGTGCTAAAAAATTTTCTCTATTACTTTTCTTATTTTAGTATGCATCCCTATCTAAAGTTCATTTACCGGACTGAGATTATCTATGGTTCTAGCCTAGCTACTATACTAAAGATTTTTTTTACGTCTAACACTGATGGCCTTTACATTTCCAACAAGGTAGGGGCTATTCTACCTTTACCTAAGATTTTTTTTGAGAATTCACCTTTTACAAGTTTTTTTTTTTATTTTGCTGACTATAGGGCACACTGCTTCCTATCTACGCTAAATTAAATGAATAGTACGATAACGCTACACATAACTCTATCTGAACATCTAACACTACATATAAGAACGATTTAAAACACACAATATTATGTTTACCACGTTCACTGGTGAATATTAGAACACTTTCACTGGGAATGTTTGCTATGTAACAGTACTGATAGGATATTGGAATTTTTAAGTTATCGAAGTTATTAAAATGTAACATATGTAAATTCACATCTATTTCATCACCATCGTGTCTCTTAGCGTACTCAATCCTTCTGTTGTAAATTATGGTCCTTCACTCCCTTCGTCGTGGCAAAAATTTAAAACACTTGCAATATAGTTTCTTCACCGGACAGTTCGAGCATGGTTATGTTCATCTTGCTTCTCCAATTGTCAAACGGGAAATGATACTTCCAACTACATGTGTGTGGGAATATGCTATCAAAGTTTATTCTCACCTGCTTTTTTTATACTTCTTAAGGTACTTTGTCTTTGAGGGGTTGAACACTGGGACCGTTGGGACTTGGGACTCGATCTATTATCAACACAGTCCGGATTGGGTTGATTTTCTTTTCAGCTTATCGTTCTTGGGATACTTCAAATCATTCTTGGGTGTACCTCGGAGTATCATTTTTGGCATATTTTAAAGCACATAGAGAATGTACTTCCGTATAAAATTGTTCGTTTGTGCACTTAGAGATTTCAGTTCTCGTATAAAATTGTTCGTGCCTGGCTTGCGTCTATTAACTTTTGCGGTGATTTCTTGGTTAATCACAGGGGAATTGATGTTTGGATTTGGAACAGGTTGACATCAAACTATAGTGACTCCTTCAACATATTGTCTTTAACTTGTGGGAGGGGTATATTGTCACTGAGGGGTTAGTCACTGGGGTTAATTTTGGTTTCTGTAATTCAATGGTTGGTTTCCAGGTCCATTTTTCAGAAATTATCTCGTAACATTTATGGGATAAAAGAGATATTAACTTTTCGCATTTGATAGAGGTGATAGGATGGATTCCGAGAAATGGTCGAAAGGGATTCGACGCGTTAATCTGCGACACATAAATAATTTTTTGGATCATCAAATATCATACTTATACAGTCGTATGGTACATGGGTCCATAATGATTATCAAGGGTGATACTTATGTACTTATATCTTGTACTGATCGATGGGGTTCTCAGGACTTATGTGATTATATAGTTCGATAATGCACTGGATACTGAGATTCAAATATAGTGTTACCTGATACGTAATATGGTTCGTGGTCGAGGAAACAACGATCAAAGGTAACTATAATTTTCGTAAACAGTCTGGGATGAAAATTGCCTGGAGTCTATGGTGAGTACTCTTCGTTGCTTGAGGTATGATGAAAATAGATGCTACTAGGTTGTATCTGCACTGGATTATGCATTGTAATGATAGATTTTCAATATGTCGATCCACTTCCTGTAATAAAAATAACGAGGCAGAATCACACGTTCTTTAAAACAAGTCGTCATAATACATAATAAACAACACGATTAGGTGCATTTTAGGGTGAATGTTACCCTGCAAGATAAAATTAAATAGATACACTAATATTACTGCACAAATATTGATTTTAATAAAACGACATTATTATCATGTTGGTTTCATAAACATAGAATTCCAATTAGGAAATCTAAAACAGAGATGTCTTCAAATTTGTTTTCAGAAAGGAAACAACGATACAAGGCTTATTTAATTCTTCAATACTTATTTATTTCTCCCTTAGATTTAAAACAATCCTTTAAACATAAGTTACTCTACATTATTAAGCTTGAGGTCTCATTTTACAACATATTTCATGCCTGCATTGTTCACGCACATCCGTGCTGTTTAAGAAACGCAATTTGCAGCATCATAGCCACACGGTTTTACGTAAACGACACTTACGATGAGGGAACAAGACATAGCAAGGACGAGTGGAGACCTCTATATCCACTCGTTTTCTAATGTCTTCCCTTTTCTTGGCTTAGACGTTCTCATGGGGATCCGGGTTTAACTTCTGCATTTCAGTCGTTTCCCCGTGTTCTTCCTTTGGGTTTTGCCTTCTTAGTCTCAGGATTTTTCCATAATTAAAAATCAATAAGGTTCTTATGATCAGGGAAGTCACGAATACGAAACATACGGTCAGTAGTATGTTCCACCAAAAATTGGTTGAGAATAATCCGTATCTATCATTCACATACGTTAATCTCTGGTCTTCATTCATAAATAGGGGAATCTGGGAGTCTAATACTTCTCTTATTTTTGTAAGTTTTAGTGTCCCTTTATTCTTTTCTATTTTGGACCATATCGAGGTTTTCATTTCCTCATTTTCTATATTGGGAACAGTGTACGATAGGTTAATTGGCTTGAAATTGATTATTTTGGGACTTATTATCTTTGCGCTCGTGGTAATTAACGGCGTTCGAACAGTTGACTCTTTAGTTACAAGTCGACATCCTTGTTTTATGGTTATCGTACCCACATTTTGTAACTGTAATTCTGTTTTGTAACTTGGGTCTATTCTTTCTGTATTACTGTAACAAGACAAAGTTCCAACAGTTTCTCTTGGAATAGAAAATAACCAAAGTTCATTTCTAAGGTGTATGAATGTTTCTCGCTTAGTACTTCCTATCACGGCTTCGCATGAATCTGGTATTTCTTCCTGTTGGGTGTCTTTCAAAAATATATGTAACATACAAGATCCAGATTTTTCATTATAAATAGGTAACGTAAGCTGGCATACTAGGTTTTTGAATAGTACGCACTTTTTTAAGTCTTGTGGATTGGCTAGGGCGTATTTTCGTCTATCTTGATCAACAAGCAAATACTCTGCTTCAGGTGTGATAGTCATAAATGAATTTGTCTTCTTTATGTTAGCAGGGAAGGTCGAAATTTTGTACAGGTCGTAAACGGATTGTTGGTTTATCAATGGAATTGTTAATACTGCAAATAGCTGTTCATTTATTTCCGTGATGTGGACTTTTAATTTAGTATAGTAAAGGAATAAATTTGATACTACTGGCTCTACGGGTAAATGTAAACCAAACGTTAGGTGCGTTTTTATTTTGTCTAACATACTTTTTAGGTTAGAAGGATCTACTAGGTCATAAGACAAAAATCCTCCCGTGAGGGCAAATAATGCGAACTAAAACTTGCTAACATCTGTCGCCAAATTTAGTAGTGACATGGTAATTGTATCGGATGATACCATGGTAAGGCTCGCGTCTATCACCACACGGTCCACTTCGTTCCTTAAATAATTCATTATGTTTATAGTTTTTGAGATTTTCTTAGATATCATTTCTATTTTTATCTCTCTGGTAATTTGCTACACTGGCTTGTATCTCCTGAACGTGTAATGTTACGTTCGTGGCATTATTCAACTTTCTTACGTATTCCCTCAGGCTGTTTGGGAAGAAATGTATTGATCTAGAACAAGAGGGGGAAGTGGATTTACGAGAACTTGATTGCGTAATCGACTAGGACAAGATGTACCGTGAGTAAATTGTGATATATTTAAAATACAAAAAAAACAAAATCTTTTTCTTTCTAAAGATAATGCCGACCTCTAATTAAGTTCAAATCTAGCTTCAAAAAAAAGAAAAGTCTTAATCACCAAAAAGAAAAACTGCCTTTTAGTTTCAGCCAAACCTCGGCGCTAATCACGGGAGACGGCTTTGAATTTCGCAGAGAAGATTGGTAATACAAAAATCACTAAATACAATGTTTCTCAGGAAGCTAAAGTTATAACGTTTAATCATCAGAAATATTTAAAACAAATTATTGGATGAACAGTTCGCATTATGTAGTGAGTTTTCGAACATAATTACAAAATAGCGGCCCCCTCTACCGGACAGGCCAATCGTGAAAAAAGTTAGTAGAACGCAGGAGCGATATTTTTGTGATATAGTGAAAAAAAATGTTTTTCGTTTCAATAATGGATTGTCTCTATTGCCATCAACAATATTTTTGAGAGCCAATTTAATCCTTGCCTCTGTCGTTGTCAATATGAAGTGAAGCACTGTTGTACACCTAATGTAAGTTTCAATGAAACTATTACTTTTCTATTTGTGCTTTGTTTTATTTTATATGTCTGTATCTAATCGCACAGCAGGTAATTAGTTCGTATGTCTCCAACGGTAGTGCTCCCAGGAATCTGATTTCTACATAAGATTAGAGGTAAATGGTTTCGAGATAACCCAAGGAAAAGAGGTTACTCTTATAGTTACGTATTTTGTTTTCTCGCTTTCAGCGGGTGGCGCGGTCAACCATCAACATTACTCCCCATTGCTGTGGCGCAAGCCTCGATGGCACAATCTTTAGCGCTATAAGTGGCACTATCGATGAACTTAAAAGGTGTAAGTTCACAGCTTTAAAGTATAATATTACATTTGACGCGGTTAATCTTTATTACCACAATTAAAGAAAAGTCAATTTTTTTTTCGCTACAAATAACTCTATCTGAACATCTAACACTACATATAGGAACGATTTAAAACACAAAATATTATGTTTACCACGTTCACTGGTGAACATTAGAACACTTTCACTGGGAATGGTTGCTATGTAACATTACTGATAGGGTATTGGAATTTTTAAGTTATCGAAGTTATTAAAATGTAACATATGTAAATTCACATCTATTTCATCACCATCGTGTCTCTTAGCGTACTCAATCCTTCTGTTGTAAATTATGGTCCTTCACTCCTTTCGTCTTGGCAAAAATTTAAAACACTTGCAATATTGTTTCATCTTCGAACAGTTCGAGCATGGTTATCTTCATCTTCTCCAATTGTCAAACGGGAAATGATACTTCCAACTACATGTGTGTGGGAATATGCTATCAAAGATCATTCTCACCATCTTTTTTTTGAAGCTAGATTTAAACTTAATTAGAGGAGGTCGGAATTTTAAAGATTTTGTTTTTTTTGTATTTTAAATATATCACATTTTACTCACGGTACATATTACCCTTGCCATTTACCCTTCCCAACAAAGTAGTAAACAAACGAATTTTGCAAAAATGGGTAAAACTAATGATAAATTAATTCTAGAAACAAACAATAAGATGAGGCTTAAGAATATCCTCATAATCCTCGTTGTTCACGCATTGGCCCAAGATATTGTAAAACACGGAGTATAATTCAAGCATGAAAATTCATTGCTAGCTAGCCAAACGCATGGAAAATTTTTATGGAATTTGACCCCAAACCGTTCGAAACCTTGTTTCAACAAGTAACAAGACTAGAAAAAAACATGAATGAACTCAAAGAATCGATATTTCAATTCCTAAGGTCGGACAAAGGATTAAAGGCCAGTAAAATAATGCATAGTAAAGATAAGAAAGAGTTTCCAACTTCAAGGAAGACAGAAGGAAAAGATCAGTGGATAATATTGAATACTTATTGAGAGACTTTACTAAAATGAAATCCATGCAAAATCCTAAATTACTGACTACAAGGAAAGGAAAACCTTATGATGGAATTACGCAATGATAAACGAACAACCATTACCCAATCTAAATGAGAAAAACGCCCAAAAAGTTTCAACTCATCAAGCCTTCTTAATATTATACAGACAAAGACTACAAGCCTTATTTGAATTATTCAATACGGAAATACAAAAATTAAACAAAGTACCACGAAGATTTTGAAGTATTCTTTTGAAGAAATAAATACCGTAGGTCTACAGGCCTAATTCCCATCATCGGAGAACTCGCCTCCTGCCTTTTTGGTTTGACAACGGAGGAAGACCTAAACAGCCTGAGGGAAAACGTAAGAAAGTTGAATAATGCCATGAACGTAACATTACACGTTCAGGAGATACAAGCCAGTGTAGCAAATTACCAGAGAGATAAAAATAGAAATGATATCTAAGAAAATCTCAAAAACTATAAACATAATGAATTATTTAAGGAACAAAGTGGACCGTGTGGTGATAGACGCGAGCCTTACCATGGTATCACTCGATACAATTACCATGTCACTACTAAATTTGGCAACAGATGTTAGCAAGTTCGAGTTCGCATTATTTGCCCTCACGGGAGGAACTTTGTCTTACGACCTAGTAGATCCTTCTAACCTAAAAACTATGTTAGACAAAATAAAAACGCACCTAACGTTTGGTTTACATTTACCCGTTGAGCCAGAAGTATCAAATTTATTCCTTTACTATACTAAATTAAAAGACCACATCACGGAAATAAATGAACAGCTATTTGCAGTATTAACAATTCCATTGATAAACCAACAATCCGTTTACGACCTGTACAAAATTTCGACCTTCCCTGCTAACATAAAGAAGACAAATTCATTGATGACTATCACACCTGAAGCAGAGTATTTGCTTGTTGATCAAGATAGACGAAAATACGCCCTAGCCAATCCACAAGACTTAAAAGAGTGCGTACTATTCAAAAACCTAGTATGCCAGCTTACGTTACCTTTTTATAATGTCAAATCTGGATGTTGTATGTTAGATATATTTTTGAAAGACACTCAACAGGAAGAAATACCAGATTCATGCGAAGCCGTGATAGGAAGTACTAAGCGAGAAACATTCATACACCTTAGAAATGATCTTTGGTTATTTTCTGTTCCAAGAAAAACTGTTGGAACTTTGTCTTGTTACAATAATACAGAAAGAATAGACCCAAGTTACAAAACAGAATTACTGTTACAAAATGTGGGTACGATAACCATAAAACAAGGATGTCGACTTGTAACTAAAGAGTCAACTGTTCGAACGCCGTTAATTACCACGAGCACAAAGATAATAAGTCCCAAAATAATCAAGTTCAAGCCAATTAACCTATCGTACACTGTTCCCAATATAGAAAGTGAGGAAATGAAAACCTCGATATGGTCCAAAATAGAAAAGAATAAAGGGACACTAAAACTTACAAAAATAAGAGAAGCATTAGACTCCCAGATCCCCCTATTTACGAATGAAGACCAGAGATTAACGTATGTGAATGATAGATACGGATTATTCTCAACCAATTTTTGGTGGAACATACTACTGACCGTATGTTTCGTATTCGCGACTTCCCTGACCATAAGAACCTTATTAACTTTTAATTATGGAAAAACCCTGAGACTAAGAAGTCAAAACCCAAAGGAAGAACACGGGGAAACGACTGAAATGCAGAAGTTAAACCCGGATCCTATGAGAACGTCTAAGCCAAGAAAAGGGAAGACATTAGAAAACGTGTGGGTATAGAGGTCTCCACTCGTCCTTGCTATGTCTTGTTCCCTCATCGTAAGTGTCGTTTACGTAAAACCGTGTGGCTATGATGCTGCAGCATGCGTTTCTTAAACAGCACGGATGTGCGTGAACAATGCAGGCATGAAATATGTTGTAAAATGAGACCTCAAGCTTAATAATGCAGAGTAACTTATGTTTAAAGGATTGTTTTAAATCTAAGGGAGAATTAAATAAGTATTGAAGAATTAAATAAGCCTTTTATCGTTGTTTCCTTTCTCAAAACAAATTTGAAGACATCTCTGTTTTAGATTTCCTAATGGGAATTCTATGTATATGAAACCAAAATGATAATAATGTCGTTTTATTAAAAATCAATATTTGTGCAGTGATATTAGTGTATCTATTTAATATTATCTTGCAGGGTAACATTCACCCTAAAATGCACCTAATCGTGTTGTTTATTATGTATTATGACGACTTGTTTTAAAGAACGTGTGATTCTGCCTCGTTATTTTTATTACAGGAAGTGGATCGACATATTGGAAATCGATCATTACAATGCATAATCCAGTGCAGATACAACCTGGTAGCATCTATTTTCATCATACCTCAAGCAACGAAGAGTACTCACCATAGACTCCAGGCAATTTTCATCCCAGATTGTTTACGAAAATTATAGTTACCTTTGATCGTTGTTTCCTCGACCACGAACCATATTACGTATCAGGTAACACTATATTTGAATCTCAGTATCCAGTGCATTATCGAAATATATAATCACATAAGTCCTGAGAACCCCACCGATCAGTAAAAGATATAAGTACATAAGTATCACCCTTGATAATCATTATGGACCCATGTACCATACGACTGTATAAGTATGATATTTGATGATCCCAAAAATTATTTATGTGTCGCAGATTCACGCGTCGAATCCCTTTCGACCATTTCTCGGAATCCATCCTATCACCTCTATCAAATACGATCTCTGCTATCCCATAAGTGTTAAGAGATAATTTCTGAAAAATGGACCTGTTAACCAACCATTGAATTATAGAAACCAAAATTAACCCCAGTGACTAACCCCTCAGTGACAATATACCCCTCCCACAAGTTAAAGACAATGTGTTGAAGGAGTCACTATAGTTTGATGTCGACCTATTCCAAATCCAAACATCAATTCCCCTGTGATTAACCAAGGAATCACAGCAAAAGCAAATAGACGCAAGCCAGGCACGAACAATTTTATAAGAGAACTGAAATCTCTAAGTGCACAAAGGAACAATTTTATACGAGAAGTACATTCTCTATGTGCTTTAAAATATGCCAAAAATGATACTCCCAGGTACACCCATAAACGATTTGAAGTATCCCAAGAACGATATGCTGAGAAGAAAATCAACCCAATCCGGACTGTGTTGATAAAAGATCGCGTCCCAAGTCCCAACGGTCCCAGTGTTCAACCCCTCAAAGCCAAGTACCTTATGAACTATAAAAAAAAGCAGGTGAGAATGAACTTTGATAGCATATTCCCACACACATGTAGTTGTAAGTATCATTTCCCGTTTGACAATTGGAGAAGCAAGATGAACATAACCATGCTTGAACTGTTTGGTGAAGAAACTATATTCAAGTGTTTTAAATTTTTGCCAAGACGAAGGGAGTGAAGGACCATAATTTACAACAGAAGGATTGAGTACGCTAAGAGACACGATGGTGATGGAATAGATGTGAATTTACATATGTTACATTTTAATAACTTCGATAACTTAAAAATTCCAATATCCTAACAGTAATGTTACATAGCAAACATTCCCAGTGAAAGTGTTCTAATGTTCACCAGTGAACGTGGTAAACATAATATTGTGTGTTTTAAATCGTTCTTATATGTAGTGTTAGATGTTCAGATAGAGTTATTTGTAGCGATAAAAAAAATTGACTTGCCTTTAATTGTGGTAATAAAGATTGACCGCGTCAAATGTAATATTATACTTTAAAGCTGTGAACTTACACCTTATAAGTCCATCGATAGCGCCACTTATAGCGCTAAAGATTTTGCCATCGAGGCTTGCGCCACAGCAATGGGGAGTAATGTTGATGGTTGACCGCGCCATCCGCTGAAAGCGAGAAAACAAAATACTTAACTATAAGAGTAACCTCTTTTCCTTGGGTTATCTCGAAACCAATTACCTCTAATGTTCTGTAGAAATCAGATTCCTGGGAGCACTACCGTTGGAGACATACGAACTAATTACCTGCTGTGCGATTAGATACAGACATATAAAATAAAACAAAACACAAATAGAAAAGTAATAGTTTTATTGAAACTTACATTAGGTGTACAACAGTGCTTCACTTCAAATTGACAACGACAGAGGCAAGGATTAAATTGGCTCTCAAAAATAATGTTGATGGCAATAGAGACAATCCATTATTGAAACGAAAATAAGTTTTTTTTTTCACTATATCACAAAATTATCGATCCTGCGTTCTACTAGCTTTTTCACGATTGGCCTAAGTCCTGTGGAGGGGGCCGCTATTTTGTAATTATGTTCGCAAACTCACTACATAATGCGAACTGTTCGTCCAATAATTTGTTTTAAATATTTCTGATGATTAAACGTTATAACTTTAGCTTCCTGAGAAACATTGTATTTAGTGATTTTTTTATTACCAATCTTCTCGGCGAAATTCAAAGCCGTCTCCCGTGATTAGCGCCGAGGTTTGGCTTAAACTAAAAGGCAGTTTTTCTTTTTGCTGATTAAGACTTTTCTTTTTTTTTGAAGCTAGATTTAAACTTAATTAGAGGAGGTCAGAATTATCTTTAGAAAGAAAAAGATTTTGTTTTTTTTGTATTTTAAATATATCGCATTTTTCTCACGGTACATTACCTTCCAATCACTTTCGAATATTAAAAAGGGCACTAGCCACTCCAATTTCCAATCGAATGGGACCTTTTCAAAGTTTCTACGACAACTCTTTCGATACAAAGTGCCCTGGTCCAAGACCAAAAAAAATAATACATTGTGCCAACATCGTTCTTTCCTTAGGCCGCGTTATTGCCCTGCCTATGATTGTATATTGAAATAAGGTTTTTATTGCTAATTTTCCGTTTAAAAACTATATTTAATATTGAACAACATTCTAAAAAAAAATCAGAAAATATCGCGTTTCAGATTTTTTTTTATAAATTTCGTTTCTCGGTCTAGAAGGAGATTTCTTTTACATAAAAGATTTTAAAACAACGCTTGTCCTGTAATTGACTATCTTTAAATGCGTTGAACTTACTAAAATACAAAATATAGGCAAACTTGTTTAGTATGCTGATCCTGATTTCAAAAGATTCTTCTTACACCAAAATAGTTTTAGTTATTTTGGTGTCAGAAATTTGTCCATTAGAAGGATGGAGGGTTTGCTTTTGGCGGCAACAAGAGATTGGATCTTGCTCTGTAGTGGGGGCTCTCTGAGGAAATGAGCATACAAAGCTTGTGATAAATCTTGAGTTGTGTATGTGGGCCAAATTCATGCCATCTGAAACAGTGGACATCAGATTATTTATACTGTGGTAGTTGCTGCCCCAGCAACATTTTGGTGGGGCCCGGGAAGCACTCTTTACCCTTCCTAAGGGCCCAAGTGGTGCGAGACGAAGGGATTGGCTTGGTCAAAAGAGAAGCGCGTGAGTCCTCAGGTGAGCCAAAGTCTTGCTCTGCGATTGCACTAATGTAGCATCGTTTTTTGCAAGCAATAAGCCAACACACTCTAGAACTCTCGATGTATATTTTCTACTTGTGAATTCGTAGTGAAAAATACGTGTTTCTTAGTTTTTTGGAAAGGCATGCCTGCCTAGAGTCTCAGGCATGTTGACCAAGAATTTAAAATTGATATAAGACCGTTAGATTGCCTGCAATGAGAGGCAAACAAGGCACGCCCGCCTATGGTCTTAAGAAGGTTGACCAATAATTTAGAATTGACATAGGACCAATAATTTGCTTGAAATAAGAGGCAAATAATCGTTTAAAGCCATCTTTATCTTTTCGCCTATTTTAAAGCCTATTCGTTGCCTAAGCTAAGCCCCACATTCTGAGACAATTTCAATGTTTCACAAATTTTTTTAATTTTTGGGTCACTTACCCGAGACTCTGGGCAGGTGGGCACCCCAAAATATTGTACCAAATTCCTCTATCTATTTATAACTTGTTCACGGATGCCATTCACCCATTTCCATTGGTTTTATCGCACAAAAAAAACGTTTTAGGCAGCACTACTGAATCTTAATCAGATAGATTATCACAACATTTATAAGTCTAAAATCTTAACTTCTCCTGAAATGTTCTCTGTTGCCTCCTGTTGTAGTCAGCAAGTAAGTTTAGGCATCATTTGTTTAGACAAAAATGAAAATTCATTACTGACAGTGTATGTTTATTTTTAATAGGCTATGCTAGCTGGTAGGCTCATGCAAATCAATCTGAAGTAGGAGGCTGAGCTGTGTCCAGTCTGTTTAGCTTGTAGAATTAGTAACATAGCTGCATATATAATCAAACCCTACAAAAAGTCCTGTCTTTTCATTTAGCCTATGTAAAATATTAGGCAATGCTAATACCATTTAAAAAAATACTGTTATGTAATAGGGGTAAAAATGTGATTGTTTAGGTTTATCAAACAGGAATCACACAGGAAAAAATAAATTTGTATCTATTTGATTCTCTATTAGATTTTTGAGTAAAATTCTAGTTTAGCTACTTTTTGCCATCTCAGAAAGGGGTTAGGTTAGGAAAATGAAACATTCAGGGATGGTTCTACAGACTAAAGCATGTCTTGGGAAGGTATTTTGAAGTACATACCTCCTCTCTTTCTCCCTCTAGAGTGCCCTGACCTTTGATGATCTTTTAAAATCTTTGTGTTATAAAAGTAAAACCTTGCAAAATAGATCTTAAACTTATGAGTTACAACAAAACTGTTTTCAGCTTCACAACTTTGCTCAATCCCAATTTATGAGGTTTTAAAGATCTGTAAATACATTTCAGTTTAGTCATTTCAGTCATTCATTTAAATTTAGAAAAAAACACTGATATGGTTTAAAATTATATTCAAATAGCATGAATTGCATTTTTGGAACTCAAACAAGAGAAAATGAAACAGATAACTGAAAATTAAGGTAAAATGTTGTTTCATCACAATGTCAATACCTGCACACAATTTCAATATACCTGTCAATTAGGCAAATTTTAAGACTTAGAAATCCAAAGAGGGTTAACATAGAAGCTTGGCAATACCTTCCCAGAGTATGTTTTCAGCCCTGGATTCATTACTCAAAGTTTTATTTTCCTAACCTAACTCTTTTCCAAGATAGTAAAAAGTAGCTTAACTAGAATTTTACCAATTTTTCATTCAGTACTCTATCCAATTACAGGCTAATAATTATTGTTAAATTGTAGATCCTAGAAAGTAGGTTTAGTTGGGTAAAGTTTTTGTTGATGGACTCTAGTTATTGTGGAAAGTAACTGAATTGAGCAAGTTAGGCTTTCAGGAACCATTCCGGGACCTAAAATATAGGTGTAAGTCTACAAGCAGTCCAGTTCATAAGGAAATATGTTAAGTAAATCATTCTTACTTCATAATATGCAGAATAATCCTAGTTAACATGATTTGCAAGGGGAGAACTTTTATCTTCACTTTTTTGACTGTTGTACAATTTTTTTTAGCAAATTTCTAAAAAATAAACATGAACTAAACTGTATTTCTGATTTTCAAATAATCTAAATTTGTAGTTAGACACCATCAATGCCACCTATCAAAAACATATTAATAGACAAATACTGATAATTTAGGTTAGTTTAGTTAGATGGCACTTTGGTGTTTGTTTGTAAAGGATTTTCAAAACTTAAAGAATAGACACAAATATATAAAATGTGATAGAAGCATTGGAAATACAAGGAAAGAAGTGAACATTAAGGTTCCCCTCCTGTCAAATATGTTAACTAGGATTATTCTGCATATTATGAAGTAAGACTTGTTTTCTGAACATGTCTCCCTATGTACTGGACTGCTCCTAGACTTGCACCAAAACATCCACTCAGAAGGGGTTTTGAAGCTACTATACATTTACTACCCTTTCATTATTTCTAAGGCTTAAAAAATTGCACCAAAGACATGTTAGACTAAATGTTAAGAACAGTGGCTCTCTGGAAAGAGGCATGCTAGAAAAAAAAGAGACATTTTAGGTAGTTTATTTGAATGGTTTTGTTCATTTTTTTACAATTCATCCCCTACTCCTCCCCCAATTATCTCATAAACAGCCTAGCCCTAGACTATATATGAAAAACTAACTTAAAAGACAATGAAATTCTTACTTTACAAAATGGAGTACAGTATATAGTCAAATTCTAGTTTAGCTGCTTTTTGTTATCTTAGAAAAGGGTTAGGTTAGGAAAATGAAACTTTCAGGGATGGGTCTCTAGAATAAAGCATTTTCTGAGAAGGTGTTTTGAAGTACCTATGTCTACTCCTCCCTTTAGAAGGCAGTGACCTTTGATGACCTTTAAAAATGTGTGTGCTATGAAAGTGAAACCTCAAAAAACAGATCTTCTGCTTAAATGAAGTACAAGAAAACTGTTTTCAGATTCACAACTTTGCTCAATCCCAACTTATGAGGTTTCAAAGACTTGCAAATAAATTTCCTAAATTTAGAAAAAACCCATTGATATGGCTTAAAATTCTGCTCAAATGATAGGAATTGCATTTTCAGCACTAAAACAAGAGAAAAAGAAGCTGATAACTGAAAATTGAGGTAAAATATAGTTTGGTCAAAATTTTGATAGATTCTGTCAAGTAAAGGTTCAAAATTCAATAGACCTGTCAAGGAGATAAGTTTCTAAGACTTAGAGATCAGAAGAGGGTTAACATTGAAGCTTGGCAATACCTTCCCAGAGTATGTTTTTTTTTTGCCCTGGATTCATTACTGTACTGAAAGTTTCATTTTTCTTAACCTAACCCCTTTTCAAGGTAGCAAAAAGTAGCCAATCTATAATTTTACAAAGTATATTTACATTAATTAGATAACATTTTTAACAAATTTTACCACTTTTTAAGGCAAAATTTACCACAATCACTTAGGCTAAACTTTATGACCTTGAATCCACACAGAAAACCAGTTTTACAGCAGAAGCAATGGAAAGAACAACAAATGTATGTTACTAGGCCCAGGCCATATATGTGTCTAGTAGGGGGTGTATTGTCAGAGTAAGACTATTATGTTGAAAACAAGCATAAAATAAGAAATCGAATTGTACACTTTCTATTTTAAGTTTGTTTTGTATATAGCCTATGGCTATTTGGATGAGGGGAGGGGGGGCTTAGGATGAACTGTCAAAATGTAAAGAGAACCATGAAAAGAGCATGAAATCTAGCAATACAAAAATATCCCTCCTTTTGTTCTTGCATGTGCCCTTCTGGAGAGCTACTATTCTTAACCTTTACTAACAGGTCTAAATGTCATCCATTTGAGACTACAATTACCCATTGGAACAAAGTGGCTCTTACATACCTATCACTAAATTCAATTAATGGAGAAATATCAGAGCTATTATTGGGAACATCAGGAGGATGAAGTGCATTGCTGAAAAAGTAACCATGATGGTTAGAAAGAGCATAAAACAAGGAATGTAATAATGATACTTTCATCTGTTTAGTATTTTTCCTTCAAAAGTGGCCAAGCATTAGATATCTATCAATTTAAGAAACAGATCTACAAATCTTTAACCCTTATAACCAGGACTGAGCAAAAGTATAAGGGTCAAAACGCTTTCCTCATGTCACATTTAATTAATAAATGAATTTCTCAAGGTTTCAGTTTTGTAATGGGAAGAATGTAAAAGGTCAGTGCCCCTTAGAGGGGGAAGGTATGGAGATGTGTACTTCAAAATACCTTTAAATCTTAACTCTGAGGTTCTTGATGTATTCCTGAAAGTTTTGTTCCCCTAACTCAACTACTGTCCTAGATAGTTGTTCTTGTGTGTCCACTAGATAGTGTGTCCAGTTCTTGTTTGGCATCTGATCTGTAGACATGTGTTTTGTTTTTAAGCTAGATTAAATTTAGAATAAATTACAGTGGACAGTTTTGCAAGAAGTGAAATAATAAATTGATATTTACAGACATTCACCATTGGATATTTTTACTTATTCAGGTGCTGTATTATTGTACTGTCTTTTTAACTTATGAGCAGTGTTTTTGACCATCAAGAATGATGGATCAAGGTGGTTGTCAATTCAGGACTATTTTTTCTACTAGATACTTTCTCTAATGGAATAGATCAAGAAGAAAATGTTGAGGCTGCCTCTTCTTTTATAAGCTTGGAAAATCTTGTCTCCCTAAAGACACTGGTATGGAATATAACAAAATGTTGTATATAGCCTATCAAGAGGAGTGCTAAAGCTGCTGCCACTAATACACTAAATGACATTCTAGATTGTATGGCTGAATATGATTTGGCCAGTTTTGCGTGGCATATTGTTGTGCCAAAGAATATACATGAAATTCCAGTCCTGAAAAGTGAATCATCAGTTAGACTTGACAGCTTAGTGTTTTCATGTGAACAGAAGTTAGCAAACCTTTCTAAAGATATCCTGCATCTACAGGCAATCATCACCAATAGGCCCCCACCCCTTAGTGAAATCCCCACTGAATGGCCAAATTTGCTATCACCAAGCAAAAAATTTGAACTTCTGAAAATCAGTTCATTTCCCAATAACTGGTCAGATCCACTAAAGCAGAAGGCAGATTTAGATCAACTAGGACTGAATGACATTTATGACGTCAGACACAATAGAGACTCTGTTACATTAAAAGTTTAAGTGGATAAGTTGGGACCTGCATTGAGCTTGATAAAAATAGTTATCCAGATTGCTGCATCAAATCAAGAAAACGTGAGTTTGTGGGTATCATGCACAGGATTGAGAAAGATTGTGATTTGGAAGTCCTAGAAGGAAAATATTCGGGGATTTGTAATTTCAAGCAGCTTGGATGATCTTCTGTGGTGAAAATAACTTTCAATTCAGAATCTTTTATGAAGTATTATTTGTGCCATGGTTTAAACCTAGGTTATGAGCATTTTTGGATTACTGCTAACAGGAAGCTCCCAAGGAGGCGTTAGTGTTGCCAGAGTATAACCCATGATACTAAGAAGTGCGAACCAAGGGCTATGAAATGCGTGCACTGTTCAGGCGACCACAAACATTCCAGAGACAAGCCTTGCTCTCTTCCGGTTCAGTGTGCGACTTATGGCTCAAAAAACCAAGTGTCTTTCAGTTTTTGTTGTCCTCAGATTTGTAAGCTTATAAATGCAAAGTAACAGTTTACCTGATCAATTGCTTGTTCCTGTAGTGTCTTTTAATTCGAATGGAGTTTTTGGTAAAATTGAAGTGTTAAGGCTGCTTTTGCCTACTACTGGAATACTATGTTTACAGGAACATCACCTTCTTGATTTTTCTTTGCTGTTTTTTGATATGTTTCTTCCTGGTTATAAACATTACTCGATTCCTGCTATACCTACTGGGGACGCCCGTCGGGAGGGCTAGTTGCTCTTATACCCAATACATTTGATTCTCATCTGATATTTTATAATAATTATTTTCTTGTATGTTGTATTTCTGAATGTATTTTGATTAATTGTTATGTTCCAACAGATTACCAGAATGACCTGTCTGATTATTTATTCCAAGATGCATGTGGTAAACTGAGTGCTTTTGTACAAAAGTACTCAGCTAATTATGATATTTGCATAGCAGGTGATCTGAACTGCGATCTGCTCAATTCAAGTTGTGTGCATTCTTCTTTTTTCCTTTCTTCACTACCAAATCTGTCAATCATAAATAAAACGGATAATTGTACTTATTTTCATAATTCCGGGTCAACTAGTAATCTTGAATCACATTCTTGTTCTTACTTCTAGTTCGGTTTCTGGTTCAATTATAGTGGTTGTATATTTCCCAATTAGTGATCATAGACCTTTAAAGTTTTCGCTTTAACTTGTAGGAATTCCTCAGCAAAGAAAAAATCAACCTTGGAGAACTAAGTTGATTTGGGATCAAAATCTTGTTGACTCTTATAGGGTCTCTGTAGATTCTGAACTTTTGGAAGCTATTGTACCTGATTATTCCAGTCTTAAACCTGCAGAGTCTACATTATTAGATACAGATTGTACATTTCACCAGCTTGTCCATTGCCTTAAATTTAGTGCAGATCTAGTTTTTGAGAAGAAAAGATATAAAGTAGGAACTGAGATACCTTGTTGGTCTAATAACGCAGATTTGGTAGCGGCGAACAATTTACCTAAGCTTAATTATCTCCATTGGCGAGACATTGGTAAGCCCCCAGATCACCCTGCGTTTTTTGAGATGAAAGCAAGTAAGGCTGCATTCAAAGAGAATTCCGGCGGCATAAAGATAATCTGATAAAACTTGCTTCAGACAAAGTTGATGATGGTCAGCAGTCATTGTGGAGAACTTTAAAAAATAGGAAAAGAGCTGGTTGAAATAAAATCTCTCATAAAGCCCCAACAGAGAAATTGTGGGTTGACCATTTTTCAAATGTAATGTCTTTATGTAATGATAATCCTGAAGAGGTCCAAGAGCTTGATGAACTTCTTTCTCATCGAGATCCTCAGTTTTCTCTTACTAGTTATGATCTGAGTGTAGCTATGAAGAGTCTTAAAAATAAAAGTGCTCCTGACCATGATGGAATTTTTTCAAATTATCTGAAACTTGCACTGGCTTCATTTTTTGCTAAGCTTTTGTGTTTTTTTTTTTAATCTGATTCTTTTGTCTGGGCAAGTGCCGACTTTTTATAAAACAGGGATAATTACGCCAGTTCCGAAGCATGGAAAAAGCAAGTACCAGACATGCAATTCTTTTCAGCCTATTACTAAGGGCTCTCAATTAAGTAAGATGCTTGAATTTCGTGTTAAAGTGGTAAGAACTTAGTGGTAAAAATTTAACACTAAGTTCAAACATCTTACTTAATTGAGAGCCCATAGTAATAGGCTGAAAAGAATTGCATGTCTGGTACTTGCTTTTTCCATGCTTTGGAACTGGCGTAATTATCCCTGTTTTATAAAAAGTCGGCACTTGCCCAGACAAAAGAATCAGATTAAAAAAACACACAAAAGCTTAGCAAAAAATGAAGCCAGGGCAAGTTTCAGATAATTTGAAAAAATTCCATCATGGTCAGGAGCACTTTTATTTTTAAGACTCTTCATAGCTACACTCAGATCATAACTAGTAAGAAAAAACTGAGGATCTTGACGAGAAAGAAGTTCATCAAGCTCTTGGACCTCTTCAGGATTATCATTACATAAAGACATTACATTTGAAAAATGGTCAACCCACAATTTCTCTGTTGGGGCTTTATGAGAGATTTTATTTCAACCAGCTCTTTTCCTATTTTTTAAAGTTCTCCACAATGACTGCTGACCATCATCAACTTTGTCTGAAGCAAGTTTTATCAGATTATCTTTATGCCGCCGGAATTCTCTTTGAATGCAGCCTTACTTGCTTTCATCTCAAAAAACGCAGGGTGATCTGGGGGCTTACCAATGTCTCGCCAATGGAGATAATTAAGCTTAGCTAAATTGTTCGCCGCTACCAAATCTGCGTTATTAGACCAACAAGGTATCTCAGTTCCTACTTTATATCTTTTCTTCTCAAAAACTAGATCTGCACTAAATTTAAGGCAATGGACAAGCTGGTGAAATCTACAATCTGTATCTAATAATGTAGACTCTGCAGGTTTAAGACTGGAATAATCAGGTACAATAACTTCCGAAAGTTCAGAATCTACAGAGACCCTATAAGAATCAACAAGATTTTGATCCCAAATCAACTTAGTTCTCCAAGGTTGATTTTTTCTTTGCTGAGGAATTCCTACAAGTTAAAACGAAAACTTTAAAGGTCTATGATCACTAATTGGGAAATCTACAACCACTATAATTGAACCAGAAACCGAACTAGAAGTAAGAACAAGAATGTGATCAAGATTACTAGTTGACCCAGAATTATGAAAATAAGTATAATTATCCGTTTTATTTATGATTGACAGATTTGGTAGTGAAGAAAGGAAAAAAGAAGAATGCACACAACTTGAATTGAGCAGATCGCAGTTCAGATCACCTGCTATGCAAATATCGTAATTAGCTGAGTACTTTTGTACAAAAGCACTCAGTTTACCACATGCATCTTGGAATAAATAATCAGACATGTCATTCCGGTAATCTGTTGGAACATAACAATTAATCAAAATACATTCAGAAATACAACATACAAGAAAATAATTATTATAAAATATCAGATGAGAATCAAATGTATTGGGTATAAGAGCAACTAGCCCTCCCGACGGGCGTCCCCAGTAGGTATAGAATTGAGTAATGTTTATAACCAGGAAGAAACGTATCAAAAAACAGCAAAGCAAAATCAAGAAGGTGATGTTCCTGTAAACATAGTATTCCAGTAAGCAGCCTTAACACTTCAATTTTACCAAAAACTCCATTTGAATTAAAAGACACTACAGGAACAAGCAATTGATCAGGTAAATTGTTACTTTGCATTTATAAGCTTACGAATCTGAGGACAACAAAAACTGAAAGACAAATGGTTTTTTGAGCCATAAGTCGCACACTGAACCGGAAGAGAGCAAGGCTTGTCTCTGGAGTGTTTGTGGTCGCCTGAACAGTGCACGCATTTCATAGCCCTTGGTTCGCACTTTTTAGTATCATGGGTTATACTCTGGCAACACTAACGCCTCCTTGGGAGCTTCCTGTTAGCAGTAATCCAAAAATGCTCATAACCTATCTTGAAACCATGGCACAAATAATACTTCATAAAAGATTCTGAATTGAAAGTTATTTTCACCACAGAAGATCATCCAAGCTGCTTGAAATTAAAAATCCCCGAATATTTTCCTTCTAGGACTTCCAAATCACAATCTTTCTCAATCCCGTGCATGATACCCACAAACTCACGTTTTCTTGATTCGATGCAGCAATCTGGATAACTATTTTTATAAAGCTCAATGCAGGTCCCAACTTATCCACTTAAACTTTTAATGTAACAGAGTCTGTATTGCGTCTGACGTCATAAATGTCATTCACTCCTAGTTGATCTAAATCTGCCTTCTGCTTTAGTGGATCAGACCAGTTATTGGGAAATGAACTGATTTTCAGAAGTTCAAATTTTTTGCTTGGTGATAGCAAATTTGGCCATTCAGTGGGGATTTCACTAAGGGGTGGGGGCCTATTGGTGATGATTGCCTGTAGATGCAGGATATCTTTAGAAAGGTTTGCTAACTTCTGTTCACATGAAAACACTAAGCTGTCAAGTTCCAACTGATGATTCACTTTTCAGGACTGGAATTTCACGTATATTCTTTGGCACTACAATATGCCACACAAAACTGGCCAAATCATATTCAGCCATACAATCTAGAATGTCATTTAGTGTATTAGTGGCAGCAGCTTTAGCCCTCCTCTTGATAGGCTTTATGCAACATTTTGTTATATTCCATAGCAGTGTCTTTAGGGAGACGAGATTTTCCAAGCTTATAAAAGAAGAGGCAGCCTCAACATTTTCTTCTTGATCTATTCCATTAGAGAAGGTATCTAGTAGAAAAAATAGTCCTGAATTGACAACCACCTTGATCCATCATTCTTGATGGTCAAAAACACTGCTCATAAGTTAAAAAGACAGTACAATAATACAGCACCTGAATAAGTAAAAATATCCAATGGTGAATGTCTGTAAATATCAATTTATTATTTCACTTATTGCTAAACTGTCCACTGTAATTTATTCTAAATTTAATCTAGCTTAAAAACAAAACAGATGTCTACAGGTCAGATGCCAAACAAGAACTGGACATACTATCTAGTGGACACACAAGAACAACTATCTAGGACAGTAGTTGAGTTAGGGGAACAAAACTTTCAGAAATACCAAGAACCTCAGTGTTAAGATTTAAAGGTATTTTGAAGTACACATCTCCATACCTTCCCCCTCTAAGGGGCACTGACCTTTTACAAGCTTCCCATTACAAAACTGAAACCTTGAGAAATTCATCTATTAATTAAATGTGACATGAGGAAAGTGTTTTGACCCTTATACTTTTGCTCAGTCCTGGTTATAAGGGTTAAAGATTTGTAGATCTGTTCTTAAATTGATAGATATCTAATGCTTGGCCACTTTTGAAGGAAACATACTAAACAGATGAAAGTATCATTTTTACATTCCTTGTTTTATGCTCTTTCTAACCATCATCGTTACTTTTTCAGCAATGCACTTCATCCTCCTGATGGTCCCAATAATAGCTCTGATATTTCTCCATTAATTGAATTTAGTGATAGGTATGTAAGAGCCACGTTGTTCCAATGGGTATCTGTAGTCTCAAATGGATGACATTTAGACCTGTTAGTAAAGGTTAAGAATAGTAGCTCTCCAGAAGGGCACATGCAAGAACAAAAGGAGGGATATTTTTGTATTGCTAGATTTCATGTTCTTTTCATGGTTCTCTTTACATTTTGACAGTTCATCCTAAGCCCCCCTTCCCCTCATCCAAATAGCCGTAGGCTATATACAAAACGAACTTAAAATAGAAAGTGTACAATTCGATTTCTTATTTTATGCTTGTTTTCAACATAATAGTCTTACTTTGACAATACACCCCCTACTAGACACATATATGGCCTGGGCCTAGTAACATACATTTGTTGTTCTTTCCATGGCTTCTGCTGTAAAACTGGTTTTTCTGTGTGGATTCAAGGTCATAAAGTTTAGCCTAAGTGATTGTGGTAAATTTTGCCTTAAAAAGTGGTAAAATTTGTTAAAAATGTTATCTAATTAATGTAAATATACTTGGTAAAATTCTAGATTGGCTGCTTTTTGCTACCTTGAAAAGGGGCTAGGTTAAGAAAAATGAAACTTTCAGTACAGTAAGGAATCCAGGGCAAAAAAAAATACTCTGGGAAGGTATTGCCAAGCTTCAATGTTAACCCTCTTCTGATCTATAAGTCTTAGAAACTAATCTCCTTGACAGGTCTATTGAATTTTGAACCTTTACTTGACAGAATCTATCAAAATTTTGACCAAACTATATTTTACCTCAATTTTCAGTTATCAGCTTCTTTTTCTCTTGTTTTAGTGCTGAAAATGCAATTCCTATCATTTGAGCAGAATTTTAAGCCATATCAATGGGTTTTTTCTAAATTTAGGAAATTTATTTGCAAGTCTTTGAAACCTCATAAGTTGGGATTGAGCAAAGTTGTGAATCTGAAAACAGTTTTCTTGTACTTCATTTAAGCAGAAGATCTGTTTTGTGAGGTTTCACTTTCATAGCACACACATTTTTAAAGGTCATCAAAGGTCACTGCCTTCTAAAGGGAGGAGTAGACATAGGTACTTCAAAACACCTTCTCAGAAAATGCTTTATTCTAGAGACCCATCCCTGAAAGTTTCATTTTCCTAACCTAACCCTTTTCCAAGATAACAAAAAGCAGCTAAACTAGAATTTGACTAAGCAGTGATTTTGAAAATTTTTCCATCTTCTACTTCATCTCTAATTAAAGTTGTGTATTTTAGACATCTTAAATTTCTACTAGGTTTTCCGCTAAGTGCTCGTAATACTTTTTTAAAATATATGTATGGAATAAAGGACCCGCTTGATGTAATAAAGATTAAGTGTGAGCTTTTAGTTCAAAAGGCTTGAAATTATCTTGAGTATAGAAATTTATTCCTGTTTTTTGAAAAAATCTAACCAATGTTAACCAATTGACATAGATGGTTGTATTAATTAGTAGTTCTGGTCTTGTTAATTGTAAGTTGTGTCTTTATATTTTATATTTATTTTGATCATACTCCTCATAGTGAATCCTGAGGGAAAATAAAAGTATTATTATTATTATTATTATAATAATGCCCTCATCTATACTGGTAGTTAAGTTAGGTAAATGACACTTTAGGAATAAATTCAGAATCAAAATGACATTATAGGAAGGTGTTTTCAAGCTTCTATCTCCAATGCTTTGCTAGGGTATTTCTAAGGCTTACAAAATTACACAGGCATAGAATAGAAAAAGGACCTAACTATCTTAACCTTAGAAAACTATTCAGTTCCTTAATTTTGTCTTGAGTCTGCTTTTCTTTGACTCTAGGTTTTAAGAACCCCATTCCAGTTATTTCATTAGGATTCTAAGCCATATTAGGATTTTTTTGTAAACTTAAAACATATCTTTCCAAATTCTGTAAAAACACATAAATCAGAATTTTTGTCAAAGTTATGAGGCTTAAAACATGTTCACTAGGCTGTCCATTTGCAATAAATCTTTTTCTGAAATTTTTATTTCTATAATCCAAATTCCAGTCAAGTTCACCAAAGGTCAGTACTCTTTAGACAGGGAAGAGGTAGGGTTTGGTAGATCATCAATGGTTGGTCCATGCCAAATAAAGCCAATTAGAAAGAAAAAAAAAACAGCAAATTTTTGAACATACCCAAGGGCTATAACTGACCCCATTAGGGTGATTGAAAGGCAATTGTAACAGTATAAGTATTATATTTGGAAATAACATTGAACAGAGAATCTAATGATATATTTATTTATTTATTATTATAATGATATATTTTTTTATATATTACTATAAATGATTTATGTGTTTTATTTTCTATCTATTTTGTGCCCTGTACTATACCTTTAACTAATAGGGTGAGATAAATCACTACTCATTTAGGCAATCTTAGAACTTATTGTAATTATTTTGTAATTTTTCTCAATAAAATTTGGTTCATAATAGATTGTTTGCTTTTAGAAAGTTTACATAGCCTGGATCCACAACAGAATTAGTAAATTATCTCTGAAATAAAAATTACAAAGGAAGGCTTAAAGCTATTAAATTACCTTATCTTGGCTATTGAAGAAAAAGGAACGGTAACAATCGTATGCAAGGCCTATACTGAAGAAAAACCAACATTTGGGATAATAATGATTAGAAAGAGCAACAAAAAGTGTATTAAGTGGTGTATTCATCTCTGAGCCTAGCAATTACTCAAATAATAAATAATAATAAAAAGAAATTAAAAGTTGTTTTCAACATGGACTAAAAGTAGAAAATAATTTTTTTTTCAAGGATCTATGAATATAATCAAACAAAAAGTGGCTCAAAAAAGAGTAGGTTTTACTTAACATGGACATCAAATTGATCTAAGTTATAAATGCATAAAGAAGTCAGTGAGTTGAGAAAAAGAAGTAACAGAGATAAAATTATCTGAGGTTTAAAGATAAAGCTTCTTTTCACTTATAGGCTATTCATAGACTCTCAAAAAAAAAAAAAAACATTTTCTGTTTTTCAGTATGTTTTGAAAACAAGTTTGAAAAAGAAATATGTTTATTATTTTGACTTATTAGTCTTATGATTTTAATATCATAAACTTGTATTTATTCTTATGCAAACATGCGTATGCTTCACGTTTCTAAATACTGTGCCCTCTCGGTTTCTAATTGGAACCTGTTTGATTTTGAGTTCCAGGTCTAACCAGTGTGGAAGTAGGGCACAATTAGACCCAATAAGGAAAAAACAGACTAGTTAACCAATGAAGAAAAATAGAGCATGTAACAAGAGAGAATAAACCAAAATTATTAACAATGATGTTTAGTTTGGAGATGTATATCTGGCCCCATCAGGGGGCACGGGATCTACTTTTCAAAGTGGGTGATTTCGCTATTTTCAATTTTTCAGAAAAATACCAAAAGCAAAAAAAGGCATTTTTAATTAAATTACCAAAGAAAGTTTTTTTTTTAATCTAGGTGGGGTATAAAAATCTAAGGGGGTTGTTGCCATTGAGCAATCAGTTCAGAATCAAAGCATAAAACTAAATGGACAGAAAATTTTGCAATTAGCCTATAGTTTAGCTGGAAAAATCTGCAATAGGAGAGCAGCAAGACCCGTTGAATCTTTCAAGGTAGTTCCTACTAACCTCCAGATTGTCAACCTTTATAGAGGCTGCTAGTGTAGCAGAATAGATTGGCTCAGATGGCTTTAACTAAAATCTCTTAAGATATGAGAGGAGCAAAACCCATTGAATATTTTAAGGTAGTTCTTTCTAATTTCCTACTTTTCTGTATTTTAAGGAGATTGCTTAAGTATAACCGAAGAGGTTGGTTGTGATAGCTGCAAAACAGTTTCTTAAATAGGTGTTGGTTTTGTTTTCTCAAGCTTGAAGTAGTTCAAAAGACCCTTCAGGGCTTCAATAGCAGAACAGAGGTGCTTTACCCTATGCATGAAGGTCACCATAACCTCTCCTGGAAGTAGGAGAGCCTTGTCTGGTTTAAAAATAAAAAATTTTGGATGATTATTTTCTTTTTTTCACCCACACAGATAGCTCTAAGCATGTCCAAGACAATATATTTAGGTTTTGTTCTGTCCAAAACTGTTGTAGAGATACTCGAGACTCCAAATAGCTTCTTTGACTTTTAAAAGCACATAGGACTTGGAAATAAAATTAATTATTTTTCTGGAATAAAAAAAATGCAAGATATTGTTATTGTGTATTACAGCAAGTCAGCTTTGATTTGGAGAGAACAGTAGCAAAAAAGGTGTTCTCACCTACAAGTCTTTCATCAACATTATCATACTGATACAGCTGACTAGTATGAGAGATGGGCCGAACATTTTGAGAATTTGCTAAACCGAGATAGAGTTGCAGGAAAAAATATAGAGGAAAATGAAAAAGTTTGTGATACCTTGGATGTGAAGGAAGATTTGTTTTGTGAGGAGGAATTAGCAACAGTACTAAAAGGATTAAAGAATAATAAGGCTCCAGGTGCTGATAGGGTGGTAAATGAGTTTCTTAAATATGGTGGCTCTGAGGTTAGAAATAAGTTACTGAAGATTATGAATATGATTTTCGAAAAAGGGGAAGTACCTAACGATCTTAGGAAAACCTTAATTAAGCCACTTTATAAGAAAGGTGATAAAAGTGAGTGTGGTAATTATCGAGGCATTAGTCTGGTCTCTGTAGGTAGTAAATTACTTAGTAATATGATACTTTTTAGACTGAGAGATGCTGTAGACAAAGTTTTAAGAGAAGAGCAGTGCGGTTTTAGAAAAGGTAGAGGATGTGTCGACCAAATTTTCACTCCTAGGCTAATAATTGAGAAGTGCCTGAGTTTTCAAACACCTTTGGTCCTCAGTTTTATAGATTATGAGCAAGCGTTTGATTCTGTTGATAGAAGAGCTTTAGTAAAGGTTTTATCCTTGTATGGTATACCAGACAAATACATTAAAGTGATTAGTGCTATGTACGAGAATAACACTGCTGCGGTTAAGGTAGGAAATGAGGTTAGCAGCTGGTTTTGTATTAAATCAGGAGTTAATCAGGGTTGTGTTCTATCTCCCTTTGTATGGATTATTTTGATGGATTTTGTTTTAAGGAGCACAGGAAAGGCAATGGGAGACCACGGAATCAAATGGGGAGGAAAAAGTCTCCTGGACTTGGATTATGCTAATGATTTAAGCATCCTAGATGAAATTATGAGCAAAATGAATGAAGTTTTAGAGGTTTTGCAAGTCCAGGGTGCTAGAATTGGTTTGAAAATTAATGTTAGGAAGACTAAGTCACTAAGTCTAGGAATAAGTGAAGATGAAAAGGTGACATTGGGTAATGAAAAGATTGATCAGGTGGGCAGCTTCACTTACCTTGGTAGTATTATTAGTAAAGATGGTGGGAGCAGTGAAGATGTTAAATATAGAATAGCCAAGGCTCAGGTTGTTTTTTCACAGTTAAAAAAAGTCTGGAAAAATAGGAAGATAAGTCTGCAAACCAAGATTAGAACATTAGAAGCTACAGTGATGACAGTGGTCAAATATGGCTCTGAAGCATGGTCGCTCCGAAAAGCGGATGAAGATTTGCTAGATGTTTTCCAGAGAAATTGCTTAAGGATTGTTCTGGGTACCCGGCTGACTGACCGTATTTCAAACAATAGGCTATACGAAAAATGTGGTTCAATACCGCTCTCTAGGGCTATAATGAAAGAAAAGTTGAGGTGGCTAGGGCACGTTGTGCGGATGAAAGATGACAGATTGCCGAAGATTGTCTTTTTCGGCCAACCATCTAGGGCTAAACGGAAAGCAGGTCGTCCCCGTCTGGGGTGGGAGGGCGTCATAAAGAAAGATTTAAAGGAAATGGGAACTTCGTGGGCGGGTGTAAAAAGGGAGGCTTTGAATAGATTGGGGTGGAGGAGGAGCGTGCGTAGTTGTGTTGGCCTCAGGCGGTTTGGTGCTGCGGTGAGTTGTTAGTAGTAGTAGTAGTAGTATACATATATATGCATATACATATATATATATATATATATATATATATATATATATATATATATATATATATATATATATATATATATATATATATATATATATATATATATATATATATATATATATATATATATATATATATATATATATATATATATATATATATATATATATATATATATATATACATATTCTTTTGCATATTGTATTAGTAGAGTTATGCAGCCGTTTTTATTGCAGCTACTCCAGTTTCTTCCACTATCACATGCAGCTGCCCTAAATGGTAAATCTACAAGATCAAGTAGAATCAGGCTCTCCCAAGAAAAGAACAATTCAACAAGTTTGACAGATTCTATCAATGATGCTGTGGTAAGTTATTTCATAATTATGGAACTAATTGTCTAATTGTATTGTATACAATAACTTCGAGGTTAACTCATTAAACTCCTGTAAAATTTAAAATATATTACAAATTCATTTATAGCTTTAGTTTTTCCATTATTCCTTCAGAATCAAATGCTTTATTGGCCAGTTCAAGTTTTTTTTTTTTATATGAACTTTGCTGATTAAGAGCTATACTTTCCATTTCATTGTGAAAAAAGATATACAATCAGCCTGCTTATACCCAACTAAACCAATGGGCTTATGTAAATTAATATATTCATTGCATAATTTGCTGAAAAACACATCCAGTCAAGATTTGAGACTGCCATTTTGTTCAGCATAGTAGAATGGTCCAGTTACTAATGTCTCTAGGGATTTAGGGTATGTCAACCCACCACAATTGTGTAATTGACCCATTAGTCTTTAAAACTAAATGTTGCTTTAATAACAAAACATAGAAACTGATAAAATTTCAACTAATGTGTACATTTCAAACCTAATAAATAGCAAGCAGAAAGTAACAGTAGCAGTAGCAGTAGTAGGCACTAGTAGTGTGCAAATATTGCCTTTTTGGCCCAGATTTTTGAAAAAGAGAAAACGCCCCCAATAAATCAATGAACCTTAATGAAAATCACGTAAACTGGTTTGACAATTGGGATAATAGTTGGTGAACTGGCGGATGTTGGGAATTATAAATTAACTCGACAAGAAATTGATTACTAGTAGTAGTATTAATAGTAATAGCATAGCACTAGTAGCAGCAACAGTATTAACGTATTGCCTTTACAAATAGTTGCAATATAAGCAGTAGTAGTAATAAATGTAGCAGTAATAGAAGTATTAGAAGTGGTTTGTTTATTCTGTGAAATGAAATTAGTTTTAACTTTTTTTTTGGTTTGAATCTTTTTAAATCCTTTATTTCTTTTATATGTAAAGTAAAAAAGAATTAGGTCTAGTATTTGAAAAAGGAAATATTTTTGATTTCTTCTTGATTGGAATCATAGATCAGTTGAATGTTCTCTATTTGCAGTAAAGTCAATGGAAAAAAGAAATTCTACAAGATTTTCAGTAACAATATTAGGAATTTATCTTGACTTCAACCTAAACTAATAAAAACACTGAAAAAATTTCGAGGTCCTAAGCACAAGCTGAAACTTATATTTTGCATTTTCATCCGCTCCTTAGTTGAATATGCCTGTCCGGTTTGGCACTTTGCCCTTACCCAGGATGAAACTGATAGAATAGAGCGAGTTCAGAAGAGATCACTGCAAATCATTTATGGCGGTTCCCCTCTACCTTACTCCTTTTACCTCAAAGAATTTTAACTTGAATCCCTTTCTTCCCGCCGAGAAAAATTATGCCAAAGATTTGGCTCCTCCTCCCTCCAACATCCCATCTACCGATCATTCCTTTCCCCACCTTTTGTCCCTATAAGATTTCTTCCCCCCAGGAAAGTGGCTGAGAAGGTTTCGAAACTGACCCCAGTCCACTGTAACACCATGCGCTACAGTAAAAGCTTTGTGCCAAGCTTTGTGAAATATTACAATGATCTCTAGTGATTTTATTCTTTAGTTTATTTTATCCTGACTAAGTTTTATCAGACAATTTTATTTTGCTAATTATGACTAAGGGACACCATATTTGGGCTTTGCCCACAAGAGCTATGTCTTGTTTTTGAATTAAATGAATTTGTATTTGAATTTAATACAAATTTAGACTATGTTTTGCTTCTGTTTTTTTTTTTTGCAATGGCGCACATAACTTAATTACGTGTATACAGAAAAGGGGACCCCCCTCAAGATCAACTAAAGGGTCCCTTCAATAAAAACTAAGGACTAAAAATGCATTTTTTGTGATTTAACCCTTGCCCTCATAGAGAAATGAATGAAATCTGGAAAGAAATTAAAAAGTTGGATTGTAAAATCAATAGAAAAAAGACAAGCTACAAGTACTCCTATAGTGACAGATTATTTAATTTCTATTGACTACAAGCAAACTAATAAAAGATCTAGATTGCTTATAGTTCTGCTTTGAAATAACCTGTGACAGATTCAGTATAAATGCAGAAGTTTTCATGCAAATAAGACACAGATCTAGGATTGAGTTTAACAGGCTGTTGAACATGGGTAAGCTATGAACCAGAGCTTTGATGAATTGTGATTAGAAAGAAGAAAGTGCAAGAAGAAAAAGTAGGCAACCCGCCTAAAAGTTCTATGAACAACAGCAACAGATTTTTTATTGTAGTGGGATGTTTATCGTCATGATGATTGATGGGTGTCAAGCCTGCAAAATCAGTCTTTCTGTTGGAACTCTGGAACTCCGTTGTGTTCTCCTTGGAATTCTGTTGTGACTTTGGCTCAACATAGTCACATAAGTTAATAAATCAGAATCACGCGCAACTGCATCGTTATGTAATGATATGAATTATGTTCAACTTGAAAACATAAATTTTGTAATTGTTAATCAGAGTGAAAATTGAAGGTACATTTTTTACATTTAGAGATGATGCAAGTTTGGAATAGCAGTTTGTCTATCTGTATGCTGAATCTGGTAAAAGATGTAAGCTCGCGGTTACAGTGGAAAATATTCAATAACAGACTAGCGCTGACATAAGCTTTTTAAACCAAGTTTCTGCCATTTAAATTATCTGCCTTTTTAAAGCAAGCGTGACGTCAAGGTAGGACATGGATCGTTTATAAATCACCTTGCCTTAATCACCTTAATCTATTTAAGGGGTTTAAGACCATCCAGACTTGTAGTGCTCTTGAGTTAATAACTCCTTGAGCTGTATATATGTTATGCTTTTTGAATGTGCTAATGTTGTGCTAAGTTATTTCAGCTAGTGGTTACTGTGGAAAGAAAATATTTATTGTGTGACATACATTCTTTCAAAGTAGATGGCTCTATTATGTAGTTTGAAACTCAAGTGCTTACAGATTCCCTTGTGATTCAGATATCTCTTGGATGGTTGTCCCTAGGGATAGTTGCGATATACCCAAATAGTGACGAAGACCACACTACCTTTTCATATTAAACTTCAACAACAAGAAGAACAATAGGGAATTCTTTTCCAAAGACAGTGTGGAATTCTATTTGAATGAATATTTCGACCCTATGTCCAAGGGCCGTCTTCAGGAAAACATAAATATATAAAAAAAAACCTCAAAGAGCGGTTTATCAAATACAATATGACTGTGGTAAATACTGTGTAGGTAGAACCCATCAGAATTTAGAAAGACGCCTACAGCAGCATAAAGATGATATTACCGAAGCTTTAAATTTTAATAGTGTTAATACTTCTTTTGGTTCTGCTTTAAACAGCCATGTTCTTGATAATTTCAGCCACTTTTTGAAGAATCTGCTTATATTAGAAATGACCTAGGCATAAAACAGGCTGTTCGAGAAGCAATTGAAATCAGACTGAAAATAAAAACAATATTTCCTTAATTAGGGATTTGGAGGAATGCTCACTAAACGCTTTATACACAAGTTTAATTGAAAACAATTTTACAAAATATATTAAAAGACCAATTGACACTAACAGAGAACCAATTACAAGTTCTTTATTATTAATCAATAAAAAATGTTTTGACAAAACTATCAAATTAATGACCCACAGTGAGAATAACTCGTGTGTGGGTTTATATACACTCAACAATTAATAAATAATACTATCTCCAGACACTGGAATAAAAAGATTGCTCTTCAGCTCTCCGTATGGTAACAACAAACAAAATCCGAATAAAATCAAAATAACCAAATAAATAAAGTGAAATGAGGAGCATCCATCCCAGAAAATAAATCAAATTAATAATTACTGATTAAGTGATTCATTAATCTAATTTTATTATTAACCAACGATTTACTCAAATCTACAAAACTATGAAATTTATTCCAATTATATATAATACTAGGCCTTGGTGAAAAACGGGACCTTTCAGATTTTATTAAAGCCTGACGGACTACAGAACTGCCACGGGTCCAATATGTATGCAAAACCTGATTATCATCCTGAAAAAAATTATTATGCAAATAAAAATACTCAATCAAAAGACCTTGAACGCGTTTAATCATATAAAGTACAGAATGGAAAGAAGGGAAAAGATCCAGTGGAAGGATATTTAAAATTTGATACATACTTTTTGTCGACGATTTACCAGGGTAAGAAAACGGGCTAGGCAGGGAATTTTTCAATAGACACAGGGCTTTATTTTGTTGCCTCTGAAGAGGAAGAATATGTGTTTTAAAAGTATTCAAAAAAATAATGGGACAGTAATTTATATATGAATGCACTAGAGAATGATAAAGAGATTTCAGGGCAAAAAACGGCAGAACAAATTTCAGATGATTCATCATTCCAATATTTCTTGCCAGTTTCATTCGAAGATAAATTGCATGGCTTTTAAATGATAAACTTGAATCCAGTATTATCCCGAGATATTTAATATCATCAACTCTTTCAATTTCAATGGGTAGGCCTTGGATATTAATCATCATAATTTCCGGTGCTGTTTTTCCAGTACGAGAGAAGATGATGAATTTTGTCTTAGTACAATTAATAGTCAATTTATTTCTCGAAAACCATAAGATAAGCCTCTTCAGTGCTGATTCCAACCTAAGTTTCAAAGATCTAGAGTCGGGGCTGCTGACATTGCATGCCATGTCATCGGCGAATAATGTGTTAAGGCCAATATCTTTGATGCTATTACTGATGTCATTAACATAGATAAGAAATAGGAGTGGACCCAAAATAGAGCCTTGTGGGACTCCAACTGACTGAGATTGAGATACTGATGAGTAAGAAGTATCGCCTTCGTCTACATACTGATTTCGGTTTTTTAGGTATGACATTACTAAGTCATTAACTGGGCCTCTTATGCCGCAGTTATCAAGTTTAGTATGCAATATTTTATGGGAAATCGTATCAAATGCCTTTTTAATGTCAATAAAAATTGTAGCAGGAATATCACCTTTGTCGAGGGCGTCATGAACAAACTGAGTCATTGCCATAATAGCATGCTCAGTAGAGTGAGACTTCCGGAACCCCAATTGCATCGGACTAAAAAATTTAGATTTCATTAAAAAGCTGACTATACGGTTATATAGGCGCTTTTCGAGCAACTTCCCAAATGTAGACAGGATTAAGATCGGCCGATACTTTGTTGGGTTCTTCGGGTCTCCTCCTTTATACAAAGAGATGATTCTTGTAGACTTGAAACAAGAAGAAAATCTTCCGGTTTTAAAACAGAGGTTGAACACATAAGAAAGCGGGATTACAATATTTGGTGCTATGCACTTAATCAGATTAGTAGATGACCCATCAATCCCTTCCGAAGATCCATTCTTTAAAAGGTTTATTGTAAGTAAAAGTTCATCTGGGGTTACAGGAGTAAGAAAAATGGAGCAACTGTGAGACGGGGGTAGATATGATTGAAAGTCCTCTCCAGTTTCATTCTCCAGATGACGAGCCAGGTTGTTTCGAGCAGTTGACGCGGTTTCCTCGCCAATTTTTGCAAAGTGTATATTTAATGCATTGACAACTTCTACTTTCCCTGTAGCAAGTTTAGTTCCATCTTCAGCCATTTATTCATCAAGAAGATCATGGGTCTTATGCTTTCCTAAGCACTTATTAATTATTTCCCATGTCTTCTTGGGGGATCCTTCTGCTTCAACAAATGCTTCGGCGAAGTAATGACTTTTTGCTGATCTTAAAATTTTTGTTAAATAATTTTTGTGTCTGCGAAATTCAGCTAATTCAACTTCAGATGGATGCATTAAGTATGCCTTATATAACAGATTTTATTTTTTATTGATACCAGCAATCCAGGAGATTCTTCTTCTTCTATTTACAGCAGGTGGGCTTTTCCGTTGATCTTCTTCTTCTATTTAACAGCAGGCGGGCTTTTCAGTAACACTATTTAGCCCTTTTCCTTTTGCTTCACTCTGTGGGCTACAGAGCTACTGGCTTGATTGCCTCATATTTATTAGATATATTCAGATATCTTTCAGCAGATCTTTCGACTCTAGGAGTTCAAATATAAGATGATAGATGTCGATTTCTATACTCTGTGTGCAGGTATAGTTGGCTAGGCTCTTGGCTGATAGTGGGATTTTGTGGTGTTTGAAGTATTTTAACAGTTTAGAAAGCAAGGTATGTTGTGCAGACGTCAGCATATTACATTCAAATAGGCAATGGTCAATTATTTCATTATTCATATTACAATGCCTGCAAAGAGGGGACAGGGGAATTGAACCACTTGAATTAGAAAGCTTATATGAGAATGCAAGGAAATTTAGTCCATTTGTTCCAGAACGAATTCTATGATAAATTTTAGAAAGATACTTATTGGGAAAGGGGGAAAGGATAGGATTAATCTTATTAAAATTAATATCTGATAGCCTCCATCGGTAAATATCTCTAATTGGGATTGGTCTCCCACTTGGCTGGTCAATATTTATAGCATTTTTTGCTATTTCATCAACCTGATGATTACCACTTATGCCAGAGTGGCTAGGAATGTACTGAAAGTAAGTTTTTATGCCACTTGAAGCAAGATTATCAATAATACTGAGACAATGATAAGTGTCAATGTCCAACTTGTATTGAGGAGCTGAGGCCAGCAACTCAAGGCTTGATAAAGAGTCAGAATAGATGATAATATTATTCGAATTTTCAATCAAAGATTGGTTTTGCTTAAGGTGTTCTAATGCCATGATTATGGCATTTAACTCAGCAGACATTATAGATAAATTATTAAACAATCTCTCGCCCATTGCAATTTTCAGGTGAGGAAGGAAAACACCACTTGCAACCTTCTCATTCATTTTTGACCCATCAACAAATATTTGGAAGTGATTTTTATAGGTAATTGTATTAAGTTCTGCAAATTTTTTCTGAACAAAAGCAATGGGGGTTAAATCTTTATTCCATTTTGAAAATTCAGTATTTATTATGGGAAATGACCAATTCCATGGAGGGGAATGGGGGAAAGTAGGTGCAATAGACTTTGCTGGTACAGGGAACTTCTTTTGAATATTGGCATACTCATCTGCAATACCTCTATACATGGCTGGATTTCTTAACCAATTATGTAATGTGTGTGAGCTATTTGATTCAATTTTTGTAAGATGTTTTATCAAGAGAAAGCTACGTCTCTCCCTTATTGTTGTTAATCCACTCTCCATAAGCAGAAACTTGGCGCTTGTGGGTTTCCTAAGACCAAATATGAGACGTATTATATCATTTTGTGTTGTTTCAATTTTTTGCATCTGGGTCTTTGCACATGCACCATAGACAATGAGCCCATAGTCAATATGGGGTCTTATATGTGATTTATAAAACTGGAGTAAGGTTTTCTCCTTACAACCCCAGGGTGTGGAAAGAAGTCTTTTTAGTATATTTGCTTTTCTATAACATTTTTTTATTGTGTTTGAAATGTGGAGGTGGAAATTAAGTTTTTGGTCAAGCATGAGACCTAGGTAATTAATATTATTATCTTCTGGAATAGTTGTTTTATTTAGAGTTAGTTTTGCATTAACATGGTTTCGCTTCCTGTGAAATTGGATTATTTTTGACTTGGTGGGTGCAATGGGTAAATCTGAATGTTGAGAGAATTTTTCAAACTGGAAAAGTGACTTTTGCAGATTTGACTGTGCTATCTGAAAGGTGTTGCCAGATGACCATAGCACCAGATCATCAGCATATTGTAGATTCGTGTGGGGTAGGTTCATGTCCCAGAGATATAGGGCAAATAGGAGGCAACTGAGGACTGCTCCCTGAGGTAGGCCTTTGGATATTGTCTTTTGGGGTGAAGAGGCTGAACCAACACAAACAATGAAACTTCGCACTTCTATGAAGGATTTAATAAAGGATACTAGCTTGGGAGGTACTCCAAGGTTTGCAAGTTTATTTAAAAGGATTTGGTGGTTCACATTGTCATATGCTCCTTCAAAATCAAGGAAAGCTGCCACTAGGATATTATTTTTTGAGACAGATTCATTTATTGCATTTGTTAGCAAAATGAAAGCATCTGTTGAGGAGTGGTATTTCCTGAATCCAGTTTGAGTGTGTGGGATCATGTTATTTTTCTCAACAAACCAGAGAAGTCTTTTATAAATCATTTTCTCCATTATTTTCCCCATCACAGGTGTAATCATTATGGGCCTATAAGACTCAGGGTTATCTTTTGGTTTATTTTTCTTTAGGATTGGTAGGAGGGACGAACATTTCCATATATTGGGGAACCTAGAGGATGCCCAAGCGTGATTATAACAATTTAGCAGTTCTTGTTTGTATGAAGGTGTGAGATTCTTTATCCATGTAGGGTGTATATTGTCATAGCTGCTGCTAGTTTTGGACCTAATATGATGTATTGCATTATTCAATTCCTGGATTGAAAATGGATTAGTTATGTACTCGGATCCTGGGCGTGGTTGGTAACTAGGGTTCATAGGAATTGTGGACAGATTGCTTTGATTGTTTGATGTTAGCTTATTAACAAAAAGAGTTGCAAATAGGTTAGCCTTTTCAATATCATTGTCATAATGGGTATTATTATGTATAAGCTCATACAGGAGTGGGTTGGGAGAAGTCTTTTTCCCACATATGTGGCTTATGACTTTATGTATAATTGGCTCATGCGTTTCTCTGGAGAGATTATTTGCAAAATTATTCCAGTATTTATATTTAGCATCTATTATAGTCCTTTTTAGATTAGATTCTGCTTGTAATTTTTTAAAATATGTAGTAGGTGTTGGTTTTTTTATGAATTCTGTCCTAGCTGCCTTTTTTATCTTCCATTTATTTAGGCACTCATTTGTCCACCATGCTTTAGGAATTTGTTTAGGGAGTGTTTTCTTAGGTGTTGTCCTGGGGATAGCATGATTAGCTGTATTTATTAGTAAAGATGTCAAGGCTTCAGCATGTGTGTCAACTGTTGTGTTAGAAATGCATGAACTTTGGGTGAAACCTGTAATTTCATCATTTAGCTTATTTTGGAAAATAGACCAATTTGCTTTAGTGTTGATATAATTGGAAGTATGAGAAGAAGTTTCAGCAGGTTCATTTAGGGAGCAAACTATAGCAAAGTGGTATGTACACAGACTATCAATTTTATTTATGTAAATTTTGTTCAAAAATTTAGAGACACAATTTGTAGGTCAATTGTGGAGAATTTGGCACTTTTGGGGTTAAAATATGTATTTAGGTTTGGAGGGGTAGCAACAGCTAATTCATTATTATTTGAAATCATATGCTCAATAAATTTACCAGCTTTATTTGCTGGTTTATTCCCCCACAAAAGGCTGTGGGCATTGAAATCACCACAAATAATGATGTTTTTTAACATATTAGAATTATTTATATAATTAAAGAAATCCTTGGCATCTGAAGTTTGGCCATTAGGGTTATAAAAGCTTATTATGTAGGTTTTTAAATTATTCAGCCAAACACTTATACCAATTACATCAACATCATTTTCAAAATCTGGAAAATTGATGCCACAAAATTTTATATTATTATTAACTAATAAAGCTACACCACCTCCTTTTCTCTCTGAAGATCTATCCTTTCTCAGGATAGTGTATCCCAGAGACTTAATTTGTTGATTTTGGGTTAAATGAGTTTCCTGGAGGCAAGCAATATTAATAAAATTATTATTCATAAATGATATTAGTTCATTTAGCTTATTTTCTGTGAGTGATCTTACATTCCATTGGAGTATTGATAAATGTTGTGTTGTTGATTTATTCTTCATATGAATGTGTATCAATGTTCAGCTTTGTTAAAAGTAAAGCAAGATCTTTTTTTGCTTGAATGAGCATATCATCTGGGATGTAAATTTTTGCCAATTCTGCAATAATTTTTGTTTTCTGTAGTTGATGTATGTTCATGGCCTGAACTGCATTACAGTTTAGAATGAATAAGCATATATTTGAGGATTGCATTTTGGTAGTGCATCCTGTTTGTTGGTTAATGGATTGATTCCTGGTAGTGTTTCTGGTTTGTTTCTTCTTGGGAGGGAGGGCCAGGCTGGCCTCATCTCACTGGACAAGGAGGCTTGTTGGCTTGGTGATTGCTTCTGATAGGGATTTGAGCTAGGGGGCTTAGAAGATGGTGTTTTATATGGGGTGCTTGATGCATTGGGGGCATTTGACTTGGGGGTTTTGGTTGGTTTTCATTACAGGCTTTATTTGGTATTGTTGGGCAGCATTTGCTTCCATTGCTGCAAAGGGGTATGGGATTGCCTTCTCTGTTGATATTTGGAGTGTTAGAGCTCTTTTCTTGTATGCAGGGCATAATGATTTATTTGTAGATTCATGTGGGCCTTTGCAATTGATGCATGTAGGCTGAGTGTTGTTGCAAGTTGTCAGCTCTTTAGGATGGAAAAATTTACAATTACTACACTCTTGGAGAATTTCATTGCATTTGTTTGTTGTGTGTCCCAGTTTGAAACACTTCTGACACTGAATAGGCTTAGGTTTGTATTCCTTGTGTGGTTTGATTTGCCCAAATAGGAATAATTTTTCTGGGATATCAATTTTATCCTTCAGTGTGAATAAGAAGGATCTACTAGTTTTTAGGCCAGTAGAGTTAGGTTTTCCAAGTTGGGTAACATCCTCAACTGGGATTGTGTTTCCAGCCCTATCTGAAAGGCCTTCTTTTAACTCCTGAGTAGATATCTCTGGGGGAACATTATAAACTACTATTTTTGTTGGTGATTGTTTTGGGTTCCAATTAGATGCAATAATTGGGGTATTCAGAAGGGATTTAAGGTTAATTATTGTATCTGCTGATTTCTGATCTTCTACAGCTATTAGCAGAGATCCATCACGGTTAATGTTAAGAGAGAACATTGATTTTAGCAATTTAAAAATTGCAACTCTTATTGCAGAGATCATTTTTATTTCAAAGGGGGTAGTGGGATTAATTTTAAGGTAAATTCCTAAGTTTTTGGAGGGATGATCTTGGGCAGGGAGCGGGGAAGTGCTTTTAATTGGGGAGATTTTTTTCCTTTTTTTAGAACTTCTAGAGAGGACCTCTTGAAACCCATTATCATCATTTATGGTTACATTAGCCCCTACACTTATCATTGTCCTATTCTCCGAATTGGAGCTATCATTTGAACTTTGAGAAAGTGTGCTTGACCAGCCAAGATGGGTATCTTTCACTATGGCACATTCACTGGAATTTGATTTGGGATCTGGGGGGACATTTTTTTTTGGAGGACTTCTAAACATTGCCTATTGGAAAAAGCTTTAAACAGAGAAAAACAAAACTAAAGCAAGAAGGGAAAATGGAATGATATCAAACCGTCTGCACTATACTATGGGGAGAAGAAACACCACAGTATAGCCCTGAGGATGAGTTGAGCAGGATTGGTTTGGTATAACTGCTGATTAGAAGCGATAATAATTCACAAGAAAATTTGTTTTAATTTTCTTATAGAGTTGCTGTTGCTGTGATTTAGCGTTGATACTATTTAGCCCAGGAGATTCTTCTTCTTCTTCTATTTGACAGCAGGCGGGCTTTTCAGTAATACTATTTAGCCCTTTTCCTTTTGCTTCACTTTGTGGGCTACAGAGCTACTGGCTTGATTGCCTTTTATTTATTAGATATTTTCATATATCTTTCAGTAGATCTTTCGACTCAAGGAGTTCAAATATAAGATGAGAAATGTTGATTTCTATTCTCTGTGTGCAGGTATAGTTGGCTAGGCTCTTGGCTGATAGTGAGATTTTGTGGTGTTTGAAGCATTTTAACTGTTTACAAAGCAAGGTATGTTGTGCAGACGACAGCATATTACATTCAAATAGGCAATGGTCAATTCTTTCATTATTCATATTACAATGCCTGCAAAGAGGGGACAGGGGAATTGAACCACTTGACTTAGGAAACTTATACGAGAATGCAAGAAAGTTTAGTCCATTTGTTCCAGAACGAATTCTATGATAAATTTTAGAAAAATACTTATTGGGAAAGGGGGAAAGGATAGGATTATTCTTATTAAAATTAGTATCTGATAGTCTCCATCGGTAAATATCTCTAATGGGGATTGGTCTCCCACTTGGCTGGTCAATATTTATAGCATTTTTTGCTATTTCATCAACCTGATGATTACCACTTATGCCAGAGTGGCTAGGAATATACTGAAAATAAGTTCTTATGCCACTTGAAGCAAGATTTTCTATAATACTGAGACAATGATAAGTGTCAATGTCCAACTTATACTGTGGAGCCGAGGCCAGCAACTCAAGGCTTGATAAAGAGTCGGAATATACTATAATATTATTTGAATTAGCAATCAAAGGTTGGTTTTCCATAAGGTGTTCTAATGCCATGATTATGGCATTTAACTCAGCAGACATTGGAGATATCCATGGCTTAATCGGCTTTATACTATTTCTTCTTGATATTTGGTGGAGAGGGAAAGCATTATTGAAACAACGTTTAAACTGATTCACAAAAAATTCAGCAGTAAAATCAGGGTCCGAAGACTCTAAACAAGAAAAAAAATCACTTGAAGAAAGCAATACTTTAAGTTTACTTAAGGAGTTTCTGTTAGTCATCCTCATTTTTCTTTTAGTAGGCCTATTAAACTCTGTAATCAAGTGAAGGTCGGTCACAGGCATCAAATGGTCTGAAAAATCTTCAATAACCACATCACTAGACTTTAGTTCCAGATTCGTAAACAAATTATCAATAAGGGAAGCAGTATCTTTCGTTATTCTTGTTGGGACTCCATAAGCTGGTAAGAGACCACCGGACAGGCAAACTGATAACAAGTCAGCCCCGTCAGAAGAGATTCCGTGGAAATTACCACTTGAATTATTAGAATTCTATAAATCAATATTAAAGTCACCCATGATAACTATTTTTGGATACTTTTTCGAAGCAATAAGCACAAAATCATCAAGAAGTTCCATGAATTTTGAAGCAGGAGACGTTGGAGGCCGGTAAAAAACACAACACAAAATTTTCATACCGTTTACATCTTATTTTAACTGCCAAAAATTCAAATGCCATTTCAAGATATAGGTGATCAAATTCACTCACCAGATCTGACTGAATTGTTGATTTAATGAAAAAACCTACCCCTCCCTGTTTTTATTAATTCGATTCTTATGAAAAAAAGTATAATCCTGTTTATTAATAAATGTCTTTGTCGAATCATTTAAAAATGTTTCATAAGAGGCGAAGACATCTATATTATCTCGTATGATGAAAATAAACAGGGATATTTGATGAAAAATATTTAGTAACACGCGACAGTTAAAAAATGCCATTCTAAAATTAGTGCCTTTATTTAAAACTTGGGTGGGGAGTAGATATTTATTTTTTGGGATAGAATGAACCATCATATCAAAAACATCGTCATCTTTGCGTAAATTCTCAAATATTTTACCTAAATCTAGGGGGAGCTCCTCGAAATTACCAAGTCTATCATCCATTATCTCGATGCTGGGTATACATATTGACAAAAAGTGACTTACCAACCATACGAAGAGTCAGAGGAGACACAATTGTAACTAGAACTTCATCTGAAAGAGACAAACATAAACAAAAAACAAGAACTTTATAACATGAAAACCTTATATAAGAAAAATCAGGAATAGTGTGGCACAAAGTAAGGAAATTAAATATAATAGTTTTGATAACAAAAAAAACAAAGTAAGAAAAAACCACATAATACTCATTATGATACTTTTGCGAACGGGCCTCCAAAAATAAGATAATCATAATCCTCAAAAAATCATAAATTATCAACTAACTTAACAACCATAGCACTAAACACAAAATAAACAATACTCCACAAAATCTTATAAATATAAACTCAGATTACTACTATCCTATTCAGTTATTGATCAGCTCTCTCCCATATCACCGAACCATTTTTTTTTTTATCTCAAGCCATACATGGGTTCCTTTATTTTTAACCCGAGAAGCAATAATCATTCCAGACTCCTTCATCTCTTTTGCTTTAGTGAGGAATCCTGTGCGTAAAGCGTTAAGTGCTGGAGGAAGGTCCGTGCAAATTTGTATTCCAGAGCCCTTAAGCTAATATACGTTTTGTATAACTAGATAAGCTTCAGCTTCATTCCTGAGCCTAATTAGTACTGGATTAACTGCCAGTTTACGTGACTGACTTTGATTACGGCGTCTATTCGTTATATTGACAGTTTTTCCTGCTAAGCGGTAACATTTGTTAATTGACACAGATGACGCAATTTTTAAGGTATTCTTAAATAGATCTTTCACGTGCTCTTCAAGGGATTGATTCGGATTAATATCCATCGGTAAGCCGTGTATGATCAAGTTCGAACTTCTTTCTTTCACTTCAATTAGTAG
>CM051272.1:53669691-53672191 GCA_027921565.1 Artemia sinica
TATGTGGTATCCCTTGTGATGCAGAGATGTATGTTAATTTGCAAATATAATCATCATAAGTTTGAGGGCTCGTGAGATCATCACACTGTCAATAGCGACAGAAATCAGAAGGGACACCACAGGATCAAGTCTTTGAGTGCATGAAAACTCAACAATCTATTGAACATATGAAAGAAGATCTCCCAAAGTCCCTCATTTTTCCTGAAATCTGTCATACCCTTTATAAAAAATTGCAAGCAATGCAAAGTGGAAGATCTTCAAGTGCTTCGCCTAAAGGCTTGAGGAGTTCTCTGTTGATCGCACAAAGAGAAATCTGTTGGAATCCTAAGTTGTGCTGCTGTTTTTAAAAAAGAACACACCTGATATTCTTCTGTAGATGGGATGTTCACACAATACTAGGTTATGTCCTAGACAGAACTGATTGTCTTCTGATCAGGCTGATCGGCTTTGATGATTGTCTTCTGTTCTGATGACCCGTCAGAACTGATGTGCCACGATCCTTGATTGTGCTGCTTTAAGAAAAGAGCAGAACTGATTGTCTTCTGTAGATGGAATGTTCGTACAATACTAGTTTATGTCCTAGACAGAATTGATTGTCTTCTGTTCAGACTGATCGGCTCTAATGATTGTCTTCTATTGGGTCTGATCTTCTCTGATAATGGTCTCTCTGATGACTCACCAGAACTGATCTGCCGGAATCCTAGGTTGTGTTGTTGTTTTAAAACCGAGCAGAACTGATTGTCTCCTAGAGATGGGATGTTTACTGTCTTATTAATAGGTGGACATCCAACAAGCATAATTAGTCTTTCAACTGGAACTCTATTCCAGTCTTTAAATATGCAAATATTCTCAGAAATTCTCAAACTACATCGCTCTCCAAGATGCTTTGAAACGTTTAAATGTTAGTAATAAATTTGGCCCCTTATGACGCAGAAATGCGAGTTAGTTCGTGAGTAAATGATATTTTAAAGCTTGTAAATTTTATTTTATAAGATGAGATTTATTGTTCCAACAAAAAATAATGTACAACAGATGTACGTACGATACTGATAATCAGAAAAACAAAACAATCAACATCAAATACCTCTCGCAAGGCTCTAAGGCCGGGAGTGGAGGGAGGAAGGAAAGAAAAACAAACAAAAGACAAAAAAGGAAAAAAAACACACACAATGAAAAGTAATTAGCAATCAACCACCCGCCAAAAAACAAATGCTGAAAAGTGGGCAGAGAAAGAAAAGAAAAATCAAGCCAAAAAAAGGGGAAAAAAAATACACAATAAAAATGAAAATAAAAATCAACCACCCGCCAGTGACTATCTGCTGAAAACACAGCCGGAGCAAAGTGTAAATAATACTGATAATTAGCACGAACAGAACATTCAAAATCAAATAATTCTTTGCAAGGCTCTATGGCCGGGAGTGTGGGGAGAAATAAAAGGAAAATGAAACAATAGACAACAAAAGAAGAAAAAAAAGAAAAAAAAATCAAACATCCACCAGTGACTACCAGCCAAAAACCTAGCCAGTGCAAATTGTCTTACATAACTATCAAATCTATTCACGTACAATTCCAACTTGGACCAGACACATCAACCACGTGTGGGCTTAAAAAAAAAAACTGGTCTTCCAAATTGTTTTAATACTCCAAATATACCTAGTCTTGAGATTTAAAACTGGTGAGCTATTTGAAATTGTTTAAATTAAATGAATCTTTTTCTGCGAATCTAAAAATTTCCCCATCTCTAAACTTCTCGGTTTTTTCCAGAATTTAACAAATGCTTGATATTTAAATTATTTTTTTTGTTATTTTCATTTGAAGCATTCTAGTAAGTTTTGTTTGTTTTCTTTTTTAGCCTGTTTTTGTTTCCGTAAATTGTTGCTTTATTTGATTTGTGTGTATAAACTGAATTTTTTTTTACCATTTCCATGTGCTAATAGATATTAAATCGTATGGTAATTTCAAACATATGTATTCTCTTCACAGCAGCTTGTCGATTGAAGGTGTATTTTCACATTCTGACCTGTCACATCAGCCCTCCTCCTCTCAGACAAAGGATAGGTGTACACAGCCCGACGTAAATAATTGGCTCAGAACTCACTTTTAATTTTCAGACACTTTGTCTTCCAAAAATTGGTCTTACAATTTTGTAGTATTTAATTGAATTGAATTTATTGAAAAAAAAACAAGAAATATATCAGTGAATACCAAGATCCATGGCAAATTACGCACAAAAATAACAAATACTTCAACATAGTCTCCCCCGTAAGGCTCTATGGTCTGGAAAAAACAGGGGAGAACCAAAACTTAAAAAAACAAACAAATACGTTTATCAAACATTTTCTTTAATAATAAGCTCACATCACCAAACCAAACAATACCCCCCCCCCCCCAAAAAAAAAAATCCAAGCTAGGCAAGGGAGTAATACATGATTCCACCCACACAAATAAACTGCAGACCTTATCCATAGACATCAACTCATCGGAGAACCGGGGAAAAAAT
>CM051272.1:53677191-53747191 GCA_027921565.1 Artemia sinica
GCTACACCCTCTTAAGCGGTTTTGTATTACAGGTTTTTAGCGTATTTTTTTTTCTGTTTTTTACCCATGTTTCTTGTTTTCGATTTTGGCGCCCGTTGCAACCCAAGCTACATAATTAAATATGTCTTTCATTCATAAGTCTTTCATTAAAAATTGATTTTGCGATTTTTATTATTTTTAAAAATATACATGACATAAAGAAAGAAAAACGAGCAAAAATGGGGTTTTTATAGGCCAAATGACGATACTGAAAAAACAAAGCGAATATTTCGAGAGGACAAACGCCTCTCTTCTTCAGCGCGAAACAAAACGATGTATCAATAAAAGCCAAAATTAAAGAATTAAAACCAACTACCTAACAACCATAAAAGCGAGTTATTCGCCAATATCCGCGATTTGCACAAAATCCAAAAAACATGAACTGCCATCGACGCTAGTATCTCGGATACTAGTTGCTCGCTAGTATCCGTCGATGGCAGTTCATGTTTTTTTGGATTTTGTGCAAATCGCGGATATTGGCGAATAACTCGCTTTTATGGTTGTTAGGTAGTTGGTTTTAATTCTTTTAATTTTTGGCTTTTATTGATACATCGTTTTGTTTCGCGCTGAAGAAGAGAGGCGTTTTGTCCTCTCGAAATATTCGCTTTGTTTTTTCAGTATCGTCATTTGGCCTATAAAAACCCCATTTTTGCTCTTTTTTCTTTCTTTATGTGATGTCAGGCCAATGTGGTTTAGGAAATATACATGGTTGTTTAAGTTTCCGCCTAACTAATTTGAACAGTCCGATTTGATTTTCACCCTGCTTTCACTCTCTTGTGAATTAATGCCCGGAGGGTATTAACAAATATTTGCCCGCCGAATATGGTTCTGAAGTATGGGCGTTCCAAAAAACCACTGTATATAAATAATAAAACAGTAAAATCTTAGTGATTTTTGGCTACTACATCCTCGGTGCGTACAAACAGCTCCTCCTATTTAATCTGCCATCAGCGGTCCAGTGTATATTACCCTGGAACAAGTATTTTCGCAGAAACTTTCTCAAAATACCTTTGAAACCAACTCGAGACTCCGAAACCTACTTGTTATTCCTAAAAACATCTAATAATAACATTGCACTACTAATTACCGATTTTTATATATGTATTGGAGTAAATTAATTTAAAATTATATTCTTTAAAATTTAGTGTTACAAAAGTGAAGCCAAGTTTCGCGTTCAAGAGAAATCTGACTTGTCTACCCGTGAAAATCTCCGGCTTTGTATAATGGTTGAGATAGGGAATGTTCATACTGTATTATATATATATATATATATATATATATATATATATATATATATATATATATATATATATATATATATATATATATATATTATATATATATATATATATATATTATATAATATATATATATATATATATATATATATATATATATATATATATAGTGCGAAAAACGGAGGAGGATTTGCTGGATATTTTCCAGAGAGAATGGCAACTGATTGTTTTCGGTACCCCGACGGACTAACCGTATCTCAAACAGTAAGCTGTGAGAAAAATGTGGGTGAATCCCGCTTTCTAGGGTTATAAAGAGAAAAAGGTTGAGATAACTGGGACACGTGTGCGAATGAAGTATGAGAGATTGCTCAAGATCGTCCTTGTCGGGCAACCGTCTAAGGCCAAACGAAAACCAGGTCGCCCCCAAATAAGATTGGAGGATGTTGTAAGAAAACATTTAAGGAAAATGGGAACTTCTTGGGAAGGTGTAAAGAGGGATGCTTCAAATATATTGGGATGGAGGAGGAGCGTGCGTAGCTCTTTTGGTCTCAGCTGGCTTGGTGGTGCAGTGAGTTGCTAGTAATAGTAGTAGTAGTACACAATTCAGAATACGCTGTGTTATTTTTGTCAAACTGAGATTCGTAGCCTCTATTCTTAAAATCGGCGCATTCTGTTGAATAGTTCAATACATCTTCCCGCATCTTATTGGTTTCTCAAGAAACTTAAAAGTTAAAAAATAGTTAATAGCTTAAAACACAAATACGCACACTCCTCCATTTCAATCTGTTCTAAGCCACCATCTTTACACCCTTCCAAGAAGTTCCCATTTCCCTTAAATCGTTCTCCTTACGACATCCTCCCACCCCATTCGGGGACGACCCGCTTTTCGTTTGGCTCTAGAACGGTTGGCCGACATGGACGATCTTGGACAATCTGTCATCCTTATCGCATTAATATAAATAAGAGAAAACGATACATTTACTCTGATGATGCAAAACAGGTTCTAATTTCACTGTCCTTGGTACTTCAACCTATACAATGTAGGTCATTATTTGCGTATGTAACTTCTTTCTGAGCAGTATATTCAACTGCTTCGTTTCTCCAGTATGTTTTCCTTTCCTCTATTACCATATGTGCCTTTCAATGTGCGTTGTTTCATAAAAATTAGCATATGCCAATCAGCTACTTTCTTTGACCGCCGACCCCCCCCACGCCCCCCCCCCCAAAAAAAAAGTAAGAAGAGTTGGTTATTTTTTGTTATTTTTTCATCAGTTCTCATTTTTTGAAGATGAACTCGTGGTTGTATACAGAGCCGTTCCTAGCGTTGTTGGTACCCGGGTAAAAATTAATTACAGCGGCCTCTCCCGTCTAAAAATATGCAAAAAAAAGCCAAATCAAAGTGAAAATTCGATCAAAGTGGGCAATCCCCCACCTGCGGCACCCTGGGCTGCTGGCCTGGTTATCCACCCCCCCCCCCCCAGGAACGGCTCTGGGTGTATGTAGGTAAGAGTCGACGATATTTTTTGACGCTAAAGCATGGATAGTTACCGCAGTACGGTGTATCATAGACTCTTTTTCAGTATTGGAGGATGTGAGTTCAAGCCACTTTGTGGTAACGACTGTTTCGACTTTGTTTTCTTTTTATTTCTTTTATTTCTTTACCTTGTGGTAGCACAGGGGATTGATGCTCTTCTTGACAGCACGGGGCCCAGGGATGGACCCTCACTCGACGCCCTAAGCGTCAGCAATGGTTCTGGAGGTTGTTTATCCTTTATCCTTGTTTCAAAACCTGGATCAGTGTAAAAGTGGAAATAGTCAGATTGACTACTAAAATACTGTGCTTTGTAATCTTAGATAGGTCAGAGGCAACGCTATAGCGCTGCCTATAGTAAAGGCCATACGGCTCCAATATTTTATTATTTTTAATTAAAAAACTTTCCAAAAAATAAGTCTTTTAAAGAAAAGTAAAAACCATTTTAAGCTCAGGAGATATGAATACCTGTTAAAATCCAAACTCAAAACGACAAGAAATTACTATTAAAGAATAAATGAAACCCAAAACAAACAGAAATTAGATAAACAATCATAGCAAAAAACATACAAAAAGTAATAATATAAATGAATGAATTGATCTTTAAGCGAGTAATGCTTAGATTGAATATGAAAATCAAGCTTTAAACGAAAAAAATAGTTTGCTATTAAAGTATAAATGAAACTTAAAACGAACAGAAATTAAATAAACAATCAATGCGAACAAACATACAATATATATTAATGTAAATGAATAAATAAATCTTAAAACGAGTGAAACTTGAATTGAATATACAAATGAAGTTTGAATCGAATAAAAATAACTACAAACAAGAGTTTGGGTATCGCCTCACTGCAGAAGCCCAAAACCTACTGCATCATTGGCGCCTTACTGAAAACTATATGAGTCTTAAACAGTCTTGGAAAGTATAAACAAAATCAAATTGAATATTAGATATATAATGATATTAATTGTTGAAAGATCCATCAGTTCAAGATTTTTTTTTCACTGTAATTTTTATTTTCATTTTCAATGCTGTAAGAACTGGAAAAGAATAAATTTGTAATATAAGGCTAATTCGTTTTCAGTGAAGCGCCAATGACGCAGAAGGCTTTAGGTTTTTGCAGTTAAAGAAGGGGGCAGTATCCAAATTTTGTTTGTAGTGAAACTATATTTGTCTTGACCAATCTTGGAAAGAACTAATAAATTAAACTGAATATTTGATGTATAATGATATTAATTGCTGAAAGCTCATCAGTTCAAAATTTTACTGTAATTCTAATATTAATTTTCAATATTAAGTACAAAAGAAAACATTTGTAACATAATTCGTTTTCAGTAAAGCGCCAATGACGCAGTAGGTTTTAGGCTTCTGCAGTGAGGCAATACCCAAACTCTTGTTTGTAGTTATTTTTATTCGATTCAAACTTGATTTGCTTATTCAATTTAAGTTTCACTCGTTTTAAGATTTATTTATTCATTTACATTAATATATATTGTAGATTTGTTCGCATTGATTGTTTATTTAATTTCTGTTCGTTTTAAGTTTCATTTATACTTTAATAGCAAACTATTTTTTTTTCGTTTTAAGCTTGATTTTCATATTCAATCTAAGCATTACTCGCTTTAGGATATATTTATTCATTCATACTATTACTTGTTGTATGTTTTTTTCTATGATAGTTTATTTAATTTCTGTTTGTTTTGGGTCTCATTTATTCTTTAATAGTAATTTCTTGTCGTTTTGAGTTTGAATTTTAACAGGTATTCATATCTCCTGAGCTTAAGTTTAAAATGGGCTTTACTTTTCTCTGAAAGACTTATTTTTCGGAAAGTTTTTTTTTAATTAATTTTTGTTCGTTTTTGATTGCAAAAAGTTTCAAGTTTTTATTGCACGGGGGGGGGTGCTTACTGTCCGATTATTCTTAACTTTAAAAAACGGATCTAGAACTTTCAATTTAAATCGAATGAAGTTTTTTTCAAAGTCTAAACGATTACCTATTTGATAAAAACCTTATACATGAACAATAGACAGCTTGCATAACTTGTGGACAGCGATTGGCTACAATGAATGGATTGGAAAATAGCTCCAATAAGGATGTTTTGACCATTTCACTTGCTGACACAAAGGGATCATGACTGTTTGGAATTGACCTTAATAGGATTTTGTAGCAATTTTGAGTCTATCACAGAGTATGTATTTTAACCTTATAATTGTATAATTATGATAGATTTACTATGTGTTCTTCCCATACAAAACTTTACCTTATTAAAGTCTTTGGGGTGGGGGCGGCGTAGTTAGCAGAAGGAAGAAAACTTTAGCGTAGACAGTAGGAGAGGGGGAGGGTGAGGTTGGAGACTCATCCAATACGGGGCGAAACTTCACTTATCTCTTCCTTTCCCGATTTAGGAGATTAGACAGACTCATTGGGCTGTAGAATGTTGGACCATTTGAGTTGTGGAAGACGTTAAAATACCTAAAAATACTTTATATTTTTAGTTATTGCAGGATTGATTTCATAGATTGTGGAATGGTGAGCCCCCTGTCCCATCATTTGGGTGAGCCTCAACTCATAATATGCAATTTTGATTAATTGTTCCGTGTTATATGCATATATTATTCAATTCATGTTATTTTGAGTTATACTTTTATCGCATTGCGTTCATTTTTAAGGCTTGAGATAAAAACTGAAACCTTAGCGGAGACAGTGGTGGGGGGAAGTCTCCCCCCTCACATTCATAATTGAGCAGCCACTGAGAAAGTAATACAAATGAAATTAATCGGTCTTTTGAAAATGTCTTTTTTCAAAAGACACGAACAAAATCGTCTAAAGGAACCTGAAGCGCTATCTCTGACATTTCCGTTGATTCTTTATTCCCGTTACTTTCAGATGTAAAATTTAGAATATTATCGAATGGGTTTAGTCGTCCCCTCCCTGCAATAATTCACATTTGGAAAACCCACCCCTGGGAAATTCCTCCCCCCTCAAAGAACATTTTCTTTTCCTGCTGATAATTCCCCTGCGTTAAATTCCACCCAACAGAAATTTCCCACCCGTGGAATATGCTCCCCCAAACATATTCCCCTCAGATAATTTCGGATATTCATAAAAATGGAAGCTGAAATTTCTACTCAACTTTTTAGGTCAGAAGCAATGCTATAGTGTTACCTAAGTAAACAGCCATAAGGGTTCAATAAATTAATACTTATTTATTTTTCCAGGGGCACTTTATGTGGAAGAGGTGGTCGCATAAACTTTGGAACGGGGTTCATTGAATTACAAATTAAAATTTATAGTGCCCTTACACCAGGGGCCGATCTAGTATTTTTTAGGGGGGGGGGGGCAAAATAGGTTAATACGATAAACTTGCGTTAGGAGCAAGTTTAATTAACGCCCCTCCTCTGGATCTGCCACTGCCTTACACTCTCTGTTTCTTCCCTTGTTAGGGAGGAGAGCAGATGCCTAATAGGTGTGTGTTAATACCAAAACATTCTAACTCTCATTGGGCCTTCAGGTAAATACAGAATTAGTTCAAAGGGAGGGGTGGGGAAAAGGGCGTGGTGGGTATTTGCCCTTCGTTCGATTTTGACTCGTAAGAGCCGGACTAGAACTTCCAATTTCCAATCAAATGAACCCTCTCTGAAGTTTATGCGAGAATCCCTTCCTGCCCCCGGGCCCCGGGGGGTTTTGTCGACGCCAGAGTTTTGTTACTTAACCTTTCAACTATTTTTAACAAACTTTATATCTGATGCATTTAGGGCGTGGAGGAAGGGGGGGGGGGGGGGCTAGTTGCCCTCCAATCTCTTTTGACTCTTAAAAAGTGAATAAGAACTTTCAATTTCCAATCAAATGAGCCCTCTCTAAAGTTTATACGAGTATCACTTCCATAAAAAATAATATGAAGGATTCGGAGAATTCTTAAATTATAACCCTTGTCCCTGAGGGCTCTGGGGGAGTTGTCATCATCAAAGACCTAATTTCTAGACCTTAAAACTACGTTTAATAAAATGGCTGTCTCAAAATTTTGATTGGATGTGTTTTGGGGAAAAGGTGGGCGTGAGAGGGGGGTTAATTGCCCTCAAATCACTTTCGACTATTAAAAAGGGCACTAGCCCTTTGAATTTCCAATCGAATGAGCCTTTTTTGAAGTTTCTGCGACACCGCCTTCTATAAAAACCTTATATGCCCCCAGGGTATAACTTAAAACCCTTGCCTTGAGGGTTGTGGGGGAGTGTCCTCTTCAAAAACATATTTTCTATCCGAAAATCAACTACGCTGAACAAAATGGCTATCTCAAAATTTTGATTGGATGGGTTTGGGGAATGATGGGCGTGGGGGGGCCTAGTTGCCCTCCAATCACTTTCGACAATTAAAAAGGGCACTAGCCCTTTGAATTTCCAATCGAATGAGCCTTTTTTTTAAGTTTCTACGACAACGCCTTCTACAAAAACCTTATATGCCCCCAGGGCATAACTTAAAACCCTTGCCCTGAGGGTTGTGGGGGAGTGTCCTCCTCAAAAACATATTTTCTATCTGGAAATCAACTACGCTGAACAAAATGGCTATCTCAAACTTTTGATTGGATGTGTTTGGGGGAATGATGGGCGTGGGGGGGGGGGCTAGTTGTCCTCCGATCACTTTCGACTATTAAAAAGGGCACTATCCCTTTGAATTTCCAATCGAATGAGCCTCTTTTGAAGTTTCTACGACAACGCCTTCTATAAAAACCTTATATGCCCCCAGGGCATAGTTTAAAACCCTTGCCCTGAGGGTTGTTGGGGAGTGTCCTCCTCAAAAACATGTTTTCTATCTGGAAATCAACTACGCTGAACAAAATGGCTATCTCAAAATTTTGCTTGGATGTTTTTGGGGGAATGATGGGTGTAGGGGGGGGGGGCTAGTTGCCCTCCAATCACTTTCGGCTATTAAAAAGGGCACTAGCCCTATGAATTTCTAATTGAATGAGCCTTTTTTGAAGTTTCTACGACAACGCCTTCTATAAAAACCTTATATGCCCTCAATGGCATAACTTAAAACCCTTGCCCTTAGGGTTGTGGGGGAGTGTCCTCCTCAAAAACATATTTTATATCTGAAAATAAACTACGCTGAAAAAAATGGCTATCTCAAAATTTTGATTGGATGTGTTAGGGGGAATGATGGGCGTGGGGGGGGGGGGCTAGTTACTCTCTAATCACTTTCGAATATTAAAAAGGGCACTATCCCTTTGAATTTCCAATCGAATGAGCCTTTTTTGAAGTTTTCTACGACAACGCCTTCTATAAAAACCTTATATGTCCCCAGGGCATAACTTAAAACCCTTCCCTGAAGGCTGTGGGGGAGTGTCCTCCTCAAAAACATATGTTCTATCTGGAAATCAACTACGCTGAACAAAATGGCTAGCTCAAAATTTTGATTGAATGTGTTTGGGGAAATGGTGGGCGTGGGGGGGGGGGGGGCTAGTTGCACTCCATTCACTTTCGACTATTAAAAAGGGCACTTGCCCTTTAATTTCCAATCGAATGAGCCTGTTTTGAAGTTTCTACGACAAACGCCTTCTATAAAAACCTTATATGCCCCCAGGGCATAACTTAAAACCCTTGCTCAGAGGGTTGTGGGGGAGTGTCCTCCTCAAAAATATATTTTCGATCTGGAAATCAACTACGCTGAACAAAATGGGTATCTCAAAATTTTGATTGGATGTGTTTGGGGGAATGATGGGCGTGGGGGGGGAGGGCTAGTTCGCCCTCCAATCATTTTCGACTATTAAAAAGGGCACTAGAACTTTCGATTTCCAATCGAATGAGCCCCCTTTGAAGTTTCTGTGACGACCCCTTCCATATGAAGTGCCTCTGGGAAAACAAAAAAAAAAATAATAATAAAACATTTGAGCCGTATGGCATTTACTATAGGCAACGCTACAGCGTTGCCACTGATTATTATTATTTTCTTTTTCCCAGAAGCACTTCATATGGAAGGGTTGGAAACTTCAAAGGGAGCTCATTCGAATGAAAATCGAGAGTTCTAGTGCCCTTTTTAAGGGTCAAAAGTGATTGGAGTGCAACTAGCCCCCCCCCCCCACGCCCATCATTCCCCCAAACACATCCAATCAAAATTTTGAGATAGCCATTTTGTTCAGCGTAGTTGATTTCATGATAGAAAATATATTTTTGAGGAGGACACTCCCCCACAACCCTGAGGGCAAGGGTTTTAAGTAATGCCCTGGGGGCATATAAGATTTTTATAGAAGGCGTTGTCGTAGAAACTTCAAAACAGGCTTATTCGATTGGAAATTCAAAGGGCTGGCGCCCTTTTTAATAGCCGAAAGTGATTGGAGGGCAACTAGCCCCCCCGCCCCACGCCCATCATTCCCCCAAACACATCCAATCAAAAATTTTGAGATAGCCATTTTGTTCAGCGTAGTTGATTTCCAGATAGAAAATATGTTTTTGTGGAGGACACAGGGTTTTAAGTTATACCCTGGGGGCATATAAGGTTTTTTATAGAAGGCGTTGTCGTAGAAACTTCAAAAAAGGCTCATTCGATTGGAAATTCAAAGGGCTAGTGCCCTTTTTAATAGTCGAAAGTGATTTGAGGGCAACTAACCCCCCTCTTACGCCCACCTTTTCCCCAAACACATCCAATCAAAATTTTGAGACAGCCATTTTATTAAACGTAGTTTTAAGTTCTGGAAATTAGGTCTTTGAGGATGACAACTCACCCACAGCCCTCAGGGCAAGGGTTGTAAGTTATGCCCTGGGGGCATATAAGGTTTTGTATAGACAACGTTGTCGTAGAAGCTTCAGAAAGGGCTCATTTGATTGGAAATTTAAAGGGCTAGTTCCCTATTTAATAGTCGAGGGTGATTCTAAGGCAACTGAAACCCCTTCCACGCCCACCATTTCCCAAAACACATCCAATCAAAATTTTGATATAGCCATTTCGTTCAACTTAGTTGAAAGTTCTGGTTATTATATGTTTGAGCAGGACACTGCCCCACAGTCTTCAGGGGAAAGGGTTATAATTTATGCCCTTGGGGCATATATGGTTCTTATGGAAGGAATGCTCGTATAAACTTCAGAGAGGGCTCATTTGATTGGAAAGTGAAAGTTCTAGTTCATTTTTTAAGCGTTAAAAGATATTGGAGGGTAACCAGCTGCCCCCCCCCCAACCCTTTTTCCAAATGCATCTAATAAAAATTTTAAGATAGCCATTTTGTTAAAAATAGTTCAAAGATCATATAAGAAAAATTCCGGTGTCGACACAACCCACCAGGGCCCGGGGGCAGGCGTTATAAGTTGTGCCCTGGGGGTATATATGGGTCTTATGGAAGGAATGCTCGTATTAACTTCAAAGAGGGATTTTTTGATGGAAAACTGAAAGTTCTAGTTCACTTTTTAAGAGTCAAAAGAGATTGGAGGGCACCTAGCCCCCCCCCATCCACGCTCTTTTTTCCTCAGACCCATCCGATAAGAACTTTGAGATAGCTTTTTTTAAAGTAGTTCAATGACCATATAACGAAAACTCAAGGGTCAACACAGCCCCCCCAGGGCCCGAGGGCAGGTGTTGTAATTTTTTATGCCCTGGGGAATATATGGTTCTTATTGAAGGGATGCTCGTAAAAAATTCAGAGATGGCTCATTTGATTGGAAATTGAAAGTTCTAGTTAAGTTTTTTAGAATCAAAAGAGATTGGAGGGCAACTAGCCCCCCCCCCACGATCCTTTTTCCCCAAATGCATCCAATAAAAAATTTTGAGATAGCCAATAAGTTAAAAATTTCTAAAGAGTCAGATAACTGAAACTCAGGTGTCGTCCCAACCCCCCAGGGCCGGGGGCAGGCGTTGTAAGTTATGCCCTGGGGCATATATTGTCCGTATGAAAGGGATGCTCGTATAAACTTCAGAGAGGGCTGATTTGACTGGATATTGAAAGTTCGAGCTCACTTTTTAATAGTCAAAAGATATCCGAGGGCAGCTAGCCCCTCCCCCCTCGCACCTTGTTAAAATAGATATCTTGTTAAAAATAGTTCAAAGGTCGGATAAGAGAAAATCCGGTGTCAATAGAACCCCCCAGGGCACAGGGGAAGGTGTTCTAAGTTATGCCCTAAGGGCATGTCGGGTTCTTATGAAAGGGATGCTCGTATAAACTTCATAGAGGGCTCATTTGATTGGAAATTCTAAGTTCTAGTTCACTTTTTAAGAGTCAAGAGAGTTAAACAAGCCCCCCCCCGCTCTTTTTCCCCAAAACCCGTCCGCTACAAATTTTGAGACAGCCAGTGTTTTGGAAATTGTTCAAAAATTAGATAACAAAAACGCGCCCCAGAGCCCGGGGCATAGGCGTTGTAAGTGTTGTCCTGGGGGCGTATATGGTTCATATGAAAGGGATGCTCGTATAAACTTCAGAGGGGGCTCATTTGATTAGAAATTGAAAGTTGTAGTTCAATTTTTAAGAGTCAATAGATATCCAAGGGTAACTATCCCCCCCCCCATACACCCTTTTTTCCTCAAGCCCATCCGATAAAATTTTTATAATAGCCATTTCATTAAAAATAGTTCAAAGGTCAGATAAGAAAAATTCCTGTGTCGACGGAACCCGCCAGGGCCCGGAGGCAGGCGTTATGAGTAACGCTCTAAGGGCATATATAGTTCTTATGGAAGGGATGCTCGTATAAATTTCGGAGAGGGCTCATTTGATTTGAAATTGAAAGTTCTTGTTCACTTTTTAAGAGTCAAAAGAGATTGGAGGGCAACTAGCCCCCTCCCCTCTCCTCCACGCCCTAAATGCATCAGATAAAAATTTTGAGATAGACATTTTGTTAGAAATAGTTCAAAGTTCTTATAAAAAAAAAACTCCGGTGTCGACACAGCCCCCACGGACCTGGGGGTAGGCGTTTTAAGTTATGCCCTGGGGGCATATATGGTTGTTACGGAACGGATGCTCGTATAAAATTCCTAGAGGACTCATTTGATTGGAAATGGAAAGTTGTAATTCACTTTATAAGAGTCAAAAGTGGTTGGGTGGCAGCTAGCCTCCCCCCACACCCCATTTATTTTTTTTCCCAAAGGCAAGTCATATAGAAGGGGTCGTCGTATAAACTTCAAAGGGGGCTCATTCGACTGTAAAGCGTGAGTTCTAGTGTCCTTTTTAAGAGTCAAAAGTGATGAGAGGGCAACTGGCCCCCCCTAAGCCCTTTTTCCCCCGCAACATCTGATAAAAAATTTGAGGTAGCCATTTTGTTAAAAACAGTTCTAAGATCATATAACAAAAACTCCTGTGGCGACACCCCCCCCCCCTCCCCAGGGCTGGGGCAGGCGTTGTAAGTATTGCTCTGGGGGCATATACGGTTCTTATGGAAGGTATGCTCGTATAAACTTCAGAGAGGGTTCATTTGAATGGAAATTAAAAGTTGTAGTTCATTTTCTCAGAGTGAAAAAAGATCAGAGGGCAACTAGCCCCTCCCGCCCTCCACGCCTTTGGGTGTTTAGATTGAATATGAATATCAAGCTTAAAACAGAAATAAATATTTTCCTATTGAAGTATAAATGAAACTCAAAACGAACAGAAATTAAATAAACAATCAATGCAAACAAATGCAATAGATATTAATTTAAATTAATAAATATATCTTAAAACGAGTGAAACTTAAATTGAATATGCAAATCAAGCTTGAAACGAACAAAAATCACCACAAACAAGAGTTTGGGTATGACCTCCTTCTCTCACTGTAAAAAGTCTAAAACCTAATGCGTCATTAGCGCTTTACTGAAAACTATATGCGTTTTGAACAGTCTTGGAAAGTATAAACTACATCAATTTGAATATTTGATGTATAATGATATTAATTGTTGAGAGATCCATCAGTTCAAGAATCTATTTCACTGTAATTGTATTTCTATTTTCAACACTGTAAGAACTGGAAAAGAAAATATTTGTAATATAATCCGTTTTCAGTTAAGCCCCAATGACGCAGTTGGCTTTTGGTTTTTATTTACAGTTAGGAAAGGAGGCGTTATCCAAACATTTGTTTGTAGGGAAACTATATTCGTCTTTAATAACTTTAAAAAGAGCTAATAAACTAAACTGAATATTTGATGTATAATGATATTAATTGTTGAAAGCTCATCAGTTCAAAATGTTACTATAATTTTATTGTTTATTTTCAATATTAAGTACAAAAGAAAATATTTGTCATAAAATTGGTTTTCAGTAAAGCGCCAACTACGCAGTAGGTTTTAGGCTTTTACATTGAGAGAAGGAATTTAAGATTTATTTATTAATTTAACATTACTATCTATTGTATGTTTGTTTGCATTGATTGTGTATTTAATTTCTGTTCGTTTTAAGTTCATTTATGCTTCAATAGGAAAATATTTTTTTTCCTTTTAAGCTTGATATTCATATTCAATCTAAGCATTACTCGCTTTAAGATCTATTTATTCATTTATATTATTACTTGTTGTATGTTTTTGTTATGATTGTTTATTTAATTTCTGTTCATTTTGGGTTTCACTTATTCTTTAATAGTAATTTCTGGTCGTTTTGAGTTTGAATTTTAAAAGGTATTTGTATCTGCTGAGCTTAAGTTTAAAATGGCCTTTACTTTTCTTTGAAAAACTTATTTTTCGGAAAGTTTTTTTAATTAATCTCGTAAAAAAAAACGTATTCATTCATGGTAGCTTCTGTATTTTTGGGCTTGAATTATGTGATCTTGTTGCTGCTTATTTTGGGCTTTGGTATGGCTCTTTACTTTTCTTTCAGGTGTTGTTTCTTTGGGGAAAATGACTTAGAAATTAGTTTCTGTTCGTTTTTTAACTGACATTGTTTGTTATGGATTTAATGTTGAATATCTGTAAAGCTACTCTGTTTTTTTCTATTTTCATCGTAGTTAAAATGCTAGTTGCATATTAATGTACCACAATTGCATTTTAATATGCACAAATCTATATTGATTGCAATACTGTTTGATTGCAATACTATATTTTTTGATTGCAATACTATACTATATTTTTTGATTGCAATACTATACTAATTGATTGCAATCTATATTTTGATTGCAATACTGAAAGGAAATAACTATATTTTTATTTAGAATTAATCACCGACTCGCTGTCACCAGAAGAGCAAGCAAAATTGAAATCAGCCTTTGGAGAAGGTTACATGGTTGGGACAAAGGGCTTAAACTGGTTCCAAGTCTAGAGAAAAGACAATTTTTTATCTCCAGATTGTCTACTATGCCATGTCCATTGTACTGCTTTTCTACGTTCTTCGTGCCCTTGGTAAGTAAAATTTCCATAAAATTCCATAAAATTTCCATAAAATTCCATAAAATTTCCATAAAGCCACCTCGGACGCAGAGGTGAATTTAATCAGACAGATTGAAATTCAGTGTAACATAAGGCCAACACCTTGATTTTCAGGTTTTGTAACTAATCCTTTAATGGTTCTTAAAATTCAAGTTTTTTTTATCAATTCTAGACTTCTTATTTTTGATTTTCAACAACAAAATCTTTTTCATTTAATTAATCTCAACTTCATTTTACAATATCACTCCTAAGATTTTAAATCATCAGATTTCAACAATTTATAACCTTTGAAATTCAAAGAATTAATTTTTTCTAGACGATTATTTTCTTATTTTCATTTTTGGACAACAAAATCCATCCTAATTGAAGCTTTGGTTCTTTTTAAAAAGAGCACTAGATTTTGGAACATTCGTCAGGAATCTCTTTGATACTGACATAATACATTGCTCTAGAGTACACTCAGTCTAAGCAAAACAGATCGGAGGAAAAGCTTATGCTACGGTTGCCTCGTTGTTCGAAGCAAGAAATAAATCACTTATCACTCATTTTATTCATAGTGAAAAGAAATCTTTTACAAGCACTAAACGTTTACGTGGCCAATGAAGCATGGCTTGTAGGGGGCCTCACAACGCAGTAATAAAACAACATAAATTCAGTAAAAAATATAGTAAATTATATAATGCACAAAAAAGGGAAAAGAGAATAAACAAGAATTTACAATATAATACAGCGAAAACATTAATAGCAAAAATAAGGGGGGAAAAGCGGAATAAAGATTAGACCCTCAAAAAAGAAAAAGATAAAATAAGATCAATGGTGAGGAGTAAAAAAGTGAAGAAGATTCCTGAACGTTGTTTTAAAAGAGAGAAATATCAATTGGGATGATCAATAATAAAACACGACAAATACAATGATTACATAATAAACAAAAGAAAACAAGGAAAGAAAATGGGCAGAAATGGTAGAAAACATAAAAGACCTGGTCGAGATTTGACCATGAAAAAAGAAAGAGAGAAAGAATAAAATAAAATCAAGGGCGAAGAGTTCAAAATTTAGGAAGATCCCTGAATGCAATTTAATAAAAGTGGAGAGAGAAATATAAGTCAGAATAATCAGTAATAAGACACGACAAATCCAATAAACGAAACTCCAAATTACACAATACACAAAGAAAAACAAAGAAAACAGAAAAAAAAGAGAAGAACAATAATTTACACACGAATACCGTAAACACTCTAATAAAAGAAAAACAAGGGAAAAAACAAAACCGAGAAAGTAGAACAAATATGATAGAGAAATATCAGTTGGGAGGATCAATAATAAAATGTGACGAATACAATATACACTAAATTAAACAAAACACAAAAAAGAAGAAACAAAGAAAACAGAAAAAGAGGAAAAAAAACAAAAATTTATGCTAGAATATATTAAAAGCTCTTATTAAAAAAAAGAAAAAAACACAGAAATCAGAAAAAAAACAGAGAATGCCTCGTCAAGATGAGACCAATGACGAGGAGTATAATAGTTTGGAAGATTCCTGAACGTAGTTTTAATAGAAGAGGAAAGAGAAATATCAATTGGAGGACTGTGTAAAAGGCCACTATAAAGTATAGTGCCACCTATGGTGGCAGGGTTCCTATGGTTCTAGAGCCAAATGGTCTATTTCTGCGTAATTTGAAACTAGTACGGTATGTGACACTAATTTATGAGTTGGTAATTGTTTGTAAAACTTTTGTAGTTGGCAATTTTTTTTTGTAAAAAGGGCCAACTTTTGCTGAGCGGGCATTAACCTAAATAACCCTAATTATTTTGTAATCCAGGAAACAACTTAAAGACGTTTGTTAATTCGATTTTGAAATTAATATCTCCTGAATGATTAAATCGAAAATAAAATTTGCCGAAAATCGTTTGTTTTATATTATAACTAGATCCATTTTTTTTTGAAGCTTTGGGCTTTGTTAATCAAGTCTTGTCAGGGGTCATGCTCTTTTTTTGTGAAAGTTGTTGAATGAGTTGCTCATTCTCGCGTTACTATACCCCTAGAAGTTTTATTCTTCAACCGCTCCCTCCTAAGTCTGCATACTGTGCCATGACGTCAATTGGGGGATGGGGGGTATTCCCCCTATATTTTCGCTTCCCCCACCCTAGGATTTTTTATTTTTTTCATTGTTTTTTTTATTCACATTTACTTTCCGCGTTTTATTTGTTGGTTTGTTCTTCGGCACTCGCATTGATTATATTTTGTCGTTTCGCGCTGAAGAAGAGAGGCGTTTGTCCCCTCGAAATATTTGCTTTGTTGTGTTTTTTCAGTATTTTCATTTGGCCTTTAAAAACCCCATTTTTGCTCGTTTTTCTTTCTTTATGCCTCCGCCCTATATTTTGAAAAATACCTTTTAGGAGTATTTTCATTGAAAAATGCCCTTTTTTAGTATTGTCATTTAAAAATAATTCAAAACGACGAATTTGCCGTCCCCTAGATTTTGAAAAATACATTCTGCTTCCCACTTACCGCCCAATTTCTGTGAATTGATGCGACTGTACTGTACTTTATTTTTGAACGCCCATGTTGCAATTTCAGCCTCATATTTATAACAAGTGTCTTCAAAATTGCTTAAATGTGAGCTTTAGTAGAAATCAAGCAATAAGCACAAACTGCCCTTTGCTTAAGGACAGTTCTGTTTATTATGCGTATTTTGACAGTTGTGATATTTACCTTTTTGGACACTTGTGACATTTTTTGGGGTTACATACAAATTTTATAGCAGTATCTCATTTCCATCAATGGAAGGAAATTGTATGATAAAATTTAAACTTAAGCTTGAAGGGTCGGGGTTTGAATGGGCAATAGTCCTTCTCATATTTGAGAAAATATTAAGTTATAGTGCTAAGTAGATATACTTTATTGACTCTCTATTCTCTAAGCATATTAGTATGGTACCCTCCCCCCCATGTATTTTGGATAGCTTTAAGTTTAATATTAAAACCAAAAATAAGTTAGGCTCAAGATTGACATTAACACTGAATAAAAGAAGCATGAACAATTTTATATATGAAGCGGTTGCCACCCCCCCCCCCTCCCTAAATCCTCGCTGTTTACACAAAAGTTTGACCTTTTTTTACTCAGTCTTTCAAGAATAAATCCAGTTCCTCCATTGAACCTGCATAATGCAGACCATTGCTCTGCATGCAAAAAAGGTTGTTTTTTTTGTTGACGACCTTTTTTTTGTTTTGTGTTTTCACCGTCCTATAAAAGAATTTTCCCTTCTGTACTGTTATTATACGTAATGGAAAGGTCGTCAACGACGACGTTATTCGTCGTCGTCGAAATATGTTATGCCTCTTTTTTTCATGAACAAACTAATAAACAGAACTAATGAATGCCATATGTTTTGATTGAATGGTTTCTTTTTAAAATTATTATTTGACGTTTGAACTTTTAACACTTCCTAATTGAATTTATTTGTATCCTTATTAAATTTATTTATATGTATTCTTACATATAAATTGTAAAATGTATCCATATTAGTATTTACAATAAGGCGAGGATTTATATTTAAAATTGAACCGTGAATTTAATAAAAAGAACTAATTAGTTGAATTTGACAATGCTTTTCGTCTGTTAAAGTTTGAACATTGACAATTTATTGATTCCCAAAGAAACCTTCACCTTCAAAGGAAAGGTATACTTTCTTAAACTGTTAGTTGACATTTGTTTTTCTGTGTTTATTTTTTATTTTTATTTGCTTCTGAATTTTCTCCTACGTGTCTTTTTTTCAAGTTTGTCTCCCACTGCTACCAAAGACTACGTAACCACATGAGGAGATATTTTTCGTTAAATTTTAATTTGTATTTCTTTTTTGTAGCATATGTATGGTAGCTTAAGTAGAGACCGTGTATATCATGCCACACTCGTTCTGGTTCTAATCCTCGTCGACCTCTGATCAGATCAGGTCTAGTTTGCGTAATTATCTTCTTAAATTTTGCAATTCTCTAAATCATAAAGAAATTGTTCATGTTTCTCTTTCTTTGCTGAAAACAAGTTGCAAAGTTACTTTGCCTTATTTGAATTAAATTTTGAGTTTATGATCTGACGTGTCAAGTTGCATGTCTTCTTTGCTCATTTTCCTTTTTGTTTAGTTATTTATATTTTATGTTTAGCATGCTTTTCTTTGCTCATTCATGTCTTCTTTGCTCATTTTCCTTTTTGTTTAGTTATTTATATTTTATGTTTAGCATGCTTTTCTTTGCTCATTCATGTCTTCTTTGCTCATTTTCCTTTTTGTTTAGTTATTTATATTTTATGTTTAGCATGCTTTTCTTTGCTCATTCATGTCTTCTTTGCTCATTTTCCTTTTTGTTTAGTTATTTATATTTTATGTTTAGCATGCTTTTCTTTGCTCATTCATGTCTTCTTTGCTCATTTTCCTTTTTGTTTAGTTATTTATATTTTATGTTTAGCATGCTTTTCTTTGCTCATTCATGTCTTCTTTGCTCATTTTCCTTTTTGTTTAGTTATTTATATTTTATGTTTAGCATGCTTTTTTTTATACCGTGCACCTTTTGAGTTCCCTCACTACCGGGCTAGTAATGTCATTTAGCTTATATTGTTTTATATAATCTGGAATTTGGATATTAAACAAAAGTTTTGAAATAGGCTACTTGTATAATTTTTTGCCCTCGCCTCTGGGGCTATGTGGATTGTATTGCCCAACAGAGACACATAGTTTGGATCTCTTGAAAATAGCCAATGGCCATCTTGAAATTTTGATCCAGTCAAAGTTGATCAGTTGGGGTGCTCTGGGACACAAAGGTAGTACAGTGCCATCTAGTTGATTTTGTCATGGAAAATGGCACAACATCTCAGGAGTCACGATCGTACGAGCCCCCCCCCCTTATTATTTAAGATCATTTTGTTCTATATAATGAGGCAAAAAAAAAAAAAAAATATGGGAGAGACATCACTTTACGAAATAAAAGCTATTTACTGTGATGAACGTTGTTTCCTCTGACACTGTATAAATGTCAAAGTTATTGAAGTGTCAATGTTATTTCCTTTGACACTGCAAACTGATCAGTATATATTCGACTAAACTCTTTTGGATTTTAGCTTAAAAAATCTCGGCTGTGCGTGGCAGTACAGGTATGTGCCTCAATAATGGAGCGTGTTACTTTGACATTCTTTAACTTGTTACTAAGACTTGACTAATTGCCAAAACCAATTACAGGCAATTGTATACGTTGAACGTACTAAATTTGCACGTACTATACGTTTAATTAGTGAGAGTTGTAACGTGCTTGTGTTGGGTCATTGCTGACCCAACATAGGAGCACATACGTTCACTCCTTAGGGAGGATGGGACGTGAAAAAAACCTTTCAAAGGGGGGTCCCTGGAATTTGTCCTTCACTATCCCCTATGCAGGTGTGTATTCAATTATTGATTGTTCCTATTTTATTCATTTCTTGCTTGCTTTGCTCTAGGCTCCATGTTTACAAAGCCTTCGAGAAGTAGTAGTGAAGTATACCCCGAGGATCGAAATGTGACATTCGATGATGTAAAGGGTGCAGACGAAGCTAAAGCAGAACTTAAAGAAATTGTTGAGTTTCTACGGAACCCCGAAAAGTTTTCATCCCTTGGAGGAAAAATTCCACGGGGTGTATTGCTGGTTGGCCCACCTGGCACTGGGAAAACATTGTTAGCAAGAGCTGTTGCGGGCGAAGCTGGAGTTCCTTATTTCCATGCTGCAGGCCCTGAGTTTGAGGAGATGCTTGTTGGCGTTGGCGCCAAACGAGTCCGAGAACTTTTCTGTAAGTCCTCGTTTTATTATTTAGGAAGATCAAACGTCCAAAATCGTAATAGATTAGGATAGCTACACTGGCAGTGGGCTCACGCATCCCCCTTAGAGGAGGTCGCAGTGGAATGCCCTTAAAAGGCATCCATGCAAAAATGTTGCGTTTACTATTGTGCAGTTATTTTAGTCTGAAAATGCTCTCCCCGCCTCTCTCGCTACAAAATATCAACGTTTTATAATTTCCCCTTCAGCTTTGATAAAATACACTTATAGTATGTGCTTTTTCAAATCTGTGATTTTCCAAAGTTGAAGAAACATTCCGAAAGAATCCATAAAAAAGTGAAGAATTATGTTGAAACCCAAAATAACCAGAAAATAACCCATGTATGAAGTCGAACTTCTTGGAATAGAAATTACCCTGAACGTAGAAGCTAGACTTGAAACAAACAGAGATAACCATAAATCAAAGGGAGTAGCCATTCCTTTCAGCCCCTGTCCTTAATGCTTGGGTATCATTGGAGCGAGAGAGAGAGAGAGGGAGAGTGAGAGAGAGAGAGAGAGAGAGAGAGAGAGAGAGAGAGAGAGAGAGAGAGAGAGAGAAAGAGAGAGGGGAGGGCCTGGTAAAATTTGAATCATTTTGTTTCTGAAAGCTACGGTCATATCCTAAATACATCCTTTAAAGGCCGATAGAAAAGTATACACGATTTGTAAGAAATTTTTCATGCTCAATGTGTAAGTATTTCTTAGATTAAACGAAAATACGGATTTTTTGGCATTGTCTTTTACGTTAAATTTCAAGATTTTTTTTTTCGGCTGGCACCATTGGACGCAATTTCAAAAATTGCACTTCGAAGGAACGTTAACTAAGTTATGTCGAACCATGTGACATGCGCGGTGAGCACATACATGACCGCAATATTTAGTTGTAGAGAATATTAGATCCATGGTCTTGGTTCAAGGCTCATAACCTTAGCTTTATTTTCTTCACAAGACTCATAGCTCATAACTTTATTTCGTCAAATATTTTTGGATGCCAGAAATTTCCTTAATTGGTCTCGCAACTCTCCTCCGGGTGTGAGAATTGATGTTGGAAATACGCACCGTTAGCAACAGAATGGTGGGTATTACCCAAAATTGACGTATTAACTGCCTGAGCAGAATGCGGAAATACTCATTTTCCTCACAAGATCTTTATCAGTTTAATTTATTTCTTATATAATTCAGTTTTGTAATTTCTACTTGTTTTCACTTTAAGCTGCTGCAAAATCCCGCGCCCCTTGTGTCATTTCATTGACGAAATTGACAGTGTTGGCGGAAAGAGAAACAAATTCAGCTTTACATCCATATGCAAATCAAACTATCAACCAGCTTCTTTCGGCAATGGACGGGTAAATTATTGATTTTTAATTTCTAGTTAAGCTAGCTTCTTTTTGTCCATTTATGTTGATTAATATTACGTTTGTATTCAGGATTTTTGTTTTCGGGGGTAGGGGGAATCCAAAAGAATTATTTTCCTGAGGGTGGTATAAATGTAATTTTTGTTTGGGGTATTTGAGGTATTTTTTTACTTGCATTTTTAATTCCAATTTACGGGTCGGGAAAATATTTTACTTTTTTGGCGAAAGAATCTAATTTTACATGCATTTTAGCGAACAGTTTACTTTTCAGGGGGGGGGGGGGGGTCAAATCCAGTAACCCAATATGTTATAGCTGCTGAAGGACGACTTCTGTGTCATGACCGCCCCATGTTTTCATTTCTAGTCTTAAAAATCCCAATTTCCCACCCAGTGGGCACAAAAGAGTTTTTTTATACGTTAAAATAAATGGCTAAAGGCAGTTGATAGTAGATATCATCAGGAAAGTAGTACTGAGCTGCATCAGGGGTAGCTCTCAAGAGGGCTGGAGCTGGTAGATTGTGACACTTATACCATTCGTGGTGTAGACAGGTCTACCAGCCCTTATGTGGCTGGCCGGGGCGAACCACTGCATTGCATGACAACTGTTATATGTTCATTTCCTTTCCCTATGCAAGTTTGACATGTTGGATTAGTTACTTAAGTAACAATTTTCTTCCCTGCTGAGCATCTCTCTTCGCGCCAAAGGCTCCCGCGACATGTACCGGTTGGTACCCAACCGGTACCAAAAGTTCAGTCGGTACTAGCTCGGCATATGCGGTACGCAAGTATTTTTGTTCCTTCGTTCGTCAAGTTTATTAATTCTGCACCCACTCGTCAATAATTGTATATATTTATTTTCTTTAGTTCATTATTCTTTCTATTCGTTTGGCTTCATTTAGTTTGAATCTGTGATATTTAAAATCAATGTATAATTTTGCATGACGATGGCTATAGCTGTGATTCTTCATATGTTTTGTATGTTTAGTGCCTTATGATGACAAGAACTGCCGCTGACGGCATGACCGTTTTATGGCGTTTCAAAATAAAATCGTTATTTATTTATTATTTATATTTTAAATTAGTTTTGTGTATCTTAGTATGGAATCATCTTGAGCTAATTTGACTCTTTCCTCCTCAAAGAAAAATGGTGAGGGGACAGGTTATTCTCATAAGGTATGTCAGAAGAACCGCTAGATTTCTTTTTTTAGTAAAACCTGCTAAAGGAAAGCGGCATATTTAGGCTTTAAAACGTTAAGATATTGGGCTTAAAAACTCGAAAATAACAATGCACGTTATTTACAGGTTTTTTTTTTTACTCCCTCCCCTCTATCTGTTTCCTTCTTTCTCTCTATCCGCCTCCTCTCTTTCTGTCTCTTTTCCTCCTTTCTGTCTTGTAATGGCTTTCCAAGTTCATGGTTGACGCGGTAATTGGAGGCTGTGTCCGATATTTATTAAAATAATTCATGACAAATCCTGTCTTTTAAAACATTTCTTTTCAGATTTCAAAATAACTCAGTCAGGTTAGTGCTTAACTAATAACTGGTTAAAATAAATAACTAGTGCTATTTAAGTGCTTAAATTTTAATGTAGTAATAGTTATTTAACTTCAATTTATTTTTCAAATTTTTAAAAATGTTTTTATGCATATATGTGTTTGTTTAATTGGCTATAGTAGCAATCAAAATGAAAGCTAAATTATGTTAATTTACAGCCATAAAGAAAACACAAAAAGAGGTCACTTGATAAATGCACTAAAGAAACAGGTCATGAAGGGTTTTGCCGTTCGGCGCTTCTCGGGTTGTAGTTTCTTCTAATACCTGATAAGCGTCCTGATCGGTGCTGAGGGAGGGAAGGTTTCACAAGACATATTGCAGTATTTTTTTTATTACCGAATTTATAGGTAAATTTATCTCTATTTTACCTAAAACTTCACTTATTTAGACTGTCTCGTACTATTTTGTTTATTCAAGCAATTGCTTGATTTGACGCTACTAAATGGGATGCGGTAATTTTGCTTTCATTCGATAGGTGAAATTCTGTTTTGTCTATCCACCAAATTATATTTTGGAATTGGATTGGTTTTTTATTAAAAAACATGTAAAGTTTGACGTTGAAAAAATACCAAATTGTGGAAATTTTCCTACTTTTTAAGCAGGTTTATATCATTCTCTAAGAAGAAATCTAATTAATACCTTCATTCTGGTTCTATGATCGGATCTAATAAATCCAATAATTTGTCTTAGTTCATTTAAATAACTATCACAGCAATAAAACTGATCGCTTAATTATGCCACTTTTACAATCACAAGACAGAGGTCGCTTGTTAAATGCACTGACGAAATAGGGCAAGGAGAATTTTGCAAATCTATTCGCACGGTACTTGACGATCAGCAAGGAAGCTTTGAGAGTAGGTTAGTGCCACTTGCTTTCTAATATCGCTTTTCTGAACTTCATTGTTGCGTCAGGTCTGATTGAACAAAGTGGGTAAGTTTAGGAACTCAAGGTCGCATTCGTAGATGCTGTAGCGGGGTCCCAGTATTAACTTTAGTAGCTGTGTATTAAGTAGTATTTTCTTAGTTGCGATCAAGTCATAGCTATGAAATAATTTCAGGTTTCATCCCAACGAAGGTGTTATTGTTCTTGGTGCAACCAATAGACGTGACGATCTAGACAAAGCGCTTCTTCGACCCGGTAGATTTGATATGGAAGTTCAAGTCCCACCCCCTGATTTTACTGGCAGGGTTGACATTCTCAAGTTGTATTTGGGAAAGGTCAAGACTGGAACTGATGTAGTTATTGAGAAACTTGCTCGAGGAACGACGGGATTCACTGGAGCAGATTTGGAAAATTTAGTCAATCAAGCTGCGGTCAGAGCTGCTATGGATGGCGCTATTGCTGTCACTATGAAGCATTTGGAACACTCCCGTGATAAGATTTTGATGGGTATGGTTATGGGCTTCTTTTTTTTATCCAATTCTTTAAATACTTATTTTCCAAAGTTACTCTCAACATTACCCTGTGTCCCTTTAAAGATAATTTTATCCCTAGCGTCCAGCCTTATAGGCCATTTAATGAAACTATTTTAGTGGTTTGGCCTAGAATTGTCATCTATTCTAATTTGAAGACAAATTTGCAATAGTCGAATTTGTGGTCGCACCAAGAGAGTACGGGAAACAGCGTCACGCGGTCGGCTATCTTTTGCTTTTCGTAATATTGTTTCGATGGATATGGTTATGGTTTTTGTTGTTCTTGAAACTATTGAAATGTAAAAAAAAGTCCAAAAAATATAATTTTATTTGAAAGTTTCTTTGTTATAAATTCGTTGCTTTTTTATTTATTTTATTTCGTTCCCATAGTTCTACCTTTGAAATAAATCAATTTTATTTGAATAAATATAATTCCAAGGCAAAAAGAATTTTTGGATTGTCGTAATTATAAATCAAATTATCACCTGCATTATTATATTCATGATCAGTAAAAAAGGCTTGCTTGAAATGTTAGCCCTTTTCTACATTCAGGGTAGGCACGCGAGTTCTCAATGTTGTCTTATAAATTGGAATAGATCGTAAAGAGAGGCTAGTTTATTCTATTTCAGTAATCGATACAACAGGTACAATATCTATATGTACCAGGGTTGGCATCACTAATCAATTATCACCAGTTTTGGTGTTTATTTTTCTGTAATTTTTACTGCTACGTTGGAGTTTTCCAGGAATTTGTATTCGTTAATCTGAGTTCCCACAGCTACATTTTTACGCAAAACAGGTGTGTTATCTGTTTTTTTTGTCGCAGGCTCATGAATAATAACGGTTTGCCAGCCGTTTTAAAAATTGCATATTTTTAAACGTTGTTATGTGAGGCTTGTTTCTGCCGTCTAAATTGCTGCTAACTATTTTCTGTTGACTTGTTGAAACAGAGTCGTTAATTAACAAAATTGTTTTACTGACAATCCGTGGACCCCCCCCTCTCTCTCCCTCTCCCTCTCCCCCTCTCTCTCTCTTCTCTCTCTCTCTCTCTCTTTCTCTCTCTCTCTCTCTCTCTCTCTCTCTCTCTCTCTCTCTCTCTCTCTCTCTCTCTCTCTCTCTCTCTCTCTCTCTCTCTCTCTCTCTCTCTCTCTCTCTCTCCTCTCTCTCTCTCTCCTCTCTCTCTCTCTTGAGGGATATTAGTTTGAGTCCTCCCCTTCTGAAATATTTTTCTGACTCGTAAATTGGTCGTAAAAATGGAGATAAAAAGACGCTTTTTGCTAAGCTGTTCTCAATCGGGGTTCAGTAGGGCTGCATAGATCAGGAAGATGAAAGTGTGTTTGAGCATGAGCAGCTTTAATTTCTTGAAATGTGTGTTATGTTTAAATTCTATAATTTTTTCGAAATTTGACCCTCACAATCCATCAAATATTTTCTCCTACAGCGTTTCGAATTGCTAGAGGCTCCGCTAACAATTGTTGTTAATCATCTCCATCTTAGATCATGGAAACACAATTGTGAAGAAAATCACTTCCGGTGGTTTTTACTTATTCATTCTTTTTTTTTAGGATGGTGGGAATAAGTTCCTAATATTTGTTGTTTTTTTTTCAGGTCCTGAAAGAAAATCCAGAATTCCTGATCAAGAAGGGAACCGAATTACTGCCTTCCATGAGGCTGGACATGCTCTTGTTGCTCATTACACTAAAGGGTGTGACCCCCTTCACAAAGTCACTATTATCCCTCGTGGTGTATCCCTTGGTCATGTACGTATATTTTTTTTTAATGGTTGTGTCTTGATTTAAAAGTCTAAATCTAGATGCTGCGTTATTTTAAAGAGCGGGATTGGACGACAAAGAGGTTGAGGCGTCACCTGAGGTAGCGGGAAGTTAAGGTAGCCTCTCTTCCTATCTTTTGATAAGTAGATATAATAGCCAGAAGAAACTCAATCTATAAATAAATGGAACTAACACAAAAGCTAAGAGGGTAAAAAAAAAGTTTTTTCAAATTGAGTTTAAAATGAGATATCTATTTTTGTTTTGTTATACGAAACTAATTTTTTTAGTTTTAATTTATTTTTATTCTTTAGAAAATATGTCCAAATTTTCTGTTTGAAATTTAGGCAACATACGAAAAATAAGAAATTAAAGAAGAAGCCTAGCCTCCTTTGCTTCCTTCGGCACTCGCAGATCGTACACGTTCTACTCGGGCTGGTTTCACTTTTGAATACCCTTACTAAAAGCTTAAATACATAAAATCTCTATGCAATTGTCATTTTTTTTAAAAATAGCTTAAATATATAGAAATGTTTACGTAATGCCACTCTTTTTCACGACTTGGTATTTTCAGTTTTTATAATTTTTTTTCTTTTTTTAAATTTATATGCGGAGATTTGCATTCTCACGGTTCCATGATTATTTCCAGAAAATTTCAAGTTTCTAGCTTGAATGTTCGGAAAGTAAGTTCCGGTTATATTATTATCTGTGATTGTGCTGCGATTACAGTTCCTGCGCATGAGCCGCAGTCGCTCTGCAAGACGAATGGCGTCATTTCTAGTTCTCTATTTTTTGTTTGCACACCTAGCATTTATTTTTAAGGATGGGCTGATTAAAACCAACGTCGCTTGTGAAATTCGAACAGTGATTCGTTTTCTGAATGCGAGAGATGTTAAACCAATTGACACTCGTTGACAGATCTGTGAGATTAACGGAGACACTGCGATGAAACTTTGGATGGTTATGATACCCGTGCAACCAAACGGCAATCGATGGAAAGGAGGCACACTTCATCCCCGGCAAAAGTTGAACAGCCCTCCCCCCAAAAAAATGACATCTCGTAAAGCCAGATGCAAGGGGTTTTAGGACAGAGAAGACATTTTGCTGATTAAATTTTTGCTGTGAAGTGAACAATGACTAAAAAAGTTTATTGCGATACTCTTAAGAAACTTTATTTCACAATACATAACAAGCGCCGAGGAATACTCACAAAAGGCATGATTCTTATTCATGAGAAAGCCTGACAATACATGCAAATGTGACTAGAAAAACTTACGGGGCTTTGGCTGGGACGTCTTTAACCCTCTTCCGTACAGCTCTGACCTTGCCCCTAGCAGCTTTCATTTGTTTCTCAACCTGAAGTCCTCCTTTTGAGCCCAGCACTTCAGCATGAATCAAGAGTTGAAAGAACATATTACTTCATGGATGACTACAAAGTTGGCAGCATTCTTCGAAGAAAATTATATAATAGCTTGCATCATGCTTTGACAAATGCCTGGATAATCACCGGGGCTATATCGATAAAAATATGCAAGGGCCGTAGGTTTTCGTGCAATAAATTTCTTTCGTGTATATGTGTTTTTTTTTCGCAACAGAACTTAGTTTCCATAGGGCAAGGAACTTTTTTAACATGAAATTCATATAGTATCCCAGAGAAAGGAATGGGGGAAAATTTTATACACCTCCAACACTGATAATAAAGTAAGAGTTTTTAATTTAACATATAACTTTAAATTAATTAGGTTAAATAATTAACTTAAATTAATTTAAAGTAGTTATTTAATTTAATTTACTTTGATTTACTTTTAAGAAGTATGCTTAACAAATAATTTAGCAACTACCCCGGACTACATATCAAAATGAACAGTTTGAAAATTTTGTTGATAGATAAGACAGTATTATATTTGTCATTTTAGTTACGATTTATCACTTGACTGTTTATTTTAGACCTGTTTCTATTTGTCTTCGTACAGTCCCATAAAATCTACTTCTATTTTGGATGTACTATCCCCCTCTCCTCCAGTAAATTCTTGCGTACATGCAAATGCATAAGAAAAGAAAACTAGCTATAAGAAAAATGATTTTTTTTTCTTATAAATTTTTCGCTTTATCCTTTCGCTTTTCTTTATTTTTTAAATACCAATAGTGCGCCAAGCATATTCATTGCTATAGTTTTTTTTGGTAAATAGTATACAAATAAATAGCTCCTCCTGGGCCGTATATGGTGTATAGGGCATCCATAGGTTTTTCGTAAAAAATTTATTTTACCGATGGGGCCCCCTTCGGCTAGATTCTTGATAACCTATCAAATTGGCCTTTTTAATCAAACCAGATAAACTATCAGATTTGACCTCGCAATCTTAGCTCACTGTCATTATGCTCGATGTTCTACCTGATGCTTACTTCATACCGAATAAAGACTCACCTTACACCTACATTCATAATAGAGGCTCGAGTAGATCAAATCTAGAATAGACATAGACATATACATATTTATTGACACACTTGACATAGCACTAAGACTGAGCATAGCACTAAAACATAGCACTAAGAAGCACTAAAACTGAGCTGTTTACAAAGTGCATAAAAATTGCACAAACCCAAACTACAATTACTTTATACTGTTAAACAGACCCGTGAAAAAAGGAACAAAAGAATGCTGATACCACGCTGCGCGGTGCAACTTCTTCTATCTTCTAGTGAGTACGTTCGAGGGGAAGATACACCTTTGTTTTGAACTTGTTAGGATGTATTGTCCAAATTTAACTGTAAGGTTTTGGCGGTGGTTGTGGACTGACTCAAATCCTAGTAGTTCAAGTTTTCGTAGGAAGTATAGCCTTCTCCCATTATAATTTTACAAGCACATGTTTGTATTGCCTAAATATCTTAGCTTAGCCCGGAGCTTAAATGGACGCTTGGACCCCAAACAGGACATGTGTCTTCTAATACAGGCAGATCTTAAGTCATGTAGGCCAGTGTCATTGACTTCCCTTTGAAACCGAATGTTTTTATTGCAACGAGTGATTGCAGGGTAGCGTAGCCTTTGCGGACTAGCTGATTCACATGGCTGTTGAATCTGCAATCAATTGAAAAAAGTAACATCCAGTGTCTTTTCGTTGTTCACAGGCTGGAAGAGGGGTACCGGCTCTTGGAAATAAGTTTTTAGAGGGTTGAACCTCTATTACCTTGCACTTTATTTCATGGCACGACTTAGGAGAGGGTTTCTTAGGTGTCTTGACTGTTCCAAGTATTTTTTTTTTTTTTTTTTTTTTTATTTTTTTTTTTTTTTTTTTTTTTGTTTGTAGTGTATGACTTTTTCCAAGTATTTGGAAATTTATGGAGATTCAGGCATAGATTAGTGATACTCGCTAGAGGAGTCTCTATGAAAGGAGCATGTTCGCGACGAAGTCTCATAGGGATTTTACCAGGAAACGACGAGTTCTTGGGTTTTAGTTTGAGTAGTTGAGGAGAAACTTGGTAAGGCTCTACTGGCGGTCGCTCGCTACACTGTCTAGATTTTTTTTTAGAACAGTTGCAAGTTCTTCACTCGTAAAGCTTGGGAATGTGGTGCATATACCAGAGAAAAAAATTATTCATTTTTGACGCTATCAAATAAGAGTTATCGTCTTTCAGAATGTGTAACTGAAGATCTCGGGTTTGGCTGGTCAGCTTTTTTATTTGAATCGTGCTATTTTTGTAGTTGGTAAAGAGACATGGATCAACGGAGTTTGCAGCAAACCATTCTTAGCTTTGCGGCAGAGGGCCTTCTTCCCTCACTTTGGTTTTCTGGGTCCACGATGACAATGCTGAGGACTATCATCTTCCTATCTTCTGCACGTTATATAGTCCTTGTTTTTGACAATCCTCTTTTGTTCACACTCACCGGAATTAGTACAGTAAACTAAGTTGGAAACGTGTGAACGCTGAATTATATTTGACTACTCTATGTGCCCTGCTTTCGGTTATCAAGGTCCCATACAACGACGTGCGTCGTCTCAGGTTTTCAGCGAGTACTGCTGTTCCCGAAAAAAAAAAAAAAAAAAAAAAAAAAAAAAAAAAAAAAAAAAAAAAAAAAAAAAAAAAAAAAAAAAAAAAAAAAAAAAAAAAACAGAATTTAGGTTGGGACTCGAAAACCCGTATGAAGCTTGTGTCCTGAAGTTCAAAGGCTAAGAATTTGGCCAAGTTCTGGCTACGCATGTGGTTTGAATGTGATAGACAGGAGGCAAGACAAGTGTATGATGTGAAAAAGAAAACCAAACATGAGAATAAATCATCGCTACGCCGAGATCGTCTTAACGGCCATGATGCTCCAACGGACAAAAAATCATGGTCAGAAGTTTTCAATAGTACGAAATATATTCCCAAGGTCTCTTCAAGTCTGAAGGTTTCTGATTTCATGTTATATTATAAGCATGTTTTGTCTACGTGCAGTCAGCAGATCCATGTTTTTTCGCCGGAAGAAAATGGGTCAGAGGCACTAAGCGTAACTTCACCAAATGCTCTTTTTCTATTTCGACGAGCCAGATTACCCATGATCTGAAAAGGGTGAAGAAAACTAACAGATCTGATCAAGGTGGTCTTTCTTTGAGTTTTTTAAGTATGATTGACAGTTACTTGTCTCACATATTCAGTCACTTTTCCAAATGTGTCTCGTTCAATCATTGGTGTCTGATAGTTTCCTTATAGGCCTATACCCAAAAGAGGAAAAGACCCAAATGTGTGTAGTGATTTCAGGCCTATTACAGTTTCTTGTTTTATAATTAAGATTTTTGAGTATGTTCTTATCCCGGATATTGCTAGTAGGTGAGATTTCACGTCTTACTGACTGGGCTTTCGTAAAGGTATAGGTTGCAATCAAGCCCATTATATTCTGATGAAACTAATGGAAGATGCGGTCAAAGAGAAATCTCCTTTACATATTTGTGCGGTAAACATCTCCGGCGCTTTCGACAATGTAGTCCATTCGCGCTGTATTTCAGCTATTCAATGAGGAAGTAAATTGGTCTGTAACTTCAGTGCTTAATTTTTTGGTATCGTAATATAGCTTGTTAGTGCTAAAGGGTTAAACGTAGTATCTGAGGACATTGATGTTCTAAAAGGCGTTCAACAGGGTAGTGTCCTATCACCTACATTTTCAAATGTGTTCCTGTCAGTTGTCTGCGTCTTCTCCAGACGTCTCTTTTTTTATAAAGAGACTAACACGAGTTTCATCGCTTACGTCAGCGATGTGCTTCTCGTGAGCCGCACTTGGGATCAGTTTTCGGTAAACTTCAAAAACTTAAGGTCGGCACTGGCAGACCGCGGTCTTTCCATAAATATGTCCAATTGTAAGTTTGTATGTTTCAGTGCTAAGGCCTCCTGCCCCGCACTGTTGTCCGTACCACGTGGTACATCGTCCGTTCCACGTGTTGAACAGTTTAATTGGCCTGGTTTTACCTTTGGTTCGTTGCTAATTGCTACGTAAATACATTCTAATAATTGCTACATGTTCTTTTATTGTTAGTATGGCACTCCGGAACCTACGAATTTCGTACAGTAAGATTGTCCCTGTTCGTGCACGTTTCAACAGAAGAGGCCTGGTGCGGCTATATTGCGGTTACTGCTCCCCAACAAGTGCTTTTTTCAGTGGCGTTTACCAAAACCCTGCGAAAAAAAGCACGAGAAATTACTGAGGAGAGATTACTTTCGGTACTGTCAGTACTTAATGTACCTCCTCGGTCATACCTCAATAGGAAAATTGTCGGCAAGGTTTGCTGCCAGATACCCTGACACAGCCAGATGAACTCACGTCTAACCTAGTCTGTAAGACGCGAAACCATTTGGGTCCCTTCGACCCACCTCAGATTTTTTTTAGTTATAAAATATAACTAAATAAGTTATTTAATATGTTTATATCTATGAAACATAGTTTATATCTATGTTTATAGATATTCGCTGTCCATTGTGTGTTTTTTTGGTTGTTATTATCCATTTTTTTATCCATATTTTTTTATTTTTTTGGTAGTTGTTATCCATTGTTATCCAGTTGTTATCCGTGTCGCAGCCATTTAAACATTTGCCTATCAATTACTTGTCTTTTCTTTTTCTACAATAGCCATGTCTTGATGCAACCTACTGCATAATACTTGATAACTTCAATTCATGAAACTATGTATAGTTGTACTATAGTTGTACTAGTTGTACTCTGCGTTTGCTTTGAGTGTTTGTGGGTAAAAATAAATTCATTCGTTCATACAAAAATGGTAACGAGCCAAAAAGAAAAAGACGTGACCGTTTGTTTCTGGATAGGTAAGAATGGTTAAGAAAGAGACATGACAATTTGAACAAGTATAGATGGCAACGAGTTGTAAAGAAAAAGGGCTTAATAGTTTGACTCGAGTAGACATAGAAGTTTTATTGTGATGTTTACTGTTTACTGTTTACTGTTTATTTGATTAATTCAACATAACAAAAAACATATACCCCCAACAGAGAGCAAAGCTCGTAAAATTGGGTAAAAAACAAAAAAAAACAAAACAAAAAAAAACAATTTCTCATCATAACAAAAGAGAGAAAGAAAAAAAAAAAAAAAACCTGGTGAAAGAAAAAAACAAAAAACATAACAAACATAAAGAAAACAAACGCTGGACAAGTGAGGCACGGAAGGCTATCCCAACATGGGTAACAAATATAAACAAAAATAATAATAATAATAATAAAAAAATTTCTATTCCACCATCACAGGTCAATACATAATTTTAATATTTTCTTCCTTAGAACTGATATTTGCCGAAATGATGCCTCAATTTGAATTCTATCTTTCAGCCTATATTTATTTGAAATAAATGGTATTTGGTATCTAATTGAAAATCTAGATCTTTCACAATTAACAAAGGGAATTCGATATGTTCCAGAACACCTAAGAGCCGAAGGAGGGGGCAGAATCAACAGAGATTTTTCATAAAAATAACTACTAGGATCTTGTATTTTAAAATGCCATATTGATATATTAAGTTCTCTTATATGTTTCAGATCTAATAAATTCAAGAAAAGAAATAATGTTTCATTTTCCGATGCATCTCTAAGTTTTGATGGACGATGTAAAAAATTTCCAAGTATTCTCACTGCTTTATTTTGAAGGATCTGTAGGGGTTTTATATGCGTCCAAAAAGTATTTAAATAAATAATTGTGCAATAATTTAAATAAGGAGCAATCAAAGAATGATAAATTATTTTTAAAATTGAAAATGGAAAAACATGTTGCAAACGATACATAGACCCAATATTTTGCGAAAGTTTCACCCTTAAATGATCAATATGAGTTTGAAATGACAAAAGGGGATCAATAAAAACTCCTAAATAACGATACGATTGAACTCTACGTATTTTATGCTCACCAACTTGAAGCTCCTGACATGAAATTTTTTTAGTAGCACGTTTTGAATGACCAAAAACCATAAATTCAGTCTTCTTAAAATTCGGTACTAAATAATTAGAAACAAACCATCGATTAACTGAACTAACAGTGTTAAACAAATTTTGAATCAATGTAGATGAATCCTTCGCTTTAACAGAAACAGCTGTGTCATCTGCAAATAAAATTGCAAGACCATTATTTCCCTGCAAACATCGTGGAAGATCATTAATATACATCAAAAATAAAAGCGGACCTAATACCGATCCTTGTGGGACACCAATATCTTCAAGATCATTTAAACTAGACAAATGTCCATCAACATCTACCAAGATTTTACGTCCATAAAGGTATGATCTTATTATTTCTAGTCCTTTCCCTCTTATACCGGAATTTTCCATTTTATCAAAAAGAATTTCATGGTTTAAAGTGTCAAATGCTTTTTTAACATCATAAAAAACAGTAGATACATGATAATTACTATCTAAGCAGTCATTTATTTCTAATACAAGAGCTGCAACTGCTTGTTCCGTCGAATGGCCTGCCCTAAATCCAAACTGATATTTGGTAAAAAAATTTATTTTATCTAGATAATTAGTAATCCTTCCTTTTAAAATTTTTTCCAATACTTTAGACAATGGTGATAAAATTGCAATAGGACGATAATTATTTGTATCAGATTTATCTCCTTTTTTATGCAATGGTATTACACGTGCAATTTTCCATCTTTTAGGAAATGTACCTGAGAAAATACATAAATTTAAAATATGAAGCAATGGTTCAAAAATTACAACTGCAATATTTTTTAGCAAATTAGTTGAAAGTTCATCATATCCCAATGAATTACCATTTTTTAAATTCTTAATGACCTTTTGAAATTCTGCAAAAGTAACCGGGGCCATAAATATGCTCGTATCTTCAGTGGGCGGTAGATATTTTTTATGCGACCTTGGGGAAGAAAGGTCAACTTCTCCTGAAACAACAGATGATCCAATACTAGCAAAATATTCACTAAACTTCTTAGCAACAGCTTGTGGTCCTCTAGATTCTTTACCATTAATATCAAATAACACTTCAGGGTGTAACAACTTTTTATTTCTTCCAATTTTATCATTAATCAAACTCCAAGTTTTTCTAGGGGAATCTGAATTTCGAAAAGATTTTTCATAATAAAGTCTTTCACTTACTCTAAGGATCCTTACCAGCATATTCTTATAATTTTTAAAACGCGTTATATTTATTTCCGTGGGATATTTTATTCTAATTTTATATAAACGATTTTTCTCATTAATAGATCTCAAAAGTGATTCATTTATCCAAGGTTTTTTGGGGTAAGTTTCTTTCCTCTCGGGCTCTTATATGGGCAAAAAAGATCAAGCTTTTTATTCATAATATAATAAAATTTATCTAGTGATTGGTTCGGATCCTTCTCATCAATTACAGGACTCCAATCAACATCACCAAGCCCTTCTTTTAACCTTAACACATTTTTATGTGAAAAATCTCTACGCTTGGTTTGATTTTTTTTATTATGCGGAAAATTTATAAGAAAATCAGACATAATTATACAGTGGTCAGGTGAATCATCAGGAATAATAAATGTATTAACAGCACTATAAGGTGAAAAAATATTATCAATAAGTGAAAATGATGTATCAGCTATTCTAGAGGGCACAAAACATACGGGGTTTAGTCCATAAGATAGTGGGCCCTCCAAAAACTGCAAAATATTTCTATCTATTCTATTCTGATCTGCAGATAGGAGTTTCATTAAATCAATATTAAAATCACCCATAACTAAATAAGGAGTATTAAGACTAGCTAATTTATCCAACATACTTTCAAAATGATTTTTAAATTCTATCTGGCTGGATGACGGAGTACGGTAAATAACTGCAATTAAAACCTTCCGATTATTTGGAAAAGAGCATTCAACTAAACAAGATTCAAAAATCATTTCAATATTCATTGGCAAAAAATCAATCCTTATACGTGCTGGTATGCAATTTTTAATCAAAACACCTAGACCCCCTTGTTTTTGTCTTTTCCGACCGATGTGAAAAAATTGGTAATCTTTTACATGTATATTTTCAATTGAAAAATCATCTAAAAAAGTTTCACATAGGCCTAATATATCTGTATCTGAATCCGACAAAAAAGTTTCAATCACATCCTGCGCAGTCCTCCAACCCCGGCAATTCCAAAACGACAGCCTACTTGTATTTACATTTTTTCTTACCAGCTCATTCATAAATATATATATTGATTTTTTGGGATATCAAAATTACTAGAAGTATCTTCATCATCACCAGCTACAATAGTTTGAAAAATTGACTGAAATGAAAGAGAATTCCGCTCAAATTCTTTTAACCTTGATGATGGAATTTCACGATTATCTCTATCCATTATCAAATATTAATCCCACGTTAAGAGAAACCACACCATGCCCCAAAAGACCAGCAAACCATAATAAAAAATAACATTAAAAAAAACAAAAAAAAAATAATCTCCATTCCAAGTCGTTTTCCCTCAGTACGACTAATCTGCGCAACTTTTAATTTAACCTCTATGTGGCTATAAACAAAAATAAAAAAGGAAAGAATAAAAAAAAAAATAATAATAATAATAATACACCTTATATAAACTAAACATAAAAAAAACACTTTCAATTTAAATGTTTTCATTCATATTACTTGGGCACATGAACTATTACTGCAACCCACGACATTACGACATTTGAACATCGACAGGGAATATAACAGGCACTTCCCTTCTGGCGATGGAAAATTTTTTATGAAAATCGTCAATCTCCGGTATGGCATCATTGAATGTGTATTTGGTAATCGAGCCGTCTGGTCTTTTCACTAGCAGATTCGGCTGAAACCCCTTCGATATCCAGGCATCACATCCATGATCTTTTCGTAATTTGTCACGTTTCACTAGAAGCAGCTTTCGCACTTTACGGATTTCAGTTGGGACATCATCACTGATGAACAGGTTGCTGTTGTTTCCAGGGAATGTCTTATCCTTAAGCTTGCTAGCGTTCTTCAATATGGCAAACTTATCGTCTTTTTTATTCAGTGTCACCTTCAAAAATTTACGGTTGCTATCATAATGAGTAACTGTGAAATTTATTTCGGGCATTTCCAGCCCGTGACGAACTACCTCTGTGAATAGAACTTGAGCGTGGTTATTATCCTTACAAGCTGCGTTCCATATGATGACATTATTTTCTAGCTTTGCAGCTTCCATTCTCACAATCCGAAACATATAATCTTCATTTTTCCTTCTTAATTCCATTATTTCATCCGTGCAAGTTTTTATTTGCATTTTGAGGCTAGAGGTTTCATTCTCAATCTTTCCAATTTTCGATTCAGTATTGTTTATCTTATTCGTTTGTAGCGATTGTTCTTTTTCCAAGTTATCCACCCTTGCGGTAAGAGTTCCTAATTGATTGTTGATATTGTCCAACTTATTTCCATTTTCTTTCACAACATCAAGAATTTGCTTAAAATCCGCAGCTAGTATCGATATTTCCGGTTTCGAGCTAGAAACTGAGTCCTGAGGTGTCAAATGAACTGTCCATGCCTTCTTGCTTAGCATTTTTCCTTTTACGTCCCATCTAATCACAAATATATCAATAATCCTTGATATAAATATTGTCACATAAATTCACGCCACACAGAGGTCTTAACTACATCTTATTCTGACGAGAGCATTGAATGATGAATAATAATCTTTATTATTGCCAAACTGGAATACCTCACTTGGATATCTTATGAAATTAACTCAATTTAACAAAGTCAAAAGTTCAATTAATGCATTGGTCAGAAACTCCAGTCAATTCAATTTATCCAGTGACACATTCCACTAGGTTACAGATACTGAATAAATGTTTAAATAGTTTTATGAGACGTAAAAGCGTTCTCACTATTTCGTAACTACTGAAAGAATCCAGTGTCTAATTAAATCAGAATAAAATCCTTTACCGACAACTAGTTCAAAACTGGGATTAATCCTTTTTAAAAGAATAGATAGATCTTAACTGTTCAAAGACTGAATCAATACTGGTCAATATGTGATTAAGTAGGTTATGTCAATGGGACAAGGAGGACGTGTGTTCAGAGTCGAGAAGTTTTATTTGTGGTTGTGTCTCCCAGATATTATTTAAAAAAATACTGACTAATAAATTTTAGAAATAGTGCTAATAATTGACATACTTAAGATGAGTCCAGAGGCCAAAAAATGTTTTGTTTTGATACCATTGGCACTTCAAAGAAAGTTGTTGAGCTAGGTAAGTGAAGCTTTTAGAAACCATGTTAAATACGAATTTCTAAAAATTACCGAAAGTTTCATTTACCCAGTTCAACAACTGTCTTCAAATTATTGATGAAATTAGTGCTCGAAAAGTATTTGTTTATCCCAAATAAAGAAAAAGCCACAATTAGAAAGAAACAAAAAGTATGACTGGTAACATGTTTATGTGTAATTTTAGACGTCCTATATGCCTGAAAAGGAGAAATTCCATGTGACTAAGCTAGAGCTTTTGGCACAAATGGACTCTATGATGGGAGGAAGAGCTGCGGAAGAGCTGACGTTTGGTATCGAGAAGATAACTAGCGGTGCTTCCAGTGATTTAAAAGTAAGCCTTTTTTCGTCTGTTTCTTTTCTGGGGAAATTTGAAGTCTAACCTAATGGCACTTTCACACTACGCCGTAGAACCTTTAATGCTAGTATAACTTAAGACTTGACGTTTCGTTAGGTAATCTTACGGTGCAAATTTTGTACGTAATATAGGCTGCGTCAAGTAGGCTCTGTATATAATTTTATGCTCCGTAGGCTTATGTTACGCTATGCAAAAATCAACATAATGGTAAAGGTAAAGAAAACGGCATTGGATTTTACAGTCCCTACCGGCGGTGCTGATCTCCGTTTGATGGCTCTTCAGCCATGAAGTGCAATGGGAGGAGCAAGGGGAAAAGCTATCTTGTGCTTTTGCACACCCTTCTCGGTTGCTTTCCTCACATTTCTCCTGGTGCCCAATAAAATAGAATTTCTTCACGGGAAATTAATGAATTTAGAAAATACATTAACAAAGTTTTCCTAGAAAGCCTTTTTCACTTGATAAGAGCTTGAACCTCCTTTCCACATTTTCTAGCTTTTGAATCGTTTGGTATGATGATTGTGATGATTTTAGACGATGATTGTAGGCATCGTGGTTGGTCGTATGGATTTATGCATTAGTCTAGTGTGTAATATTATACTTGATACACTGTAACTTAACCACTTACCGTAGAAAGTTGTGTAAATAGTATTAAAGTTTCTTCCTATTTCATGTTGCTTTGAAAGCGCTTTGAAATATGGATTTATTTAAAAGAAAATTTATAGTTGACCTTCATTCATTCATTTTCGATATTTCAATACCACTTTCATTCATACTTAAATTTGACTATTTTGACTATTTGACTAAATTTGACATTAGTCAAAACAATGTTCGTATGTGCCCAGTAATTGTTACAGTTAGATATTTCTTTTATAGTAGCTTGAAGGAGTTGACCGTTTTCTTTTCAGAGTAATCAAATCATTTTTTACTTTGAAAGAAGTTAGGGAATTTGTTTTTTTTTTCGCTACACACTTAACCACATAGAATCCAAACTAAATCATGTTAACGTGCGTGTCATATTATTGTATCCAAGTTAAATACGATAGCGGCAGAAGGTCAAAAGTTTTGGTTTTTGGGTGGAACGATATGTTATGGACCACATTGAGACTTACGAAGATGACCAAAACATGAACTTTCTAAATTTTGATGTATCGGCTTCTGCAATGAGGACAGATTGAAATTGTGAACAATATTTTACGGGCTGCCAGTGATCCTAACTATGTTGGAAAAAAAAAAGTTTTCTCATAGATGGACCAGGCGGTACCGGTTGCATAAAACTTTGTATCACATTCTTTGCGGCCAAATTCGTGGAGTAAAGTGTATTTTTTTACATAAAGAAAGATAAGGTTCAAAAATGGTGTTTTTACGGGCCAAATGAATTACTGAAGAAAACACACAAAGTGAATATTTCGAGAGAACAACCTCTCTTCTTCACCGTGAACAAAAAAATATAATCACGGAAAATGCCGAAGAAAAAAACAAAAAACAAACGCGGAAAGTCAACAAAACCAATTAAAAACCAATAAAAAAAACAGCCAAAAAATTAAAAGATGAATAAAATTCACTAAAAGACCAACAATTATAAGACTTAAAATCAAATACCTAACAACCATTGAGTTGGTCATACGCCAATATCCGTGACTTGCACAGAATCCAAAAAAATTCTGAACTGCCATCGGCAGTTCAGAAAAAATTCATTCAGTCAAACAAACGAACCAGCAATTAAATAAATTGGAGAACTACGTCACCTGATTTCTGATTTTAACCATTGTATTTCTTGCGGATACCCTTTGAGACCTAAGGGGTTGTTTGCGTGGTTGATTGTGTGATTGGGAAGGTGGCTCTAGGTTTATTTCAGGGACTACTAAAGTATTGGCTTCTCTTTTGAGTAAACCGAAATACGACTCATTTATTCTTAAATCACCTGAATCTCTGTTCAAAGCTAGACCTAAATGCTGGTATTTATAAATTTCAACAGCTTCTCTGTAGTAACAATACCTTTGTCATGCGAAATTAGGCTAGCTTTGTCAAATAAAACAGTACGGTCTGGGTTATTAAATATGTGTTCTGCAAGGGCCGAATCAAAATTTTCTGTTTTTTTTTCTGCTTTTTAAAGGTTGTTGTTAATTGAGATAGATTGCTGAGTTAATCCATCCGTAAGTCGTTGATCACTTCTTCCGACGTACCAAAGACCTCAAGAGCAAGGAATTCTGTAGACACCAGAGTTTTCACCTATTGGGATAGAGTCTTTACCTTGATAGATTTGGGAACTGATAGTTTTTTTGGGTCTATAGTAAGTGTAAATGTTATTTTTCCTTAGATTTTGGAAATATGGTCTGAAACCTCTTTATCGTACGGGAGACAAAGATAAACTGAATTTTCCCTTTGATTTGCTTTTACTGTGTCACTATCTGATGATTTTTTAATAGGTTTTGCAATTACAGAATTTATTAAACTAATTGGATAACCATTCCCAAATAAAATATCTCTAAGGTGGTCGAGCTCTGAATCCAGGAAACGTGGTGAGCAAACTTGCAATGCTCTGTCAACTAGAGAAGTGATCATTCCTCTTTTCACAGTAGGAGAATGATTAGGGGAATAATTTAAGTAACGGTCACTATGTGTGGGTTTTCTATAGACCTTTAAACTCGAAACATGTATCATTTCGGTGCACCAGGACATTAAGAAAGGAAAACGCCTGTCTACAAGTTTCGGATCGAAAGAGTTAAGCAAGTGAAGAAAAGACCCAAGAGATTCGTCCCAATGATCCCACAAATAAAAAATATTATCTTTAAAACTAACTCAAAATTCAGGTTTACAAAAACTTTGCAAAATAGCCCTTTCTTCAAGGTTTTTCATTAATATATCAGCCTCTATTGGTGAAAGGGGGGCACCCATTGGAAGCCCGTATTTCTGTCTATAAAAAAATGTCTCTATAATGGAAGCAAAAAGAAGTTCTGTCGCAAAGGGCTGTAAGTGAAAGAAATGTCTGATTCGAAAGTGTAGGTTTTTCTGATATAGATGGGTTAGAACTGAGTTTATGCTCCAAAATCAGTTCAGCCTTTTGAGGATCACAAGTGGTATACATTGAATCAGCATCAAAACTGCCAATTCTCTTATTTGGTTTAACCGAAACTTTCTTTACCTTGGTAACAGAATCAGCGAAATTTTGAATGTAGGATTTTTGAGCCTGAATTAGTGGGCGAAATACAACTGATAAGAATTTCCCTATTCTTGCTGTAGGAGAATTAAATGAGGAAAAAACGGGTCGAAGTGGGCTTATAAATTTTAAGAAGACAATAAAAACAAGGAGACGTGCACCCAGGTCTCATTTTTTCCTAATGGACGAGGCACCGATGTCACCCAAGTATGCTTTACAAAATATGGATCAGTTGTTGCGGTTTATTGCAAGTCCCGGTTCTCCATATGTATGGAAAACTCAAGTTGTTGGAGGTGATTTCCGTCAGTGTTTACCTGTTCAACTTCGAAGCAATCGTAGTGAAATACTCGGCTTGTCGATAAAAAGATCATCTATCTCTGGAAGGATTTCAATAAAAATTCCAGAAAAAAAAAGTTATAAATGTCTATCCTGAACAGCATTTGCAATCTGGCTCACCCTCTATGAAATATACCCCTCTCCCTCACGGAAAACTCCTCTGTGGAAATTTCATCCAACGTAAAGTGCACCCCCCCCCCGTCTAATTCCCTCCAGACAGTTCCTTCCTCGCTGAGAGTCCCCCCTCTCTTTAAAATGGCTTGTGGATGATTCACCCTGAAAAATACTCCTCAGCATTTTTTCATTGGAAAAGACTTTAATCTATAATCGGTTTCTCGATCACTCCATAAATGCCCCCTTCCGTGGAAATTATTTCCCAGAAAACAAAACGTGCGAATAAAAGCCCCCGGATAATTCCCCCGGATCTCCATATAAAGAATTTGGCAATGAGAATGCGAGACAATTAAAAAGCATTTCGTATAGTAATTCTGTCAAAACTCCCTAGTGTGACATTTCCCCTAGAATATTCGCTCATCAGAAATTTCCCTCCCAAAGGAAGATTCTGCCCTTAGAAATCCACCCCAAGCACAACCTCCCCCCCCCTAAAAAAATGGCTGTATACTTCCCAATATCAAATACTATATGTAAACAACGGGCAAAGTTCACAACTTGCAGCCTTTCCCCCGGGGACTGTGGTGGGTCATTCTACACCTAAAAACATAGTTATTAGATTTGTTGACTATACTGAACAAAATGGCTATCTCAAATCTTCAATCCGGTGAAAAGATGAGCGTGGGAGGGGGCCTAGTTGCCCTCCATTTTTTTGGTCACTTAAAAAGGGCAGTAGGACTTTTGATTTCCGTTTGAATAACTCTTGCGATAGTTTAGGACCACTGGGTAGATACGATCACCCCTGGGAAGAAAAAAAAACAAAAGATCAGCACGCATCCGTGATCTTTCTTCTGGCAGAAAAAAAAACACAAAATTTCACATTTTTGCATATAGGAGCTTTAAAGCTCTACAATAGGGTTATCTGACACGCTGAATCTTTGGTGTGATTTTAATTAAAATTCTATGACTTTAGGGGGTGTTGTCGCCCTTTTTCGAAAATAAGGCAAATGTTTTCAGGCTCGTAACTTTTGACGGGTAACCCCAAACTTGATGAAATTTATATATTTGAAATCGGCATAAAAATCCGATTCTTTTGATGTATCTATTGGTATCAAAATTGGTATCCGTTTTTTAGAGTTTCGGTTACTATTGAGCCTTGTCGCTCCTTACTTACAGTTCGTTATCACGTACTGTTTGATGAGATTAAACCATGTTGAATGCAGTTTCCCAATTGCTATAAGATTTTTACATCATTCATAGTCAAGAATTTATTTTTGAGTTGAACATAGCGCATACACTGTTTATAGCCAGCAGATTATTGCGACAGCTGAATCGTAAGTTTTGTAGAATTTTGTTGTCTTTTGCTATTTTTAGATACATATTCTTAATGTTTAATACACAATTATTGAACGTCTGATAGATCTGGAAAGCGATTAGCCTTTAAGAGTGCTTTACGTAAAATGAAATGGGAAATGCCATTTAGAATTGTTTTTTTTTATTCAGTTACCCTCTCGCCGTTAATGAGAAAGGGTCGTCCAATTTTAGTTTTGTGTTTTGTTTTTTTGTATTTTTATCACTTTTATTCTGCACTGAGGACAAAGCAGAGGTCTTGACCGAAATATTTGCATAATTTTTCAATTTTTTCACTGGCTGTTAATTGTCCTTGTTTTCTTCCTTTCTTCGCGATTTTGTGTTTTATCATGATTGCCCAGTGTGGTCTCACAAATTATTTACTTAATTTATTTATTTATTCTCTATTTTTTATTATTTTCTAGAGTGCAACAGCCATTGCCAAGCATATGGTTAAAGATTTGGGAATGTCTGAAAAAGTTGGACTTCGTACTTTTGACGACAATGGAAACAGTATTGTTGCTGTTAGTGACCTTAGTCCGCAAACCAGTGAAATGATTGATTCAGAAATTCAAAAAATTTTACAGGTAATTTTACATGTGCATATGTTACCGTGAATGTCCTAAATCTGGTTAATGTCGACATTCACCAGTGAATTTTCGAAATTCCTTTTTTTCTGCTTGGATTCAATTTGCTTTGTGAGTCAGCTTTTTCTGTCTTACGCAAGCTACGATGGTAAAAGTTAAAGTTAGGTTAGGTTGTGTTAATTTAGGTTAGATTAGGTTAAATTTGGTTATAAATACTAGAAATGGGTTAAAACCGAGTTTAACCTAGCCCAACCTAAAATAACCTAATCAAACTTCATGTAACCTAACCTGTCATCATCAAACCTTGCATTAAACTGAAAAAGTTGACTGGCAACACTAACTAGATTCAAGGAGAAAACAAGGCATTTTGGACCTTCACCAGTGAATGTCGACATCCACGAATTTCGGACATTCATGGAAACACATATATACCGTACTGTCCTACCATGCGTAAAAAGCGAATCTCAAGAAACTTTATCTTTGGAAACTTCAAAAACCTGAGCATTTTAGTGATCATGGGATATTATTGTGTTAGTAACATAATGGTTTCTAAGTGAGCCTTTTCTATGAAATCAAGTGAACTGGTACCTCAATTTACCTTCCACGCCTTAAAATTATATCTTAAGAATGTCGGAGTAATGGAGATGAACATTTTGATGGTCATTTAGTAGATGACCCATCTACCGTACCCACTTCAAGATGAGCTTTTCAGGGGCCATTCTCATCAAGTCTTCTTTTTACATTCCTTATGTTTCACCATCAAAACACTTGACTGAATTTTAAATAAAATTTTCGAGAAAAGCCATGCTTTTGATAAGGGTTTTGTCTGTTTTCAAATTTATGCTGAAAGGTGTACCATCCTACATTTTTCTTTTATAGATGGCAGAATCGTTGCCGCACGAAGTTTCTAGAAGTTTTTTTTTAGTCATGATCTGCCTTAGCACGTATTTTTCTGTACTTCCGCCACTGCGTTTTCAATAAAGATGCAAATAAATTATTTTCTAAGATGGCGTTCCATTTAGCGCATTTAGCCGATGTTTCAAAATTGAACGAAATGTTATTGTGGCAAGTTATGAATTTCCTAAAAAAAAAACTGGAAAAAGAAGGAGAGAACTGACGATAAAGGTTCTCCCACTAGAAAATATGTTAACTAGGATTATTTTGCATATTATGAAGTAAGCATTGTTTTCTTAACATGTCTCCTTACGAGGTGGAATGGTCATAAATTTACACCCAACATTTTTCTGAGGGAGGGGTTCAAACCCGGTAATCCCCCTCCCTTGGATACGGCCTTGTTCGACAGCAATTGTTTCCTGAATATTCGTATGAACAGCGAAAATCTGACTGACTGATTAATTTAGTGACAAGCAACTATAGAATAAACATTATTTAAAAACAACCGCCAAGGGAAGATACAAAAAATACCTGATAAAAGATGTCTGCAACCCTTTGACTCGCAACCAATCATTTAAAACACAAAATGAAAACACTCTCTCTCATTATGCCTCATTCATTAGAATTAAGAAAAAACATAAAAAAATAGAGTATAAATGTTAAAATCGATAAAAATCGAATCCAAATCTTTTTCAATGTTTTTTGCACGTTATCATATCGGCCTCTGGTTGTTTCTTGACATCCCTTTAATTAAAGATTGTTGGCTTTTTCTATATAATTTAAGGTCACCTAACAAGTTGCATACAAATTTTCTATTCAGAAACAAGGATAATTGAGTCTTCGATTTTCCTGATAGGAAATGCTTAAAATAATGTAGCTGTAACCTTTTGTTTTTAAGCTGTTGTAATGATAGCAAGGTTATGCTGTTAAGTACTGTTTTGGTTTGCCAGGTCAGCTAAACAGGGGTTGGCAACCCTACCTCTAGACTATTTATATGGTAGGGGCTGGAAGGTACCGGCTCCATACCCTTTGGAAATTTAGCATCATCCTTTCTGGGAATAAATGTGATATCACTGATCGTCCGTGATCTTGTGGATCAGTGTTTTTTCTTCTTTTTTCTATACTTCTTGGCTGTTGTATGGGTCACACAATTGTTTGATCATCCAGTTCTGAAAGAGGGGGACTCGGTACCAGAAGCGTCAATCTGGCGGGAAGACAAGTCGGAGGCATTTACCCCTATATGTTGTTGCCCTCCTTCCCTCCTTTGATTGTGAAAAGTAACTTTCTTTGGAGGAGGGGGTATTTTTGCTGGAAAATGACTTTGTTTGGTATTGTGAAGTATGGTATATTTCTCTAAAGAGATACCGTCTTATTGGTCCCCAGTGGGGGGTGATCAAGTCTCCACGAGGACAAGACCTTGGGTAGCGTGGTAGGCAGGATTCGTATCTACTCAAGATGTTGCTAAAACTACTTTAATGAACTAATAGACAAAATACAATACTAGAGTACACTCGTGAACAGTCTTCTTGAAGCCGTAGAGAATCCGAGCTATAGTCAACTTGCACCGGCTGGCACCGTTGATTTGGAAGTGGCTGCTGCACTTTCCAAGCTCACCGTCTATAGTTGGCTAGTGGAGGTTACTGGAACTCTCCGACGGCAGTTGATGTGGAGGTTATTGTTAAACTCTCCCAGCGCACCGTATATTATAGAAAGGTGGAGGTTGCTCGAACTCTCCCAGCGGTGTTCCTCTAACCACTTGTCACTGTTGGTTCTCAAAGCTGAACTGTCCACAAGTTGTCTTTTCCCCCTTCTTATCTTCCAAGGCCCAAGCATGGAATTCTGGTTCCATGACCCCCAAAGTAGCCTCTCATTGGCTGGTAGGTTTTTGGTCATGGTGATCGACTTCCTTGAATAGAAAAGAAGGCAGAAACAAGTACTTAAAACAACACATACCAACTATACCCTTGAAGTGGAACATGCACTAAATACCAAAAATATACCCTTAATGTAATAAAACACTAAATACGAGAAATACACTTATATCTAACTTGCGTAAGCCTAGCAACAATCTTTACATTTCTCCCCCCCTCTTTTATTGAAAAAAAACCATTTTTATTACTTTTTTTTAATACGTTTTAAATTAATTTTTATTCCTTCCCTAAACTACATTTGTTATTATTCATTGTCCCCTTGTTCGACTATTCTAAAACCACTTTTTTTCATTTCTCTATAATCAATCCATAATTTCCTTAATTTGAGGAGAATCACCATGAAAATTCCGATAAGGATTAGAAAAATTAACGTGCCGCCAGTCATGATCCCAATACTCATGGACTGTGCTGATTAAATTTTTCTGTGTAATTTTGTTTTGCTCAAAATAGATCTGCTATTTATGCCTTTTTCAGAATACATCTCTCTCTCGAGAAAGCTATGAATTTTTTTTGAAGTCTAATGATTCGAAATCAAAATTAAGTTGTGTAGCATTGAAAAGAATTTTATTATGAGCGAATTTAGTCAAGTTGACCTCTGTTTTGCCTTCATACAATTCTGGAACGGAGAATTTTTCGTGGGCAAGGGAACATTCGTCTTTTAGTTGAACAAGGACGGATCCTACAATTTCTAATCGTTGTTGCTCCCTTAATCCTTGGCATATGACAAGAATGTTCAATTTAGTTGAAATTGGTGTAACAATTAAGAAGTGAGTTTTCCCAACAGGAGTTATAAGAGGATTATTAATTTTTTGTATATTAATATCGCATTCATTTGTAATGATTTCTTGGTTATTTGTGAAGCAACCGAAGGAACAGTCAAGAAGCGTGCTGTGACGTATAACGATTCTGTCTTTGCAAATTACCCTTTTTGCATTAAAATTACAAGAGTTGATGAAGTTTTTATTTTGCAAAAAATACATTTTTTCTTCTTGATCTATTCCAAAGTATGGGGAAGTTGGTATGAGGGAATGAAATAAATTTGTGTCATTGGTGGGATAGGGAATGCTTAAAACTTCAAAAAGTTGAATGCGTCCTGATCTTTTAATTAAATCTAACGAACACGAAACTATCATTGATATAGTGTCACTCACAATATTGCATTCAGTGTTTTTACATACCCTTGATGGGCACCTCATAATAATTTGTTATGCATTAAGGCAATGGTTGTGGAGATAAGTTCTTTTGGTACCAAAATTTTATATTTATTTACACGTCTTTTATCTCCAGTACTATCGACTGCATAAACTAGCCCATTATGAATTACCAGTCCATATTTTAGAAGCCATTTTGGTAATATGTTTGCTTCATTTGCCTCAATTTTTAGCCTGGGAGACTATACCAGATTCATGTACATGATTTCCCTGTGAGCACAAGCTTGTGCCACCTTTGCGCGCCGGAATGCCACCCTTTTCTGCATCCCTATGGATGCAACCCTTTTTTGCATCCCTTAGAGGGGCCTCAGTGGCTTCCCTCTGGATTACATGACCCCTTGTCATGACTTGCTCGTGACTAATAGACACGATAGGTCTACCCCTTACGGTCGACCGACTATCACAAATTACAGAATTTGGATCCGAGTCCTGAGACTCCATTTCCCGAAAATCAAATCGTTTTCCGGGTACAGTTTCCAAAAATTTGTACGCTGCTTTTATTTCTTTATCGCGCTTTTGAGCCTGTCTGAGTTCCTTCTCTCCTAGTCCAATAAAATCAACATATTCACCTTGAAGGCAGTCAAATTCCTGTTCCAATTCATCAAGATTAACTTTTCTGTATTTTTCAACAAATTCAGAACTAGGGCGGCTCAAATATTCGCTAGGATTTTTAACTCCAGGAATGTGATGAAAGGTAAATTGCTCACTGTCTATTAAAACAGCAATACGGTATAACTTGCTATTTACGTCTTTAGCTCTCTTTAAATAAGATAGGGCCCTGCAATCTGTATAGCAATGTGTATGAGCGGACCATAGAAAGGTTTTTTGAAAATGTTTAATCCCGGAATAAAGTGCGAATAATTCTCTATTATGATTGTCATACCTAGATGCGGGTCCGCTGAGAATTTTAGAATAGCTTGCAACTATTTGAAAGCGATCTGTGGTTTTGCATTTTACACAAAGTAGAGCGCTAATTGCTTTCATGCTAGCATCTGTGAACAAATGAAAGTCTTCTGATTTCGATGGAAAACGGAGTAGAATTGTGTGTGGATTAGTAAGTTCGGATTTTAGTTTTTCAAAAGCCTCCATTTCGGTGGGTCCAAAAACAAATGGGACATTTTTGTGAGTTAGGCGAACCAAAGGATATGAAATTTCTGCGTAGTTAAGGTAAAAACTTCGTAGAAATGAAGTCATGCCTAGGAAACTACGAACGTCCGAAACGTCCTTAGGCGGTGTCATCGCCCTAATCGCTTCAACCTTTGATTCTTGGGGAGAGATCCTTCGGGTGAGACTTTGAATCCTAACAGATTGACTGAATTTGCAAAAAAAACAGCATTTTGATAAATTGAGTTTAAGGTTGAATTCACGTATCCTTTCAAAAACAATTTGTAAATGTATCAAATGATCTTCAAATTTTTTGCTTTCCGCATGTATTGTTAGGTCATCTACGTACCAACTCAGAAAATCAGATAAATTTATTTCGTCATTTTTTTTACTAGGGACGTCCCGAAAAATTCTTCCCAAAAATTCTAAAAATTGTCTAGGACTGCTTTTAGCTCCCATTGGTGCTTTCAAAAATCGGTATGACATACCTTTAACATTGAAAGAAAATAATTGGCGACTTTCTTCGGATAAATTGCATGCATAAAAGGAGTGTTTGATGTCTAATGTAGAGAATTGTTTTTTCCCTGCCATATCAGTTATAACTTCTTCAATTCTGAGAATTTCCCATTGACTATCTTTAATACCTTTATTGATTTCTCTAAGATCAATTAAGAACCTACTGTTTTCTTCATTCCAAAGATGTTTTGGTAAGATTTTGCCCTCTTTATTAGCTTTGCCAATGATAAAAACAGGTGAGTTGAATGGTGATCGACCCACTTCAATAATCTTAGCTCGAAGCATTTCCTTAACGTGTTTCATTATTACTTCCTGCATTAAAAATGGTAATGGAAATTGTTTTTTGCTTTTAATTGGAACTGTTTCATCAACTGGAACGACAAACCCATCTAAGTCATTACCCCCAATTTCATAAGCAGTGCGAGCAAATACATCTTTAAATTTACAAATGAAGGTTTTAAATTTCTCACTATTTTTATCGGCTAATTCTCCGGTATTGACATGTTTTAAAAATTCATCATTAGGCCATTCAGTTTTTAAATCTACCTGAGTTTTATTGCCTTGAGAAAATTCATTTTCAGCACAGGCTGCAATTAACCCAGAGCTTGAGGCTAAGTCTTTTGGTAGAAGCTCAAAATGTCCCATTAATTTACCTCTTAATAAGGTTACTTGATATTGCGTGGGGTTAAAAAATACTAAGGGAAATGAGGAATGAGACACTTCACTGACTGACTCTGAAATACAGATTTGCCACGCTGGTGAAGGCGTGCGATTCCAACATTTTATGCGAGCATTATTTCTACCACTAAAATTATTCCTGAAATAATTACCTCTAGTTGATCTTGACATAGAGGGAGTTCGGCTTTGTGACATATCATGGTTAATGTTTTGACTGCTGACTGCTGCAGTTAAAACTTCATTAGGACTACAAAATGTTAAATCTATTGTTTCAAATTTCCTAGCTAGTTCTAGTAGTTCATCATTATCGCAATCTGGTGATGCTTGTTCCATTACTCGGCGCGCGATATTAGTTTTTAAGCCACTTTTAAAAATGTTTGATATGAGACTACTGGCGTCGTTTTGGTCGGCTGACTTGCAATAATCCTTTGCCTTACCAACTATTCTAGAATAAAATTGAGAGACTAATTCGTTCTCTTTCTGTTTTTCTCTAACTAATTCTTGTAGTTTTGGTCCTACACTTTTTTTTCTGGGCAAAAGGCTATTTTAAGGGTTCTTTCGAGGTCTGAAAGATTTTTGATACTGTCCGGATCAACATTATACAGAAATCTCTGAATCTCCCCCCTGGTGTAACAGATAGACTGAGACACCATTGAGGCGTCCCCCTTGGACTGACTCTTTTGTATTTGTTTTAGAGTTAAAATCCAGGAATGAATATCGGCTGGATGCGAAAGTATAGGAATTGGCGGACATTGTTCTATATAATAATTAACAGGCATAGGAGGAGTTGGTTGGTAAATATCAGAACTAACTCTCTGTGAGGTCAGACGAGCCTCTGCATCTGCTAGCCTAGCTTCGAAGTCTTTAACATGGGCCTCTAAGTCGGCCGGCATGGTTTTAAATTTAAGGCTAGGAAATAGAGACAGCTTAATGAATTATTAGAAAAGAGTTTCTAAAAAGTAGTCAACAACACCGTGAGTAGCTGCCACCAATGTGAAGTATGGTATATTTCTCTAAAGAGATACCGTCTTATTGGTCCCCAGTGGGGGGTGATCAAGTCTCCACGAGGACAAGATCTTGGGTAGCGTGGTAGGCAGGATTCGTATCTACTCAAGATGTTGCTAAAACTACTTTAATGAACTAATAGACAAAATACAATACTAGAGTACACTCGTGAACAGTCTTCTTGAAGCCGTAGAGAATCCGAGCTATAGTCAACTTGCACCGGCTGGCACCGTTGATTTGGAAGTGGCTGCTGCACTTTCCAAGCTCACCGTCTATAGTTGGCTAGTGGAGGTTACTGGAACTCTCCGACGGCAGTTGATGTGGAGGTTATTGTTAAACTGTCCCAGCGCACCGTATATTATAGAAAGGTGGAGGTTGCTCGAACTCTCCCAGCGGTGTTCCTCTAACCACTTGTCACTGTTGGTTCTCAAAGCTGAACTGTCCACAAGTTGTCTTTTCCCCCTTCTTATCTTCCAAGGCCCAAGCATGGAATTCTGGTTCCATGACCCCTAAAGTAGCCTCTCATTGGCTGGTAGGTTTTTGGTCATGGTGATCGACTTCCTTGAATAGAAAAGAAGGCAGAACCAAGTACTTAAAACAACACATACCAACTATACCCTTGAAGTGGAACATGCACTAAATACCAAAAATATACCCTTAATGTAATAAAACACTAAATACGAGAAATACACTTATATCTAACTTACGTAAGCCTAGTAACAATCTTTACAGTATTTCCAGCATTAAAAATGCCTTGGAAGATAAATATAAACGTATGCGTTCAATCAAAACGAAATTATTCGAAGAAAAATTAAAATCTATAATTCAATCAAAGTGAAATCAAGGTTCTTGTTTTTATACTCCATAAGCAATTGGAAAGAATCTGCGCGTAACGCGTGTATCGCTGAAAGACATTTCTGCAAACAGTACTAAACCGTAAGGCTTTCTGGTTGCTTTGCAGTTTGTGTTCCAACCGCAAAATTCTAGCCGCCCTGTACTATGGTTACATAATCCTGCGTCATCTTGTTCTCGCAACATTTTGGTCGCTTTTCTCGTAGTCCGATATTTTTGATATTAAGAAATGCTTTCTAACAATAGCCGAGTGGTTAGTGCACTGGACTTGTAATCTTGAAAACAGGGGTTCGAATCCTGGTGTTGCTAGCTATTTGGTTTGGAACGGGGTCAATGATGTGACTCTGTAAGCTCAACCAGAGTCGACCCAGCTCTAAGTGGGTACCTGGAGAAATTGGGGGGGGGACACAGGAAGTGTCGGATGATTTGCTCCAACCACGCATTGCACTCCCGGGTGAAGGGAATGAATCAGAAGATCGGTACCTGCGCAACGCAGACCGTTGGTCAGCATCCCAAAAAGTTTTTTCTACCAATAAGTTCTTCCGTATTTTTACAAGTTTTTGCTTCGTCTGCCAACATGGACTTGTAATAACGCTCTGTCCACCCAATATAAGATGGCTAGCTCAGTTGCTGCTGTCCAGAAAAAAAGAGCAGTGTTTGAAGAGCTGTGTACTAATAGCAGCTTTTTAAGTGTCATTTTTTTTCTCTGGATATAGCCTACCGCATTCCCATTTGAATTGTTTCCTTTGTTCTTCTCTTTATTGTATAAGTTTTTAATTTTGAATTTCATGATGAGGTATTAAAATAATACAAATACAAACGAGCAAGATTTTCCTTCAAAGACTTCGCACCCTCCATTATGCAACTTTTTCAAGTGGTATATTTTACGTTTTGAAAAAAAAATATACGTACAAACATATACATGTACAAACACATACAAATAAACATATTCAAGTATAACCAGGGCCGTATCCAAGATTTTCTTTTCGGGGGGGGGGGGGTACAAAAAAAACATAAAGAATTTGTTTATATTCATTTTTGTTACATGTTTACAACTCAAACAAATATTTTGAGGGTGGGTTCAAACCCCCTGGATACGTCCTTGACTACAACCAAATAAGAAGTAAATTTTTAATTTTTTGCGGTTTCAAAGGTCAAACTACAAATGAAAGCAAATCTTATCTGAAAAAATCATGATCCCATATTCGTTTTCTTCCTCGTAAGGGTAGATTAGGAGTAATCACCTCGTGACCTAGGAACGAAATTATCCTATTCCATAGAACCAATATTTTCGAGATCTTCTGCCATTTAGAATATTTTTTCCGTTTTTTTGAATGGCCTATAATAGTGGCTCTGTAAGACCCTAGTAAGGTTAGTAAGAGAAAACTGTTTTGTCATAATCGACGAGTCAAAACTATTCCTGAGAAGGAAGTTATCCTACGAACGGAATAATCTTATTCCGCTTATTTTTTTTTTACTATTTTTTTTGTTAATGGTCGAAGAAAAAAAAACAAGCTGATACAATTTTAGGTACTTATATGATATAGCCTCTACCTTATTTTCTTCTAATATGTTTCTCTGACAGTCTGATGATAAACATTTACCCCCCCCCCCCTTAATATGCAAATATATAACCCGAATTATACATTTTCCATCTATTCTGTCATTTCTCTTTGTCTTATCTTACGTTAAGTTGAAAGAAACTAACGAAAAAACCGGCTCTAAAATGCTTCAATGAATGAACAGCTTGAGCGGTAGGGGCTATATCATACAAGTAGACTTAACTATCAACTAGACTGTGGATTGGACTGTCGAAAAGCAGCGTTCAAAATATTTAGTCATGTATGTGTCGGAACGATTTTTTGAGCATTTGGACAATTTTACCCTCAGGTCGTGATTTACAGTTCAATATTTATGTCAGACAAACCATGGGTAGGGCCAATCTGACGATTTATGTACCAATGACGTATAGATAACAGAAAACGAGAAAAGGGAATGCTGTAAAACAAAGCGAACATATATTTTCTGGGGGATTGAAGAGGGGAGGGCTGTAGTTTAATAACATGTGTACTGTAATTGTTTTGATGTCGAATTTAGTTATGACGGAAACCCCATTGAAAAACCTCGAGAATTTCGTCAGAAAAAAAAACGTCGTTCATACACCTATGACGTAAATAACGGAGGACGAAAAAAGTTTGAAAACAAAGCGAGCAGATAGGAAGTGAAAGCGATTGGAAGCGAACAATCTTACTGAAAAATCCCAAGAAGGTAGGAACATATACAATCCGAGGAGAAATAAAAATAAAACGGGAATGGAAATGTTGGAAAACGAAGTAAACACTTAGTTTTGGCGGGATTTAGGAGGGGAAGATTGTAGGCTAGAAGCATATACTGTAATTGTATGCGGTCGAATTCAGTCACGAAGGGAATCCTCTCGAGAAATCTCAAGAAAATAAGAAAATAATACAATCGAAGGGGAAATAAAATAAAACGGAACTCATTTATAAGTAACATAAAACGGGACTCGGTTATAAATAAAAAAGAAACAGGACTCGTGTATAAATAAAATAAAACGGGACTCTTTCATAGATAAAATAAAACGGGACTCGGTTATAAATAAAATAAAACAGGACTCGTTTATAAATAAAATAAAACGGGACTCGTTTATAATAAAATAAAACAGGACTTGTTTATAAATAAAATAAAACCGGACTCGTTTATAGATAAAATAAAACGGGACTCGGTTATAAATAAAATAAAACAGGGCTAGTTTATAAATAAAATAAAACGGGACTCGTTTATTAATAAAATAAAACAGGACTTGTTTATAAATAAAATAAAACGGGACTCGTTTATAGATAAAATAAAACGGGACTCGGTTATAAATAAAATAAAACAGGACTCGTTTATAAATAAAATAAAACGGGACTTGTTTATAGATAAAATAAAACGGGACTCGGTTATAAACAAAATAAAACATGACTCGTTTATAGATAAAATAAAACGGGACTCGTTTACAGATGAAATAAAACGGGATTTGTATCCTTCAGAGACATTTTTACCAAAAAATCCCAGTTTCTGAGCATTTCAGTTGGTTTAGCATTGCATCCTAAATTTGGCTTAAGTTGGGATTTAGTTAGGATCGAAACTTGATTGAAAATTCCTTAGAATGCAGGGTCATATTCAGACCTGAGAGCGAAATTGTCCTATTCCGGACAATCTTTAAAACAAAAATCCTGGAAATAAGATCACCATCTAACATAATTTTTTCGCTCCCACTAATGATCTGTGTGGGGACTTGGTATGACCCTCTGTTGCTTAGAACAAACAAAGCAATTAGCAACAAATTTGTAGAATACAAGTCTTGCCCTCTTAAAATAACGCTCTTTTGTGTTTTCAATTTTTTTTTAAATCCTTAATACTTTTTATAGATTATAACTGAGAACTCTGTAATCTAAGAAAAAAGTCAAAAATTAGCTTTTAATTCTACAAATTTATCCAATTCCGTTATTTACATGTGATGAACTCGAGTGAAATTCTTCAAGGATTTTTTTTTTTCTGATGTTCTCTAAGAGAAAACGACTTTTATTTTCCATCTTAGCTTGTCATGTACAAATGCAGATTTACGTTTTTTTTTAGTTTTTCAAGATTCTTCTTAATTTCGAAATTAAAAAGCGTGAAAATCTTTAATTGTCTTTTTTCGTAATGCGTTTTCAACTAGTTGGGCAACTTTGCTCCTAGGTTGTAATACACACTTGACTCAAGGAAGAAAATAATTTCTTCTAATTTTGACTCTAGGAAGACTAAGTAAAAAATAATTAACTCTAGGAAGAATAGGAAGACAAGTTTTTTTTTTTTTTTGAGGATATGCGGACAAAAAAATTTTTTAACCATGTCAGTCTTACAATCGATAACAGTAAGACATTGTAAGGATTAAAATGCTATTACTAGAGTTAAAGAACAAAATACTCATTTACAGGCCATTGAGCCTTCGTGTGGATAAGTGCATTATATCTGTTTCGTGATTTTTGTTTTTGCTGGAAAATATATCATATTTTATCAATTATTAAAGTAAAAACATATTATCCTCTCTAAATTTTGATCTAGATGAATATTTGTGTATTGGAAAGTATTCCTGGGCACAAGAATGTAAAAAAAAAAACTTTTTCGTAGACTGACCAATGGTCTGTGTTGCGCAGGTACCAATCCCCTGATTCGATGCCTTCGGCCGGGAGTGCAATGCATGGTTGGGGGGCAAATCATCCGACGCTTTTCGTGTTTTTTCCCCAGATCTATCTAGGTACCCATTTAGAGCTGGATCGACTCCGGCTGAGCTTACAGAGTCACGCCCTTGACCCCCGTCCCAAACTATATAACCAGTGACACCCTGACCTTAGGGTTTCAAGTCCGGAGTGCTAACAACTCGGCTAGGAAAGAATGTGCTTTGATGATATTCTAAGATACTACTACTACTTTCCACTCATTGCAGCACAAGCCGCCTGAGGCCAACACAGCTTCACATGCTCCTCTTTCCAGTCTATTTAAAGCCCCCCTCTTTATACCCTCCCAAGAAGTTCTTATTTCTCTTAAATCTTTTTTTACGATATCCTTCCATCCCATTCGGGGGCGACCTTCTTTTCGTTTGACCCTAGACGGTCGCGCAACAAGGACGATCTTGGGCAGTCAGTCATCCGATAAGATCATAGAATGTGAAGTGAATACTTTCATCCTGATCTACAGGGGGAGGGTATATAGGAATTTATTTGCGACAAGCTGTGTTGTGTTTTAACGTCAAAAAAGTGCCGGTTGCGAAAATCCAATGTAAAACGAAACTGGCTTATAAGATAGACTAGTGAATTGGGCACATTTTTCGTCTTTATAACTTTTTACTCTAAACCGGGGGTGGAAGGGGAGTAATCTTTCTGGATTTCTGGAGCTCCCTTGCTTTTGTTAGTTATCTAAAAATTGACTGATTTTCATCTTTATAACAGTATTTCTTCTTCACAAGTTCACAACTATACGGAGGTGGGGGGGGGGGTCAGGATCCTTCTGGTTTTCTGGAGCTCCCTTGTTTTTGGTACTTTGAAGATAACTCCTCATTTCTAGAATCAGCCCCTGTTTGTGTACCTTACCCCATCCATGTTATTAGTGCTTAAGCCACAGGTATCTCCGTCCTCCTATCATCAAAGACAGGTATTAGTTGCTACTATTATAAAGTAGTAGTTATTCGCGTAATATAGGAAGTTATTCTTGACAAGCTGTGTTTTAATGACAAAAAAAGGGAGTCACGAAAATCCAATGTAAAACGAAGCTGGCTTATAAGGCGGGCTAGTGAAAAACTACCGCGAATTTTGATTGAGAAGTTAAATTATTTGAAAATTGACTACACTTTCCATTTTTTAATTATAACACTATTTCATCTGCATAACTTTATAACTCGACACCGAGGATGGGGAGGGGAAGGGTCATGATCTTTCTGTTTTTTTGGACTGAATTAGCAATTTTTTATAATTTTCATTCAAAAATAGTTTTTATTTCATTAACTTCTTGATTTAGAAAAAAAACAGCAGTGAAACAGGTAGATATTTTAAAGTCACGAGTGTAATAATTTGAATTTGGAGCTAAAAACATTAACCAGAAACAAAGTCTAGCCAATTTTTTTTCTCTTGAATATCGGCCTGGTATCTTTACTCTAATCGCGTATATCATATGGAAAGTTTCGCCGGTTTTTGTCAGCCAAATCACGGACAACGGCCTTATATATCTATTCTCGAGCAAGTTTATTGTATTTCTCATTTTTTAGGATTCTTATGACCGAGCAAAGGCGATATTGAAGAACCACAAAGAAGAACTGAAGCTCCTTGCTGATGCCCTCTTGAAATACGAAACACTTGATTTTGATGACGTTAAAGTAATTTTAGACAAAAAGAATCCTAATGTTAAATAAGAATAGTTGTGAATGTCGGTAATTGGCGCTTTATTTAAGTAGTTCATAACCTAAATTGTTTAGCTCCGTTTATTAAGTTCTCATAATTCAGATACAAAAATAAGGTTAATGATGATACAAAATGATAAAAATAATATCAAAATGATAAAACAAAACTTGGCCATTGAATAATTATTTGATGGCGTCACTAACATCATTTCGGATAAATTATTTGGATGACGTTAAAGGGATTTTAGGCAAAAAGAATCCTAATGTTAAATAAGAATAGTTGTGAATGTCGGTAATTGGCGCTTTATTTAAGTAGTTCATAACCTAAATTGTTTAGCTCCGTTTATTAAGTTTCTCATAATTCAGATACAAAAATAAGGTTAATGATGATACAAAATGATAAAAATAATATCAAAATGATAAAACAAAACTTGGCCATTGAATAATTATTTGATGGCGTCACTAACATCATTTCGGATAAATTATTTGGATGACGTTAAAGGGATTTTAGGCAAAAAGAATCCTAATGTTAAATAAAAATAGTTGTTAATGTTGGTAACTGGCGCTTTATTTAATTAGCTCATAACCTAAATTGTTTAGCTTCGTTTATTAAGTTTCTCATAACTCAGATACTAAAATAAGGTTAATGATAATACAAAATGATAAAATAATATCAAAATGATAAAACAAAACTTGGCCATTGAATAATTATTTGATGGCGTCACTAACATCATTTCGGATAAATTATTTGGATGACGTTAAAGGGATTTTAGGCAAAAAGAATCCTAATGTTAAATAAAAATAGTTGTGAATGTCGGTAACTGGCGCGTTATTTAAGTAGCTCATAACCTAAATTGTTTAGCTCCGTTTATTAAGTTTCTCATAATTCAGATACAAAAATAAGGTTAATGATGATACAAAATGATAAAAATAATATCAAAATGATAAAACAAAACTTGGCCATTGAATAATTATTTGATGGCGTCACTAACATCATTTCGGATAAATTATTTGGATGACGTTAAAGGGATTTTAGGCAAAAAGAATCCTAATGTTAAATAAAAATAGTTGTTAATGTTGATAACTGGCGCTTTATTTAAGTAGCTCATAACCTAAATTGTTTAGCTTCGTTTATTAAGTTTCTCATAATTCAGATACTAAAATATGGTTAATGATAATACAAAATGATAAAATAATATCAAAACGATAAAATAAAACTTGGCCATTGAATAATTATTTGATGGCGTCACTAACATCGTTTCGGATAAATTATTTGGATGATGTTAAAGGGATTTTAGGCAAAAAGAATCCTAATGCTAAATAAAAATAGTTGTGAATGTTGGTAACTGGCGCTTTATTCAAGTGGCTCATACCCTAAGTCGTTTTGCTCTTTTTATTAAGTTTCTCATAATTCAGATGCTAAAATAAGAATAATGACAATACAAAATGATAAAAATAATATCAAAATGATAAAACAAAACTTGGCCATTGAATAATTATTTGATGGCGTCACTAACATCATTTCGGATAAATTATTTGGATGACGTTAAAGGGATTTTAGGCAAAAAGAATCCTAATGTTAAATAAGAATAGTTGTTAATGTTGGTAACTGGCGCGTTATTTAAGTAGCTCATAACCTAAATTGTTTAGCTCCGTTTATTAAGTTTCTCATAATTCAGATACAAAAATAAGGTTAATGATGATACAAAATGATAAAAATAATATCAAAATGATAAAACAAAACTTGGCCATTGAATAATTATTTGATGGCGTCACTAACATCATTTCGGATAAATTATTTGGATGACGTTAAAGGGATTTTAGGCAAAAAGAATCCTAATGTTAAATAAAAATAGTTGTTAATGTTGATAACTGGCGCTTTATTTAAGTAGCTCATAACCTAAATTGTTTAGCTTCGTTTATTAAGTTTCTCATAATTCAGATACTAAAATAAGGTTAATGATAATACAAAATGATAAAATAATATCAAAATGATAAAACAAAACTTGGCCATTAAATAATTATTTGATGGCGTCACTAACATCATTTCGGATAAATTATTTGGATGACGTTAAAGGGATTTTAGGCAAAAAGAATCCTAATGTTAAATAAAAATAGTTGTGAATGTCGGTAACTGGCCCTTTATTTAAGTAGCTCATAACCTAAATTGTTTAGCTCCGTTTATTAAGTTTCTCATAATTCAGACACAAAAATAAGGTTAATGATGATACAAAATGATAAAAATAATATCAAAATGATAAAACAAAACTTGGCCATTGAATAATTATTTGATGGCGTCACTAACATCATTTCGGATAAATTATTTGGATGACGTTAAAGGGATTTTAGGCAAAAAGAATCCTAATGTTAAATAAAAATAGTTGTTAATGTTGATAACTGGCCCTTTATTTAAGTAGCTCATAACCTAAATTGTTTAGCTTCGTTTATTAAGTTTCTCATAATTCAGATACTAAAATATGGTTAATGATAATACAAAATGATAAAATAATATCAAAACGATAAAATAAACTTGGCCATTGAATAATTATTTGATGGCGTCACTAACATCGTTTCGGATAAATTATTTGGATGATGTTAAAGGGATTTTAGGCAAAAAGAATCCTAATGCTAAATAAAAATAGTTGTGAATGTTGGTAACTGGCGCTTTATTCAAGTGGCTCATACCCTAAGTCGTTTTGCTCTTTTTATTAAGTTTCTCATAATTCAGATGCTAAAATAAGAATAATGACAATACAAAATAATAAAATAATATCAAAATGATAAAACAAAACTTGGCCATTGAATAATTATTTGATGGCGTCACTAACATCATTTCGGATAAATTATTTGGATGACGTTAAAGGGATTTTAGGCAAAAAGAATCCAAATGTTAAATAAGAATAGTTGTGAATGTCGGTAACTGGCGCTTTATTTAAGTAGCTCATAACCTAAATTGTTTAGCTCCGTTTATTAAGTTTCTCATAATTCAGATACAAAAATAAGGTTAATGATGATACAAAATGATAAAAATAATATCAAAATGATAAAACAAAACTTGGTCATTGAATAATTATTTGATGGCGTCACTAACATCATTTCGGATAAATTATTTGGATGACGTTAAAGGGATTTTAGGCAAAAAGAATCCTAATGTTAAATAAAAATAGTTGTTAATGTTGGTAACTGGCGCTTTATTTAAGTAGCTCATAACCTAAATTGTTTAGCTTCGTTTATTAAGTTTCTCATAATTCAGATACTAAAATAAGGTTAATGATAATACAAAATGATAAAATAATATCAAAATGATAAAACAAAACTTGGTCATTGAATAATTATTTGATGGCGTCACTAACATCATTTCGGATAAATTATTTGGATGACGTTAAGGGATTTTAGGCAAAAAGAATCCTAATGTTAAATAAAAATAGTTGTGAATTTCGGTAACTGGCGCGTTATTTAAGTAGCTCATAACCTAAATTGTTTAGCTCCGTTTATTAAGTTTCTCATAATTCAGATACAAAAATAAGGTTAATGATGATACAAAATGATAAAAATAATATCAAAATGATAAAACAAAACCTGGCCATTGAATAATTATTTGATGGCGTCACTAACATCATTTCGGATAAATTATTTGGATGACGTTAAAGGGATTTTAGGCAAAAAGAATCCTAATGTTAAATAAAAATAGTTGTTAATGTTGATAACTGGCGCTTTATTTAAGTAGCTCATAACCTAAATTGTTTAGCTTCGTTTATTAAGTTTCTCATAATTCAGATACTAAAATAAGGTTAATGATAATACAAAATGATAAAATAATATCAAAACGATAAAACAAAACTTGGCCATTGAATAATTATTTGATGGCGTCACTAACATCGTTTCGGATAAATTATTTGGATGATGTTAAAGGGATTTTAGGCAAAAAGAATCCTAATGCTAAATAAAAATAGTTGTGAATGTTGGTAACTGGCGCTTTATTTAAGTGGCTCATACCCTAAGTCGTTTTGCTCTTTTTATTAAGTTTCTCATAATTCAGATGCTAAAATAAGAATAATGACAATACAAAATAATAAAATAATATCAAAATGATAAAACAAAACCTGGCCATTGAATAATTATTTGATGGCGTCACAAACATCATTTCGGATAAATTATTTGGATGACGTTAAAGGGATTTTAGGCAAAAAGAATCCTAATGTTAAATAAAAAAGTTGTGAATGTCGGTAACTGCCGCTTTATTTAAGTAGCTCATACCCTAAATTGTTTAGCTCCGTTTATTAAGTTTCTCATAATTCAGATACTAAAATAAGGATAATGACAATACAAAATAATAAAATAATATCAAAATGATAAAACAAAACTTGGCCATTGAATAATTTTTTGATGACGTCACTAACGTCATTTCGGATAACGTTAAAGGGATGTCGTTAAAGGGATTCTAGGCAAAAAGAATTCTAATGTTAAATAAAAAAGTTGTGAACGTCGGTAACTGCCGCTTTATTTAAGTAGATCATACCCTAAATTGTTTAGCTCCCTTTATTAAGTTTCTCAGATTTCAGATATCCAAATAAGGATAATGATATTACAAAAATTGGCCATTGAATAATTATTTGATGGCGTCACAAACATCATTTCGGATAAATTATTTGGATGACGTTAAAGGCATTTTAGGCAAAAAGAATCCTAATGTTAAATAAAAAGTTGTGAATGTCAGTGATTCCCGCTTTATTTAAGTAGCTCATACCCTAAATTGTTTAGCACCTCTTGTTAAGTTTCTCAGATTTCAGATATCCAAATAAGGATAATGATATTACAAAAATTGGCCATTGAATAATTTTTTTATGGCGTCACTGACGCCGGTTCGGATAAACTATTTAGATGACATTAAAGGCCTTTTAGACAAAAAAAAAAAAAAAAAAAAAAAAAAAAAAAAAAAAAAAAAAAAAAAAAAAAAAAAAAAAAAAAAAAAAAAAAAACAGAATGTGGAGTAGACATAGTTGTGCTTTGTCGACAACTGCCGACTTTGTTTGATAATGAGACAATTATTAGTAATAACAATTAAAACTTCAAAATCAAATTAATAAAAAAAAAAATGCCTATTGAGTATCGTCTTTTATTTTATTGTTTTTAGAAATATTACATGTTAGACCTCTCTGTAAAATTTAGTTCGTAATTGAAGTTTGTATTAAATTTCAAGACGAAGGAGAAAATTACGTATATATTTTAAAATTGGATATATAAAAAAAATGGAGAAGTATGCTGTACAAAATACATAAATTTGATAAAACTTATAGAAAGAAACGGAATCTTTTGAAAATGAATAATCAACTTATTTTTTTGTCGTTATTGGCGTTTATTGACCTCTAAAGTTGTTTCGTTCACGTTCTAACGTTATCAGCCTCTCATCATAAATGGCGGCTAAAATGTGGAATAGGTTATTCTTCATTTGAAAATGTGAAATCCGAGCCAGGGGGTGGTTCCGACCAGAATGATGTGTCTCGAATGATTCAAGTCAGGTATCATTGTCCCTCGTCACTTCTATCCTGTTCTTTTTATACGTGGTGCTAAATCAATTTGGGAAGTGAATAGGCTCAGAAGACCTAGATTTTGATCCAGATGGTGTGATTCAAGTTTCTTTGTATTTGTTTTCAATAAACGCTAATTATTTTTTATTCTTTTCTTTTATTTAAGAGTGGAGGTTGAATTTTTTTGGTTTGGAAAAAACGGTGAATGTGAAAATAAAGTACTTTCTATTGAAATTTTCTTCTTAAAAATTTATCCGGCGTCATATAAGACTGTAGATAGTTTCGGAAACATATACTTTACTACCACTATTACTTTTAACAACTCGTTGCTGCACCAAGCCGCCTGGGACCAACACAGTTGTGCACGCTCCTCCTCCAACCCAATCTGTTCAAACCTTCACTCTTGAATCCCACCCATGAAGCTCCTATTTCCTTAAAAAAAAAAAATTTATGATGTCTCCTTCCGATCTAAGGATATTCTAATTTAGTTCAAATTGCCAAAAGTACGATTTCTGACAGATTATCTGGCCTTCTGGCCTTCCTCCGTAACATGTGACCTAACCACCTTATCCTTTAATTCATTACAGCCTGAGGAATTGGTATCCATTGGCGGTTCTGGCCTCTCTTACACCCGGAAAAAAAAATCTTGATCAGAGCTCCCTGTCCCCTGTCGCCTACAAAACTTTCATACCAAAATTTAACCAAATTATCCTTTATTGGCCAATTTTTTTTTTAATTTATTCATTAATTATTATTCTGTTTTTTTTTATATTTTTAAACTATTATTTTAAGCATTATTATTTAATTATTGTTTATTTTGTAATTTATTTCATTGATTAATTAATAATTTATTTTCATTTATTAACTCTACCCTCTACTTTATTTTAATAAAAATAAAATTTCAAAAATTACAAAATGATCATAACCATTAAATTATTTATTTAAAAATGTACGCCCCCAAGAAGTTCTGTGTCTGGGAAAACTCCCCCTCCCCAAAAAAACCGCCTCTGTTGGCATTAAACCGTGTTTTTGATACAGCTTCCTGTCGGTTATACGGGTTGTTCAACTGAGCACCTAAAATTATCCTAAGGCAATTCTTCTCGTTCTCACGCGTTCGACCCGTTCTTCCTGACGCGTTTCAGAGTCATGCTTCACCACTGTCATTGCTATGGTTTCCATTGAAACAAAATGTTATGAAAACATTTTGTTTCGCTTTCATTCCTATTCATCCAAGCTTTTTTCAACTTGAAAGAAACAGCTTGTGTTTTTGCTATATGGTTTTTTACATTTTTGCTCGTTCCACCATCATTACGTTTGATGCTGCCTAGGTAAGTTAAAGTAATATGTTATTAAAATGTTTCGTGCTAAAATTTAAAATATTAAAAATTTTTTTTTTTTTAGATTTTGTTAGTTTAAGAAAAGGCTGGAAGCCGGTGGTGGACATGAATTTACGTAGCGTATAACTGTTTGGAAAATTCATCTGAAGAATTTTCAGGTCTTTAATAATTTACTGTAAATAAGCGCTGTACTTTTGATCAAACCGAAACTAATAAAATCAAAATTCATCTGAAAAAATATAATTTAGCTACAAATGAATTAGTCCAGAAAAGAAACTATTATTCGTTCAATTTTTGTTGGTTAATTAACTGCTACTACTACTGCTAACAACTCGGTCAATATGTAAAATTAAAGCTTTCATTATTAATACAGTCCAAAAAAGGACTGGATAAATTAAAATCGTGGCAAAAAATTGAGAAGTGGTCAAACGTGAATTAAGTCTCTCAGAGAGGATCAAGTTGGAAACCACTGTCTTAACAAGTTAAAAAGCCGTGGTGGCATTTTGACCTTTGACTAAATGCAGCTTGAAGTAAAAGTCTCCAAACTGCAAATCTGATTTTTCTAATCTATTACTGATCTGATCGGGTAGTATCAAGGGGAAGGGCAGAGGAGCTTGTGTGCCCTAGATTTTTCACCGACCCCCCCCCCCTAGATTTTGAATAGTATGCTTTTAAGGTGTTTTTATTGATTTCTTTTGTATTTTCATTTTAAAATTAAAAAAAATGGTAAATTTTGCCCCCCCCCCCTAGACATTGAAAAAACACATTTTGCCCCCCCCCCCCCTAAATTATTGTGACTCGGTGCCCCGGTTCAGATCTACAAATAAAAATATAATCTGAAATCAAATAGCAAAGTTTTTTAACTGCTAAACAAACTCTTTTGGCGTTGAAAACCCACGATGTATATAATTCCTCTAGGGGGGACGACGCTTGGTATTCATTGGAGCTTCACAACATCAGAATACCGTTATAGGCTACCTCCATCTCAAGCAATTTTATCTTGCAAGTTCTTAAGATCTTGGGAATTATGATTAATATGGGAGGGTGAGTTTTTGATATTTTATGCTATATTTTGTAGATTAGATAGTGAAATACTCTGTACGGGTTTAATCACTGAATAAAATCATTCATTCATGGGAGGGTGACCACTTTTATGGGAAGTAAAAATCGTAGGTTTACTTTTAATGATGGTATAAAAAAAGAGCATGAAAAATAAAAAATAAATAATTTGGCACTGGAATTGAAAAGTAAAACCCCAAACTTAGATTAATTCTCTTTCAGGGAGGGTTAAACTTGAAACCATTGAGCTGTGTAACAATAAGAGGTTAAAAAATTAAGGATATTTGCAGATATTATGACAGCATAAAAAAGTGAGCTGGGGGTAAAAAAAAAATAAATATGGCAATAAATACCAAATGTGAGAATACCAAGCTTATTTTAAGCCACACTCTGTGTGGCAAATTTGAAACCGCCATGCTGTGTAATTATAAGAGGTTAACAATATTAACAAATCATATGTCATATCAGGAGTATTTTCCAGAAGGCAAGATATTTCTAATTAGGCTTCACTTTTTGCTAATATTCATTGCAGAAGCTGTTTTTGTCTGTTATGGAGGGGTTATTGTAAAACTGGGGTCGTGGATGTATGCAACGGGCTTCTGAGCCTCAGAAACCTCATGAGTTGGTGTTAATTTCCTGTAATACTCTGCTTTTTTCAACTTGATGAATTCACTCCCCTCCCTCTCCACGCAGTAAACTTTTTGGCAACGATGCAAACTGGTTAGTTGTATTTGACGAGAAATACAACACTGTTCTGAAAAATAATAATAAAAATAATTGAAAAGAGAAGAAAAGATTACAAGAGAGCTGGCTCAAGAAAGCTCCATAAACAAAAGGTAGAATAAACATTTAGTGTCCTAACAAAACATTTATCAACTTGCCAGTCGCAGAACCTGTCGGACGACAGGCATTGCCAACAAAAAAAGTAGTTTGCATTCTTTAGGAAGACCTGAGAAAGATACCCACCGCTAATACAAATTTTGAAGGCTGCTTCCCTCCCCCCTCCAGAAAAATGGCAACAACAAACTTTCCCTGAAAGTTTCACCTGGATCCTTCAGCCCTGAGACCACAGTTTATATAATTATCCAGTATGATCTTTCCCTATCTCACCCACTATAAAAACCCGGACCGAGGTGCGAGTGCTCCAGAGAACGTTTTGCAGATATAAACATAAGCGGCATTAGATCTTTTCACGGGTAGACAAAGAATAATCACCTACGGAACAAGTACTGACAAAACCACTTGGCCGGCTCAACCAGTAAGTGGACAATAAGTGCAGAAATAAGTGGGAGGAGCTTTTTGTTCGCACCGAGAATGAAGAGCCAGAAATCATCTGCGGTAAACTTACTGGTATATTATATAAACTGTGCCTGAGACATAGCAGGGAAGACTTACCGAAACTACGGATAAAACTTGTCACTTTTTAATGATGCCTTCTGATTCTGTAGTCAGAAATAATTGCTTGGCTTCTGGTACCCATTGGGTAACGTCACACGTTTGTTTTTAGAGCAGAAGATTAGTGATTTGGTGACTAAGACGATTGTACAGGTAGACAGGCAAAACTCTTTTTCTTCAAAGCATTGTGACTAAGTAACTTTTTGTCTGGTAATTACAGTGGGATTATTAACAAAATAACTAACACAAATAAAGTCAAAAAATATTTTAAGCTCTTTACGTTACAAATAAAATTTTTGTATGCGGTTGAACTTTGTTTGCATATGTGCTAAACTCCTTACGTGTCTCTCGAGAGAAGTAAGGCTGAGTAATAGGCTTCCAAAAAGAGGTTCGATTTGTTATGGTCAGCTATATTGGACTGCCACCTTTATAACCCCATTTGAAAAACGGGGTTTCCCCTTCGAATGTGCCTTAGCAAGGCGGATCGGTATCTCGACAGGTTGCTTTCCAGTTGGCTTAGTTCAATGAGAATCCTAGGAATGAACCCGCGGCCCGATTTCCCACCCTCCCCCCTGGAACAGTGACTAGTCGGGAACTTGAAAAGTATTGTGCTTCGAAAATAAAGCTTTAAGGAATTGAATTGTAGCACAAGTTAGGGCCTGTGAAAATATCGTCAAGGCGCTACTCCGCCACTTTCCCACTTCAAAATGTTGAAAAGTTCCTTGAGGACATATAGCTGTATTAATTTCCAAAAAAGCTCAACATGTAGGCTAACCTAAAATATACCTAAAGTACTGGGGATATGGCTGCTGCAGCTAAGTACTATGGTCCAGGAGCAGAAAACCATTCCTCTGCTTTGTTCTCTCATGGATCGTTCACACATTGCGGAAATTCATGCGGATTTAGCAATCCGTGCGGAAATTCCGTCCGTTTTCGTGCTAGAAAAAATCTCTAGCTTTCTGCAACATTTTGGTCAAATCAGGACGGAATCTTGGCAAGATTTTTAAATGAATAAAATCATGAGCATGGATTATCAAAAACTACACGATCCTATAACTTTGGTTCAAGGCTAGCCCAACTTGTATGATCCTGCGCACCCATCCTATAAGAAAACTAAGAAAAACGGTGTCATTTGGCTCTCTATTGCTCAACAGCTTTCAGAAGAGGGTAAGAACATAGGTCACGCTGTTGCAATAATTTGAAATCTTTGCCTTAAAACGCAGCGTTATTTTAGCCATAGTTCGAACAGAAACAACGGATTTTCGCATGGATTTCCGCAGTATGTAAACGAACCATCATTGGGGAAGTAGGGCCATGGCCGTCTAAAGATGACATTAGGCCTCGGGACTTCCCTCCTCCTTTCCTCATTTTTATATCAGCAGTTTCGCAAATGAAGGTGACAGGTTCCCTTAGCAAAGAACTGTAAGTGTGAGAACCAGGAGAGCTAATCTCCTGGCTCTTTTCGGTGACTAAATTTTTAGGTTCTATATTGTACCATGTGTTTCTCATACTTTTTTGGCTGTGCAACCAGCAAGGAAATAGGAATTATATCTAGGGTTTTGAGAATTTGGAAGGTAATATTTGGAAAAAACAGAGAAATTATATAACAACTTTTGCCTTAAAAGAGATTTAGGAGGGGTATGAAATTGTGAAAAAAATCGTGCCTGCCTGGCTGCAACATCAATTTCGGACTCAGTGATAAAAAGCCTCGAAAAAGCTTGAGATAGAAAATGTCTCGATTATACATTATATAAAACAAATTATGCCAATGTAAGAGGCTGGCTGGTCACAGCGGGTCTTGATCTTGCAAGCCAAAAAACTGAATGTAGCTAATTGTTGTAATTATATTTTCGGGTTATATATTAAAACTAAGCCCGTGGTAGCGCAGAGGATTGATTTTTTCTGAGCACTGCGAGGACCCGGGTTCTCGGGATCCCAGTTGCCACGAAGTTGGGTGACAGGCTTGCTACCTGTCATTATAAAAAAGACCAGGCAATTGAAATGTCTAAAATTGTCGTCACCCTACGCGCTATCAACGGCTTTGAATGATTTTTATCCTATCCTAATACTAGTGCATAGTGTTTCTTGAACCATTTTGGTAGTAGACCAGGTGATTAAGCGGAAATTCATTCGGATGGCCCAGAATTTACAGGAAATAGTTGCGAAAATAAAAGGAAAATTAAAAGAGCCCTAGAAGTGGTCCATATGGAATTTGCTTCCATATTTGAGTTCATATGTTTTTCAGCGCAAAATATATCAGAACGGCAAACATAGAATGACTATACAAACGTCATATGAAAAAATTGAACGCGCCTGGCTACATCATTATTAAATTTTCGACTCAGTCACAAAACGCCATAAAAATCCTAGAATAAAAAAATTCGATTATGTGTTGAAAAAAAAAAAAAAAACACAAACGAAGGTGGCAAGTTATAGCAGACCTGGATCTTGCAAGACAAGAACTGTAATAATCTCTGTATTTACATAACAGTATATGAATAAAAGCATAACAGCATATCCATAACAGCAAAAGGTTCCTCAAATTTTCTGCCACTTCCAACACTTTCATGAATTGACGCCACTGTCTATGGTGCCAAAATTCAGCGAATTCTATTTTTTAATGTAAGGGTAGATAAGGTTGAGTGGGTAATTTGGATGCTATATATAAGATATTTGAAATTCCGCCCGTAACAAAAATGTAGAAACCCATCAACATCCGTTTACAATTCTCAAATATGTTTGACAAAATTCCGTCACTGTCGATTGGAATTTTCAGTTTTATGCATAACATATTGATAAATATCTATAATCAGGGGGTCAATGGGGGATTATCCCTAGATTTTTTTATCTCCCCCGTACATCTTGGAAACTATCTTTTAGTCCCTTCCAATGCTTTGATGAATTGGCACCCCTGTCCGTGGT
>CM051272.1:53752191-53768710 GCA_027921565.1 Artemia sinica
ATTAAAGGATTTGCTGGCTTTATATATTTTCAGGGAATAGCGTCAATTGCTTGTCACTGAGAAAGGATCTCAATTTGAATAAAGTTTATTTGAATGTGAGGGGGCTACCACTTTCGAAAATCACTTACACCGGGTGATGCGTGCCAAGCGTGGCGGAAACTGTGCCAAGCGTGGTGGAAACTGTACCAAGCATGGCATAAACTGTGTGAAGTGTGGTGGAACTGTGTGGCACACATGGCGTTCTAAGATATACACCAGACGGTGGAAAGTGGGCGCTTCCTTCTTTGAATAGAAAGATTAGACATGAATTTTGAAACGTGTCAGAGTAGCTTTTCTGGGATCAAACTGGAACTAGTTTCGTCTTACTCCAATCCTACCTGATTTTCTCTTCTTATGAAGGATGATATTGTGCACAAAATATTTAACTTCATAGTTTTCCTTATCAGGACGTCGCAAGCAAACTATTTAAAACCTGAAGGTAGCCTATTGACGTGGTGTAATGTGAAAGTTAGCAGCCAGATATCTTCAAAAAAAGTCGATCTTTATTAGGATAATTTAGTCTGGTCAGTTGCACAGGTCGTGACCATTATCCAGGGGGTTTGAACCCCTCCCCCAAATCCGACTCGTAAAAACGTAGCGAAAATGAATATAAACAAGTTTTTGATATGTTTTTAAAGTTTTTTTTGTACCCCCCCCCTTCCGGAAAAATCCTTTTGTACCCCTCCCCCCCCCCCAAACCCCCGAAAAAAATCCCGGATATGGCCCTGGCACAGGCACAGGCAAAGAGGCAGCATTGCCAAAGAGGCTTGAGCATGATAATTACTGCACCATCATCTTTATTGAATATGCATCTGTATAAGGGCCGTTCTGAAAGGGAAACCACGTGCCGTAACCCTGATTTTATTTTTGAGAATGAAAGTATATTGTATAGTCTCCAATGCCGTATCCAGGGGGGTTAAGGGGTTTGAATCCCCCCCCCCTCCAAAAAAAGAATGTATGTTTGTCTGACTTTTAAAAACGTAACAATAATGAATATAATTTCTCAACAAAATTTGACCAAAATTTCAAAATGAACAAAACTTTTATGGATTTTTTAAAGTTTATTTGCCCCCCCCCAAAAAAAAACTACGTTCTTGCCAGTCTCTCTCAAACTACTCGCTTTGTACGAATCCAGTTACAACACGGCCGCCAAATGGCTACCTGTTTTATGTAGGGATTCCCAAAAACCACTTGATACTTCTTCAGAGGATTCCGAATAAGGATAGTAAAACAGGCTGTAGCGCCCCTAAAGACAAAATGATGCTTGTAAAAACAAGATTTAACGTTGTGTCAAAGACCGTCTAAGTCAACTCATCTCACGGTAAGTTCTCTCCTTCTGTAGCCCTTCATCAGGATGACAGGACAAAGATGCCGACATTCAGTTTTGCTCCAGCTACCTGAAAAACCCATACGTTGGAAAGTGCAAAAAAAAAAAAAAAACGGTCTTATTTCGTGTTCCACATTGATATTAAGACGTTTTCATGAATGGGTTCTTCTACCAAACCATCTGTGGATTACTTCAAGTAAAAATCTATATAGTGAACTCCATCTGCAGTTCGATGTAGGTCGGCTATTGTCAATCCCAAACCTGTAAGGAGGAGGGCAGGGAGCTTGCATCCCCCTCTCAGAACCAGGGGGAAACTCTCTGGGAAAGCCTATTTACAAAAGAAACATCCAAGAAAATTTATACTGGATGTTGCGATGGAAAAGCTATGATGGCAATTTAAATACGACCACGGACACAAATATTGGATGCAAAGTCAGCTTTGAAATTCAAGTTTTAGTAAGTCCATACCATGGTCCACGCCTTTAAGCCTGAACATGTTAAATATGAAATGATCCGATGCATTCTGCAGGCACTTGTTGTCTCTAAAATAAGACAACCTGGCAGCGGAAGGGAAAAAATCCCCTTTGACTCTGGAGTAATTTACGGTGAATATGAAAGTAGAAGAGAAGCTGGAGCCCAGTCACCTGCATAGGTGCTAATTAGCTGGAAACCAGTAACTAACAGAATTTTTAGAGTCCAACTCAACGTACCCCATGCAAAGATGATAGTACTGGGACATTACGCTCCCGCTACTATGCAGAAAACGTTGTGACGGAGCAGTAAAGCTCAATGGAAAAGCTATTGCAAGACATAACATTCTATGCGTCGTCCGAGATTTTAACTCGAAAATTGGGAGGGGTATGTGCCAGTAGGTCGTCCCGCAGTGAAGCTCCTGGCGATTATGGCTTAGGGGAAACAAACGAAAACGGCGAAATATTAATTGAAATAACGAAGTTAAATAGATTGGATGTGGCTGGAACCCTTTTCGCCTGTGATAAACAGTCATTTAACTCCCCTGATCTGTGAACAAGGAACCAGATAGACTTCCTGATCAGAAAGAGATGGTAAACATCACTATGCTGCATAAGAGTGTAGTGAGGAGAAGGTATATTTCAGACCAAGCCTGATGATTACCAAACTGCGAGCCAAGCTAAGGGCCCCAAACTAGACTGAGTCTAGCTACAAACAACCACGTGACTCTGAAAAGTTGAAAATATGGAATCACGCATCAGTTTGTTCTAAAGCTAGCAAACAGGTTTGTAAAATTTGACTCTTTGGATGAAAGTATTTCTGAGAAGACCTGGCAATCAATAAAAACATTATGCTCCGAGGTCACTTGGGGAACCCTGGAGCTGAAAACAGGGATCAAAGGACTTTGGATATTTCCAAAATACGGACATTAATAAATGAACGATCATCTAAGAAATTGCTGCCCCTATCCAGGGTAGTTGATCTGTAGATAAGCAGCCATCTGATGGACATTAAGAGACCGGACTGGTCAACTGACTATAGAAAAGTAAAATATAATCAAGGTTTGAGAAAAGCGCTTTGAGAGTCTGTTAAATAGACCCACCAGATAACCCACATACTATCCTAGATACCCCCCTGCTAGACCCTAGCAGCACTGATGATCCACCATTGGCTGGAATAAATAATCACTACATTAAAGAATATAAAATACAAAAGTCTTCAGGTAATGAAAAAGATCTGGCGAGATACTAAACACCTCTGTAAGGTCTGGTCTCGATAGCTGGACAGCCCTAATGAATGTCATGTAAAATACCGAAAAAATACCCAATAATTGAACAACGAGCGTCCTCGTTAATTTCCTCAAGAAGGGAGAGGCAGTCTAAATGCGAAAGAAGAAGAGGGAAAAGTTTCCTGTTGACTCCAGAGGAGCTACCATCAATCATTCTGGCAAACAGAATGAGCTCCGTCCTGGGTCAGTATCTGAGAGAAGAAAAACACAGTATTTGGCTGACATGTCCTGTGCCGACCTCATGTTTGTGCTGCGTACGCTACTAAAAGAAGTCTGTGAGTGGAGAAGCAAGATATGTCTTGTCTTCATAGTCTTCGAAAAGACCTTCGACTCGGTGGAGAAATAGACTCTGTGGAAAATTCTACGATACTATGGTATCCCAGAAAAGTGGTCCAAATTATAGAAAAATTTTACAAAAACACTGAGTGTTGTGTTTGGACACCAGAAGGAAACACAAGATTCTTCAGAGTAATGATTAGAGCTAAGCAGGGCTATATCTTCTCAACTCTGCTATTAATACTGATAGTGGACTAAATACTCTTGACATGTGGTGTCTATGGCATTCACGTTGGAAACTAGAATAATTTGAGACCTGGCCTTTGCCGATGGTAAAGGCTGCGTGTCATACAAAAAAAAAAAAAAAAAAAAAAAAAAAAAAAACAAGATTACCCAAATTACGTAGTGGGTTCAGTAGAACAATTTTGCCAGAGAACAATCGTATACAAATCAAAGAGCATAGCGAATACCAACTCTCCTCTGAGCCTCATCCCTCTGAACATTAAGTACGGCCCCAAATGGTTGAACAGGTCTTGGGGTCAGAGAGATGAACGGGTGGGGGCACGGGACCCGTCCCCTTCTCTGTAACCCCTAATTTACTCATAATAAAAGGTGTTTTCCAAATTATTAATAGCATTGTATTATTGGTCTCTCCTCCTCCCCCCCCCCCCAATAAAAGTCTTACGTACGTGTCTGATTAGGGCAGTACCGCCGATATATAAGCTCACTAATGTTTGTGAACTTTTTGAGAATTGATGCATTGCAGAAAAAAATAACCTACCTAATCTCTTAACAACATTATTGTAATCATTTAGTCATCATGTTAAACACACAATCAAGGTCTAACAAAGTACTTGACAAGGGAGGATTAGACTCTCCCTGGAACTTAAAAGAACAATAAAGTCTCTTTTGTTTTACATTCATGGTCTTGTTCTGTGGTTATGAAAATTAAGTTTGATATAAGTATAAATATTAGAAGACAGTCATTATAAAAACAATTACAAGGGGGCTCAGAAGGACGGTTACAAGGGGATTCACATAGACAATTAGGAAGGAAGTGTAAGCAATTTAAACAATACAATTGGTTAACTGTAAAAAACCTCTGATAACTCGCTATACATAAAACCAAGACTGTTCTCCTTTGACCCATTAACAGGAGTGGATACTTTACCTTACTTGACCTACTATAGTCAGCAATTTTTTTAACAGTGTGTAGAGAATAAAAGGACTAAATCTTTAAGTCTCTTAAGTGATACGTTGATTAAACTGTTTTATGAGGAGCCTGTGAGCATTCTAAAATTAAATAAATCTAAACTATTTCACCCAAAATTTAGTTACACATTTCACGATTGGTGTTTTGTCGTCACTAAAGTTGATATCGTCCATAAGAGGTAAAACAAGAACGATCCGTGGATTTTAAAAGACATCTAGTATTTTTAAGATACATACTTTTAAGCTGTTGGGGAGGCTACCATTTGTTTTGGATTATATTTTTGCTAATTTACTCGCGTTTCCTTTTTTTATGCTTGGCATTCACTTTAACAAAAAACTGCAAGATGGAAGTCTTTTTCATTAAGAACTGAAATGACGAGTTTTTCTAACTTTAAAGATGCCTGTGGTTATGAGAGTTTTGACTTGACTAAGCAAATAATCAGATTTCATTGTCGCTACCCCTTGGGGTTAAATTTTTACTCTCTAAAGAGATATTGGTACTTGTATGATATAGCCCCCGCCCATTATTCTTCTAATATGGTTCTCTGACGCTCAATCCTAATGAAATATACCTAAGTATGATAAAAATATAATACTTTAGAAACAAATTCTGGCTACATATTTGCACATTAGGGGGGGGGGGGTTAAATATAGAGGGTTTGCAGGGCTAATGTGTCATGTACAATTATTCTGCATATTATGAATTAAGAATTGTTTTCTAACTTCACACTGTCTAAACCCTTTACCCCCAACCCCCCCCCCCCCTAATGTGCAAATATATAGCCCAAACTGTATATTTTCCATCTATTCTGTCACTTCTCTTTGTCTTGTCTCAAGCTAAGCTGAAAGAAACTAACGAAAAATAACCGGTTCTATAATGTGTCAATGAATGAACAAGTTGAGTGGTAGGGCGTTATCATACAAGTGCCCTGAAAAATATTACAAATGCAATTGATTGTCCGATTTCAAAATTTGATTTTCAGCCTAGAAAATGGCATTAGAAGCAAAATGATACTTTTTGGAGACTATGCTAATCTTATGTAATTAATCTGTTTTACAGTGCAATATTTTGCTGATGCTTGATATCATTTAATGTCTTAAATAAGTTTGTTGTCAACTTTTCTATATTATTGAATCAATGGCCTTATTCAAACTCTCTTGCAGGAAATGCTAATAATCCATTTTTCTTAATTTTCTGCTCAAATGGAAAAGTTGTAAATTACCTTTATAATACGAATAAGATGGCGTAGACAAATTTCTATCGCATATTCTCTAATCGAATTTTAAGGTTCAGAGAAAATCAATCAAACTTTGATCGACCCCTAGATGTTAGAATGACATTAGCGTTCTAATATGATAATTTATCCCTATTTAAAAGTTTCGTCCCAAGGCGTTTAAAAGGGAAATAAGGTCGTTCGTTTCAATTATTGCCTATATGCCGCCCGGGCAATTAATCAGGCGGGCGTTTTGAAGTTAACAATTAGAAGTTCCTTAAATCAATTTAATGATGTCTTTTGTCCTTTTTTAAAGATGTAGATAAAAGAGAAAGGTAACATTGAAAGTGTTTATAATTTAGTGTCCCAACTTGAACACTGTTAAAAATTATTTTTTTCCCCTTTTATATTTTTGTAGGCATTTCCTGTATCACTCTTTATTGCTCTTTTGTTAGTTTTGCCTCATGTAATTGGTATATTATTCCCTTTTTCTTAGGTCTTCCTTTTCCTACGCTGCAGCGATGGATTTTTCAATAAAAACAAGTAACAACAACAATAACTTTAAAGTAATAGATTAATGAAACTCAGAGAGGAAAGACAATAACAAAATGAAAATAAAAAAAGGGGGAAAAAACGAGAATTTTGTCAGCCAGTGGTGAACCATGAAAACGAAGAAACAAGCAAATATTTCGACAAGGACCTCCGCCAAGTCGTCATCAATGCTAAACAAAAAAGAAAGAAAGAAAAGAAAAAGAAACCAACAAAATCGAACCTTTCGAAGTTTACTTCACAACGACAGAACATAAACTAAATAAGAACCAGGGAAAAAGATAAAACTGGCCCTGTACTGGGTAGTGGTATCTACAGAATCCCGTTTTCATGTGGGAAATTTTACATTGGTAGGACCCATCAACAACTAGGTGAACGTTTGCATGAACACAAAATTTCAATAGATAAGTCCCTGAGATTGGAAAATAACAATGACAACTTTGATTCTGCATTGGCCCTGTATATTTTCGAAAATCCAACACATCTGGTTCTTTTTGACGAGGCAACCTTAATATCTACTGTAAATGACCTACGACAATCTTTTAAAGAGGTAATTGAGATAAAAAAAAATACATAAACCGAAATTTGGCAATAAATAGAGACACTGGAGATATTTCATTAAGCCCAATTTATAACAATTTAATTTTGAAGGACTCAATCAAAATTTTCACCCGGTCCAACTCGAGAGAACCTATTTGCACATCAAATGAAGACCGAATTTGTAGACCAGCTAAAGCTATAGCAAAACAAAGGATTATTGCTCAATCATCCTGGTAAATTTCTTTTTCATTGATTCCAACCTGATTCTTATTTAGTTTATGTTTTGTCGTTGTGAAGTAAACTTCGAAAGGTTCGATTTTGCTGTTTTTTTTCTTTTCTTTTTTTTTTTGTTTAGCACTGAGGACGACTGGCGGAGGTCCTTGTCGAAATATTTGCTTGTTTCTTCGTCTTCATGGTTCACCACTGGCTGACAAAATCCCCATTTTTTCACCCTTAATAGAAAGTAATAGATTGGCATTACGACAGTCCTGAGGTCGAGTTAGTAGCATTTGTCACTTATAGACTTGTTTGCACCAGCAAATAAGGCCTTTCCTGCTTCTAGATCTATGTTTCTTCCCACTAAAATATTAAAAACTAAATTAAAAGTACTGACTTAAGCAATTTTATGCTTTTAAAATACCCTTTCCTTTCATTCAAATTCCCTTTTTAAAGGTTTGTAGTTCCTACTTCTTCCAATCTAAATTTGTATACGGTCAAAGAGTCAAAATATAATAAATGTGTATTTCAGCCTTCCTTGAGAGCTTCCATGTCTAAGTCACCTCTCTTAACTAAAAAATCTTACTTTTAGATGTTGGTTTTTAAGCAGTTTAATGCTTTAATGGCCTATAAATTATTTTTTCTTCCAAGTCATACCCCCTCTCTATTCAATGTTTTGTATTCTCTTCTCTTTCTAATCAAATTCCGGGTAAGGTCCCGGTCAAAATCATGGTTATAACTATAGAACAAACCAAGTAAAGAGCAAACCACAGCCCATACTAACTGAAGTTTAAAAAGGTGTTTCGAAAAAAAGGTATCAAGTGAGGAAGAATCGACATTTAAAACTTATTCGGGAGTGGTAACTGTAGGCTAATCTTAACAGTAAAAGTGTATTGGGAAAACAAATTTAAGGGAATTTCGAAAAAAAACTGAAACCCCTAGAAATTGTCGAGGGATCAAAGTGAAAACTGCTAAATTGGAATCACCATGGTTGAAGATCCTACTTAGAAGAATTGCAATCACCCAATTTGAACAACAAGGAAAATCACCTTTTCGCAGGGGAAGCAGTAATATGTCTCCTCTTTTCCCTTTTTTCGTCCTAGGGGTGGTTGTGCCGAACTAGTGGTAATAGAATATTGGGAGAGGATCCATTTGAAATGAAATTCCCATATCTAGTGCCTTTTTTTAATTAACAAAAGGTATATTAATAATAATACGCGAATGCCCGAATGGATATGCTAGATACTGAGGTAGTGACGGCTGAATGCCAAAATGATGTACTGAATATTGATGTTCGGTACTGAAGGTCAAAATGAATACTGATATACTGAATGCTGAAGGCTATCAAGGTGTTAGCGTCAGATACAGCTTTGTAAAGAACAAGCTTTGGCCCATAGTAACCGAAATTTAAATACGCGTTTTGAAAAAAAAAAACAACAACTGTCAAGTCAGTGAAGGGGCATGGGTTATATAATAATTTTTTCCTCCACATTATCGGGAGGGGGCAACTGCCCCTCTTACTCCCTCCAAACAACGCCCCTAGTAATTGTATGTTTTTCTTGAGCTAAAGTACTATTCAGAATCAGACGGTGGATTTAGGTAAAAAAAAGATCAAATGTGTTTTATATTCATCAATATCTGATTTATACATTGTTCATCTTTTTTACTTGACTTCTTTTGTCACCATACCCTCCTTATGCGGCAAAAAGAAGGTAATGTTTTTTTTTTCTACAAACTATGCTTTATGGTGTCTGGTTACAAATTCTTTTAGAGGGTTAAAGACTAAAACTGTCGAGAAAAAGAGGTGTTCCTGCTTTCTGATTTTTTTTATTCTCTAAGATATGAAGTTGTGACATGAGAAAAAGATTAGGTATAACAAATTCGGTACTCTTGTAGAAAGCAGTAAGCGCGTGAAAATTGAAGTTTCTTAATGCTAATGAAATAAAACAAATATAATTAAAATATAATAGTTTATAAACCTATATTTTTGCACATTAGGGGGGGGGGGGGTAAATCATAGCTTATGCTAAATACGTAACCTAACCTATTTAATACGTAATACGTTAAACACGTAACCTAAATACGTAACCTAACCTAACGTAGCTTAACCTATTTGGTTAAATACATAACCAACCTAGGTACCTTTTATTCACCCTAAACCCCAAAAAGTAAAGTTTAAATATAGTTCCCGGAGTGAGAAACCTTCTGTAATGCCTATCTTTATACAGCGTCTCATATAAGCACCGGGTAATCCGTATCTGTTTTCGCAATAGACTTACCGCTTTCTACAAGAGTACCAAAAGTTCTTATTCAGTAAATAAGAACGGTACTGAGAAACTGGTAAAAATAATAGATACTAAAGACTAATTGGTTTCCAAGCCTGTAAGAGCCCTTAACTATCCAAACGTAAAAAAAAAAAAAATCAGAAATTGTGGAAGGTAAAAATCTTCACCGACTTTTAATGAATATTGTCAGATTACTCCGCAATCTGCCAGTCAAACCTCAAAAGTGAAAGTGAGTTAGCCAACTCCTACTCAATAAATGGTAGAATCAGGGAATATACTACAGGATCTGATTGATAGGACAAGTAAGTATTAAAGGAGGGATTTTCTAAGCCGAAGAAGTTAGAATCTAAGCGAAGAATCTAAGCTGAATCAGAATAAGTTAATGCTGCTAGTGTCCAGGAAAGGCGGAAGAGTGAAGGAAAGAGATAGAGTCTAGTGCAAGACTATGTGTCTTTTACAGCAAAGGGTAGGTATAGTAAGCAAGCGGATTTAATCTTGGCAGGGAGCCACTTACCTTGTGACTGCGAGCCAGTTAGTTAAGATGGCACTAGTGCATTAAACGGACGCTTTTATATACTGTATATGGAATGTCAAACGGGAGATGCTACAGATACCGGGGCAGATACCCGGTACTTAAACATTTGTTAGAGTGGAATTGAGTGAAACGGGTGATCTAATATGAATGTTAAAATTACAATTTGGGATTTTCCTTTTATGTAATTCTCATAATTTTGTTCATAAACCATTATAACCGGGTATCTGTCTCGGGTTAGTTTAGGTTACGTATATAATATATGGTATGCTTCACCCCCAACCCCCCCCCTCTAGCGTGCAAATATATAGCCCAAATTTGTTTATAAACTATTATATGTTCATCCTATTTTATTTTATTTCATTAGCATTAACCAAACTTGACTTCGTTAGCAGTATATAGAAATGTCCGTATAATACATCAGTACCGTTAAGATGGACATATAAACAAAAATTAAAGATATAGAAACAGACATTATTTTGCGAAAGTCATCCAAATTATTGACTATGCATGTGAAGTCTGGTGACGTGAAATTGCGTATAAGTTGGAAAGTGTTAGGATACAGAATTAAATTTTTTCAGTAGATTGCTAATTGAAGGGACACAGGGCTAATATTATTAAGAAGTAGAAAACTGATTACTATGATTAAGTTTGGGGGAAAGTTCATAAAATTCTATGCTTCCATGTTGCAAAGGCAGTGCATTTATATACCCTGCGTGAGAATCACAAGGGTCCGTGGCCTAATAGAAAAAAGAGAAAAAACTTTGGATTTTATATAGAATTTTTAAATAGCTTTCCGTCGACTTGGTATCTCAGAATTTTCATTCGTAGACACTGTGGCACTGTTTGCTGAAATTGTTCTTTTGTGACAGGAAATGGCAATTCTTTGCAGCGTGACCTCTATTGTGGCTGAAGGGAATCTGCGTTTAATTTCTAGCGCAATAGTAATTCAAATTCTAATGAAACATTATGATTGTATTGAATCTTTGATCCAACATGATTTTTTCTGGTAAAAAACGAAAAAAGAGGAGGCAATAGAATATACCATAGGGCAATAGGGCAATATGCCATAGGGCAAAAAGTTCCGATATAACGGAACTTTTTTTTTAAATATTAAGTTTCTAAGTATATATATATATATATATATATATGTATATATATTATATATATATATATATATATATATATATAATATATATATATATATATATATATATATATATATATATATATTATATATATATATAATATATATATATATATATATATATATATATATAATATATATATATATAATATATATATATATATATATTACGCGTATTCTGATAGAAATTTTATGTTGAAAGCAAAGAGTTGGGGTTTAAAGCGGAGCCAATTCATGAAAATGCTGGGGAGGGGAGACGGAAAAATATATTTCAAAATATTGAGGGGGCTGATTTTTTTTTTCGATTTTTCCACTGAAAACACAAAAAAGGTATTTTTCAATGAGAACACCAGAAAATAGGTGTTTTAAAAATCTGGGGGGGGGTATATCATTTAGTGGAGGTAAATGTACAGAAAAGTTAAAAGATAAGTTATTTTTCAAATATAGTTTAAGTTTCTGCTCAATAGTCCCTTTGAGAGATTCATACTAGAACATTTTTTACGGGGTCAAAAGCGGCTCAGTAACATGTACTATGGTATCGTGTATGTGTACTGCTACTGCTAACATCTCATTTCAGCTTGAAACTGCCTGAGGCCAACACAGCTGCAAAGGTTCTTCTCCCATCCAAGCATATTTAAAACTTCCCTTTTTTCCCTCCTAAATAGTTATTATTTCCTTTAAATCCTTTCTTACAGCATCTTTCCACCTCATTCAGGGACGAACTGCTTTTCGTTTAGCTTCATGGATAGCCAAAAAGCGCAATCTTTGGCAATCTCTCATCCTTTATCCGCAAGATATGGCATAACCATCCTAAGTAAAGCTTACTGTTTATATACGGTGGCCAGTTAAACGTCTACCTTAGACAGGGTCGTATCCAGGATATCTTTTTCGGGGAGGGAAGGGGGTCACAAAAATATTTTTTTCGAGGGGGGGGGGCTTACAAAAAACTAAACTCGCATCAAAAATGTGTGTATACGTTTTTTACGAGTGGGGCAAACATTTCGGGGGAGGGGTTATAACCCCCTAACTACCCCTCTGGATACGGCCTTGACCTAAGATTAAATAAAATAAACAAGTTTTTTAAACTGAAAGTAAGGAGCGACATTAAAACTTAAAACGAACAGAAATTATTCCGTATATGAAAGGGGCTGTCCCCTCCTCAACGCCTCGCTCTTTATGCTAAAGTTTGACACTGTCTCACAACTTTATTTTTTAAAACAATAAAAAACTTTAGCGTAAAGAGTGAGGCATTGAGGAGGGGACAGCCCCTTTCATATACGGAATAATTTCTGTTCGTTTTAAGTTTTAATGTCGCTCCTTACTTTCAGTTTAAAAAACTTGTTTTTTTTATTTAATTTCTGATCGTTTTTTAGTTAATGCAGCTTTTATTTTGGCTCGCCGTCATTGAATAAGTAAACAAAATTTGCATAAAAATTTTACTTTTCTTTTGCTAAATGGCTGTCTCTAAATTTGGTTCTGACGTAATTTACAAATTAACTTACGTAACGAACTTCTATATTCGTATTTTTCTTCTGGCAAAAAATACAAAGTTGCAGATTTTTGCAGATATGAGCTTGAAACCTATGTTATAGGGTTTTCTGATACGCTGAATCTGACGGTGGGATTTTCATTAAAATTTTTTCACTTTTAGGGGATGTTTCCCCCCTCTTTAAAAAATCAGGTAAGTTTTCTCAGGCTCGTAGCCTTCGATGAGTAATACTAAACTTAATAAAATTCATATATTTAGAATCAGCATTATAAGCCCATTCTTTTGATACATTTATTGACATCAAAGTTCCGTTTTTAAAAGTTTGGCTTACTATTGAGCCGTATCGCTTGTTTTTTTTTGTTTGTTTTTTTTTTTATTACGTATATGTTATTACGTATATGATGGGGTTCTCCCCTTAGTCAATACCACGCTCTTTACGTTAAAAGTTAAAACTAATTCACACACCCCTGAATCACAAAGGCCGTTTAATTAGAATAGATAGCTCTTTTGAAAGCACTAAAAAAAACTATAGCGTAAAGAGCGAGGTATTGACTTGGGGGAGAACCCCCTCATATACGTAATAATTTCTGTTAATTTTAAGTTCTAATGTTGCTTCTTACTTTCAGTTGAAAAAACTTTTTTTTTTAATTTAATTTCTGATCGTATTTTAAATAATGCTTGGAAATCCGGCGCCCCCTTCATAGAAATGTCCCTTACCCCAAAGAAACATCCTCCACGGAAAGATTCTCCCGAGTAACCCCCTCTTTCAGCCCCCCCCCTACCAGAAAAAAATTCTTCCTGAAAATGTCTGTATACTTCCCAATAACCAATACAATATGTAAGCAATGGGCAAAGTTCATAACTTGCAGCCCTTCCCCTGGGAACTGTGGGGGATTAAGTCATTGTAAAAGACATATTTATTAGATTTTCGACTATGCTGAACAAAATGGCTATCTCAAAATTTTGATCGGGGACTTTGGGAAAAAAATGAGCGTGGGAGGGGGCCTAGTTGCCCTCCATTTTTTTTGGTCACTTAAAAAGGGCACTAGAACTTTTAATTTCCGTTCCAATGAGCTCTCCTACAATATTCTAGGACCACTGGGTCAATACGATCATCCCTGGGAAAAAGAAAAAAAAAAACAAAAAAAACAAACAAATAAACACGCACCCGTGATCTTTCTTCTGGCAAAAAATGCAAAATTCCACATTTTTGTAGATAGGAGCTTGAAACCTCTACAGTAGGGTTCTCTGATACACTGAATATGATGGTGTGATTTTAATTAAGTTTCTATAACTTTTAGGGGGTCTTTCCCCCTTTTCCCGAAAATCAGCCAAATTTTCTCAGGCGCGTAACTTTTGCTGGGTAAGATTAAACTTGATGAAACTTATATATTTGAAATCAGAATTAAAATCTGATTCTTTTGATGTATCTATTGGTATCAAAATTCCGTTTTTTAGAGTTTCGGTTACCATTGAGCCGCGTCGCTCCTTACTTACAGTTCGTTACCACGAACTGTTTGACTATCGTTACACAATTTCTTTGAAAAGTCTTACCAAATCTTCCTAAGCCTTTCGAAGTGCGCGTTTTCAGAGCTATATTTGACAACTACCATGTCTATGGCTCCCATTGCAGAATTATCTTCCACTGCGAAACTAATAACTATTATTCAGATTGAAAATTTATTTTTTAATATTTTAAATTTTTTCTTGGGAATTACAAAAAAGTCAAAAATCCCTCGAAAGTAATTTCAAATCAGAGGCAACGCTATAGCGTCACCTGCAGTAAAGGCCATAAGGCTTCAATTTCTTGTTTATTCATTTATTTAATTTTTTCCCAAAGGCACCTCAAATGGAAGGAGTGGTCGTATAAACAACAGAGAAGGATCATTTGATTGGAAATCAGAAGAACTCTTGCTTTTCTAAGAGTCAAAGTGATCGGACGACAACTGGTCCCCAACCCTCTTTTCCCCAAATGCTTCTGATAAAAATTTTAGGATAGCCATTTTTTTTTAAATATTTGAAAGATAAAATAACAGAAACTCCGGGGTTGACCCCCCAAGCCCGGGGGCAGGTTTTGCAAGCTATGCCCCAGGGCATATAAGGTTTTTATGAAAGGGTTTTTAAATAGTTCAAAGATCAGATAAGCCCAACTCCCCATTAACAAAAAAAACAACATATTATTGATATTTTATTCGAAAACGTATGGGAGCTGACCACTAGCCCTTAATGGCCTGACCCCTCTCCCATAAAAACAAATTATAAACAACATTTTATTCCAAAACCCATGGAGCTGACCCCTGGCCCTGTCCGATCCCCCTTCTGCCTCCCAAAAAATTTATTAATGATAGCTTATTTCAAAGCTTAAGGGAGCTGGTTCCTGGTCCTCCATCGGTCGATCCCCCCCAAAAAACAACTTTTAACAATATTTTATTCTAAAAGTTATGGAATCTGACTCCTGGCCCTCCTTAGCCGTACCCCTCACCCTACAAGGAAACTCATTAATGATATTTTATTCCAAAACTAAAGGAAGCTGTGCCCTGGCCCTCCTTGGCCTGATCTCTCCGAAAAACTTATTAGTGATATTTTATTCCAAAACTTATGGGAGCTGACCCCTGGCTCTCCATGGTCTGACCCCCCCCCCAAAAAAAAACAAAAAAACAACAAAAAAACAACTACTTATAAAAGATATTTTAACTTATGGGAGCTGACACCTGACCCTCCATGGTCCGACATTCCCTATCGCCCTCAAAAAAATTATTTAGGATATTTTGTTCCAAACTTATGGGAGCTGACCCATGCCATTTCATGACCCGACCCCCGCCTCTTCAAAAAAATTATTAACGATATTTTATTCAGACACTTATGGGAGCTGACTCTTGGACCTCGATGGTTTAGCCTCCCCCCCCAAAGAAAACAATTCTTAACGACGTTTATTCCGGAACTTATGGGAGCTGACTTCTAGCCTTCCATGAACCGACCCCCCCCCCCCCAAAAAAAAATAATGATAATTAATGATTTTTTTTTTCAAACTTATGGGAGCTGACCCCATGCCCTCCATGGCCCGACCCCCTTCCCCCATGGCCCGTTTTAAATTTTTTTTAAATATTTATGCTAATACCTATTGTATGTTTGTTCGCTATGATTGTTTATTTAATTTCTGTTCGTTTTGGGTTTAATTTATACTTCAATAGCAAAATATTTTTGATCCTGCTAAGTTTGATTTGCATATCCAAATTAAGCTTTGCTCGTTTAAAGATTTATTTATTCGCTTATATTAGTACCTGTTGAATGTTTTTTGTCTGTTCGCTTTGGGTTTCATTTATTCTTTAATAGTAATTTCTCGTCGCTTTGAGTTTGAATTATTGTGAGTTTTATTTTTTCTGATCTTAAGTTTAATATGGCCTTTACTTTTCTTTGAAAAACTTCTTTTTCGGAAAGTTTTTTTTTTAATTAATCAAAATAAAAAAGTCCGCCATTGAAATCTACATTGTCAAAAACTCTATGCCAGGGGCTTGCAGTCCCCCCATTCAATAACAAGGGAAATAATATTTTTGCCTAGTTAGTATTGATGTGTCTCCCATCTTTCGTTTTATTTCCAAGGGGAGATCTTATTAAACCAGTGGTTTCAAAATATTAAAAGAGGGCTGAATTGAAAGAAAACCGCAATATCTATCACACTTTTTGAGTAGCCTGAGCTTGCGTCCCAGCAAAGTACTGTTTTCTGCCATTTTGTGCCACCAAACAAAATTTTCAAACAGTTCGTGGCAACGAACTGTTAGCAAGGAGCGACCCGGCTCGATGGTAACCGAAACTCTAAAAAACTCTACCCATCAAAAGTTACGGGCCTGAGAAAATTTGGCTGATTTTCGAAAAAAGGGGGAAAGACCCCCTAAAAATTATAGAACCTTAATGAAAATCACACCATCATATTCAG
>CM051272.1:53768810-53811810 GCA_027921565.1 Artemia sinica
CGTATCAGAGAACCCTACTGTAGAGGTTTCAAGCTCCTATCTACAAAAATGTGGAATTTTGCATTTTTTGCCAGAAGAAAGATCACGGATGCGTGTTTATTTGTTTTTTTTTTCTTTTTGTTTTTTTTCCCCAGGGGTGATCGTATCGACTCAGTGGTCCTAGAATATCGTATGAGGGCTCATTCGAACGGAAATTAAAAGTTATAGTGCCTTTTTTAAGTGACCAAAAAAATGGAGGGCAACTAGGCCCCCTCCCACGCTCATTTTTTTCTTAAAGTCACCCGATCAAAATTTTGAGATAGCCATTTTGTTCAGCATGGTCGAAAAATATGATAAATATGTCTTTTAGGATTATTTAATCCCCCGAAGTCCCTGGGGGGAGTGCTGAAAGTTATGAACTTTACCCAATGTTAACATATAGTATTGGTTATTGGGAAGTATACAGACGTTTTCAGGGGGGATTTTTTCTGGTAGTGGGGGTGGGGGAGTGGGTGGGTCGGGGTTTATGTGGGAGGATCTTTCCACGAAGGAAGTTTTCACGGGGGAAAGGACATTGCTATGAAGGGGGCGCTGGATTTCCCAGCATTATTTAAAAAAAGATCAGAAATTATATATAAAAACAAGTTTTCAACTGAAAGTAAGGAGCAACATCAAAACTTAAAACGACAGAAAACATTACGTATATGATTGGGTTAACCCCCTAGTCAATACCTCGCTCTTTAAGCCAAAGATTATTTAGTACTTTCATAAGAGCTATTTATTCTAATTAACGGCATTTGTGATTAAGGGTCATTTTTAAAGAATTGGAACAAAGTTCGAACTTTAGCTTAAAGAGGAAGGTATTGACTAGAGGGCGAACCCTCTAATATACGTATTAAAAATATATGAACATAGAAGTTCGTTACGTAAGTTAATTCGTAAGTTACGCATATTTATTACTAATAAAAACGTTCGTAAATAAAATTAAAAATGTTACGAGAAAGCCATTTAACCAAATAAAAGTAAAATTAATATTCAAATTTTGTTTTAATTACTCATGTACGGTGAGCCAAAATCAAAACCTGCATTAATTCAAAAACGTTCAAAAATTAAAAAAAACAAGTTTTTTTTAACTGAAAGTAAGGAACAACGTTAAAACTTAAAACGAACAGAAATTATTCCGTATATGAAAGGGGCTGTCCGCTCCTCAACGCCTCGCTCTTTACGCTAAAGTTTGACTTTCTCACAACTCTATTTTTTTCAAACAATGAAAAACTTTAGCGTAAAGAGCGAGGCATTGAGGAGGGGATAGCCCCTTTCATTTAAATAAAAAAAACTAAGTTTTTTTTTAACTGAAAGTAAGGAACGACGTTGAAACTTAAAACGAACAGAAATTATTCCGTATATGAAAGGGGCTGTCCCCTCCTCAACGCCTCGCTCTTTACGCTAAAGTTTGACTTGTTTAAAAAAATAGAGTTATGAGAAAGTCAAACTTTAGCGTAAAGACCGAGGCGCTGAGGAGGGGACAGCCCATTTCATATACGTAATAAAGGGACTAAGGGGAGAACCCCTTCATAGACGTAATAACATATACGCAATAAAAAACACAATAATAATAAAAAAAAAAACAAGCGATACGGCTCAATAGTAATCGAAATTCTTAAAAACGGAATTTTGATGTAAATAAATGTATCAAAAGAATGGGCTTATGATGCTGGTTCTCAATATATAAATTTTATTAAGTTTAGTATTACTCATCAAAGGCTACGAGCCTGAGAGAATTTACCTGATTTTTTAAAAAGGGGGGAAACATCCCTACAATTGAAATAATTTAATGAAAATCACACCGTCAGATTCAGCGTATCAGAAAACCCTATTACATAGGTTTCAAGCTCATATCTGCAAAAATCTGCAACTTTGTATTTTTTGCCAGAAGAAAGATATACGAATATAGAAGTTCGTTACGTAAGTTAATTTGTAAATTAAGTCAGAAGCAAATTTAGAGACAGCCATTTAGCAAAAGAAAAGTAAAATTTTTATGCAAATTTTGTTTACTTATTCAATGACGATGAGCCAAAATAAAAGCTGCATTAACTAAAAAACGATCAGAAATTAAATAAAAAAACAAATTTTTTAAACTGAAAGTAAGAAGCGACATTAAAACTTAAAACGAACAGAAATTATTCCGTATATGAAAGGGGCAGTCCCTCCTAAACGCCTCGCTCTTTATGCTAAAGTTTTTTATTGTTTAAAAAAATAAACTTGTGAGACAGAGTCAAACTTTAGCGTAAAGAGCAAGGTGTTGAGGAGGGGACAGCCCCTTTCATATACGGAATAATTTCTGTGTGTTTTAAGTTTTTAATGTCGATCCTTACTTTCAGTTTAAAAAACTTGTTTTTTTTTATTTAATCTTAAAAAGGGCCCAAATGCTCAGAAATGTGAAGTCTAAGATAGCCAATAACCTTTTTAAGATCTAAAACCCGTAACTGAAGGTTGGTAGCTCCAAAATGCTTTCAAGGAGCCTCTAAGCAAGGAGTCATAAACTCTCCGCCACCTAGTGTACGTTTTGAGCGCCAATTCTTGCATACTTAAACCCCAACATACCTCTTCGTGCCACGCATGATACACTTGAGACGATGAACGGCACACTTCCTCTATGTACAGCACTTACCACCTGGTTCGCACGATTTTTGACATTCGGTATCCCCTTGCATTAAGCTTCATGCGGCCCGTATAAGCCATTGATACATCAGAAAAGCAGACCAATTATATGTAAATGAAGTTTGTTTGACCTAATCAGCCATGAATCGTTTAAAAGGAGCGGAATAATAGTTTTGTTGACTTTAATGTCAGCTAACTGGGAATAATGAGAATCTTAGGTAAACAATTTCAAATTTAATCAAAAGATAAACTACTCTACTAGGGATTACAAATCCCTTTTATTTCCAACTGCCTCTCTTTGTGTCCTTGATTGAGCCTTTAATGGGCAGCTAAACCTGACTATTCCTTTGGGGCATTTCAAGAGCGGCGTTATTTGTCTAGACCAGTGGTTCCCAACCGATTTTGAGCAATGCCACAGCTAGGTACTTCTAGAATCCTAATGCCCCCGTCATCATACAAAATTACACGTGTATCGATCTCAAGGAAACTTAAAATTAAATTAGTATTTTCTTACGGACGGTCTACACGGCATATTTTATACTAATGAAAAATATTGTCTGAATACAACCCCTTTTATACAATGTATGACGTCATTGCAATACTATAATGTTTTTTTGCTCTTTAATTGAAATCATCTCTTACTAGGTTGCTAGCTACCGCTGCAACCCGGATATCAGAGTGACGTTTTTTTTTCAAAATTAAGGCTCTAAAGTATATTCCGGCGAAGGGTGCACCTCCTGCATATGACCCAGCAAAATGTTGCCATGCTTCACCGGTGGGGCCTGTATGCCAAACGTTGAGAATCATAGGTCTAGACTAATGTTTCTGAGCCCCTTTTGGGTTGACTAAATAAAAATATTTAGAATGATTTTCAGCGAAATAATTCTCCTATTGATGGTAATATTTTACCGTAAAATAAATGACAAATTTAAGCTTGTGATTGATAAACATGGCATGGTAAATGGATAACATTATAGGATAATATTGTATACAGTAGTTATATCGTGAATGTTGTATAACAAAAAGCCCCCTTCACGCTCATTTTTTCACAAAGTCACCGGATCGAAATTTTGAGATAGCCATTTTGTTCAGCATTGTCGAAAAATCTAATAACTATGTCTTTAGGTGTAAAATGACCCGCCACAGTTCCCGGAGAAGGGCTGCAAGTTGTGAACTTCGCCCATTGTTTACATATATTATTTGTTATTGGGAAGTATAAAGTCATATTTTTTTTTTGGGGGGGGGGTGTGCTTGGGTGGATTTCTAAGGAGAGAATCTTCCTTTGGGAGGGAAGTTTCTCGTGAGTGAATATTCTAGGAGAAATGTTGCACTGGAGGGTTTTGACAGAATTACTATACAAAATTCTTTTCAATTGTCTTACATTCTCTTTGCTAAATTTTTTATATGGAGATGTTTCGGGAGGATTATCTGGGGGCTTTTTCCCGCGCGTTTTGTTTTCTAGGAAATAATTTACACGCAAGGGGGCATTTCTGGAGTGACCGAGAAACCGATTATAGATAAAAGTCTTATTCCAATAAAAAAATTTCAGGGTCAAACGTACACAAGCAATTTTACAGAGACAGGGGGGACTCTCAGCGAGGAAGGAACTGTCTGAAGGGAATTTGACGGGGGGTGTACTTTACGTTGGATGGAATTTCCATGGAGGAGTTCCTAGAGGGGAAGGGGTATATTTCATAGAGGGTGAGTCAGATTTAGCGGCATTATTTGAAAAACGAACAGAAATTATGCTATATATGTACGGTTGCCCCTCCTCAATACCTAATTCTTTACGCTAAAGTTTGACTGTTTACTAAAATTGAAACACATGGGCTGTTTAATTAGAATAGGAAGCTTTTAAAAAGTGCTAACAGCTTTAGCGTAAAGAGCAAGGTATTGAAAAGGGGGTGGCCCTTCATATTCGGGTTAAATCTGCCAAAATTAATTTGCGAAATGTGTTTTAATTTTCATGCGCGGTGAGCCAAAATCAAACCTGCGTTAGTTGAAAAACGTTCAGAAATTAAATAAAAAACAAGTTTTTTTTTATTGAAAGTAAATAGCGACATTGAAACTTAAAATTTACAGCAATTATTTCGTATATGAAAGGGGTTGTCTTCTCCTCAATGCCTCGCTCATTGCGCTAAAGTTCGACGCTTTTTCACCACTCTATTTTTTAAAACAATAAAAAGCTTTAGCGTAAAGAGCGAGGCATTGAGGAGGGAATAGGCCCTTTCACATACGGAATAATTGCTGTTCGTTTTAAGTTTTAATGTTGCTCCTTACTTTCAGTTAAAAACCTTGTTTCATTTAATTTCATAAAGACGATACTTGTGTCAACATATGAAGAACCGTGTACATTGCAATTGTATCAGTCTGGTTTATATGCTTAGTAACACAAGAGACGAAATTTAACGAACAAGAGAGTAGTGAAGAATTATGGTGTACAAAGTAATATTTGGCGGGGTAGTCACTAGTGATAAATCACTAGGGGTGGCACCATGATTGGGTGATTTTTGGGGATGCAGGGAGCCAAATTTTTTTTCGGGGTGACACAAAGATTTTCGGAGAAATTCCCAAAAATTCGGGGATAGCACAAGCCCTGCTTGATTCCTAATCAGAAAAATCAAAATACTTAACCACACGAGAAGAGAAAAGCTCCGACTTTGCGGTTGACACAATAAAGAATTGCCGCAAAATTAATTCAAAGTCAACCGAACGCCGCTGCCTCTGTCAGCGGCGGCGCGCGTGTGGCGTGCCGGTGGCGTTGCGACATTTCGGTGGCGGTCATCCGGGCCTCTCGTTGCCGGCGTTCGGTCGGTGCGCCGGCGTGGCACAGGGGTCCAGTCTCAGCCATTCTCTGAGGTGTTCAGAAAACGTAATGGTTCAATTAATTTCAGGCTTAATAGCAAATTTAAACTATTCGACAGAGATCCGGGCCTCGTCCAAAATATTTTCGAAGAATGTGTAACTGTAGAACTCGTGGTTTCTGAAATCAAAGAGCCATGAAGATATAAAATAGTTCAATAGTTTTCAAACTGACTGCAAGTTATAAGTTTTCGGTACAAATCAAAACTTTCCAACATTTTCTCAAGGTATGTTGAACTATAGAATTGGCCGTTTCTGAAACCAACTAGCTATTTTTGTTCTGTTGCTGTCAAATTTACCGGATTTGTTTGCTCAAATTAGTCTGAGATAAATTGAGTATTAAGAAACCAAATCTCGTCAAAAAGACAAAATTTAGAATACATTGCGTTTTACCCATAAATAAATATCTTCTTCAGGGGGTAAGAACTGTCTCATAACATTCAGACCGTGCATAAATTAAAAGTTCTATTGGAGCTTATGGCGCAAACAAGTTTTGGTGGATCGTACACAGAATGTTTTAGTCCCTTCCGCCAGGACAAAACATAAAATCTCCTTGCTCCACACTCTCACCCTACAACTGCCCTTTCTCAACGGTATCTGAAAGTTTCAAACCCATCTCTCTAGCAATTCTCGAGACATTGTAGATCTGATATTTTGATGACTTGGATACATATAGGGTATTTTAATTTACCTCTGCCCCCTCCCCCAATTCACAAAATCATCTGCACTTTCAGGGACTAGAACTATTTTAAAACACAGTCGAGAGAAACTACAAGAATTAAGAGATTAATTCTTGATGAAATTGGCCCTTCGGATGGCTTGGCTCTTAACAGGAGGCAACACATCTGGCTTTATAATCTTCAAATGAAGTTTTCTGAAAATCATGTGGTGGCTGGTTATTTCCATTTTATTGGCATGCGCGAATATTGGCAAACTTAACATTGACGAATATCCATCTGTGCAAATACCACCGCAGTTGTTCCACGACAAAAATAAGCTTAAAATATTTTCTTTTCGAAGTTCAAATATATTTCTCTGTCATCGTTCTCTCCAATCCTTTGCAGAAAGAAAAATACCCGTGACGGTAGTTCTGAATTGTGCCTGCTATTTCAAAGTTAAAAAATAAACAAACATTTTAATTTTTTGTCAAAAACTGATGTGGCAAACTGTTGATATTTGTCAAAAAACCGTAAAAGGATAATTAATAAGGTTCTTCGTAGTCTTTGATGACATCGATCACTTTTAGCATACAACTACGATTCTCTAAAAACTCAAGCAAGCTCAATGTTCAGTAAAACGTTAGTTTCTAGTATTCTACAGTTATTAGTAAATATCCTGAGTCAGTTTATTTGAGCCAATTATATATATATATATATATATATATATATATATATATATATATATATATATATATATATATATATATATATAATATATATATATATATATATATATATATATATATATATATATATATATATTATATATATATATATATATATATATATATACATATATATATATATATATATATATATATAATATATATATATATATATATATATATATATATATATATATATATATATATATATATATATATATATATATATATATATATATATATATATATATATGTGCCAGTATTCTACAGATGTTAGGAAGTATCTTGAATCAGTTTATTTGAGGCAGTTTTGTAGATATATCTTATGTAATATGCGAATCAATAATTTTTGTTTATTTTAATTTCAACTTCGCTCTTTACTTCCATAAAAATAATTTGCTTTCAAATTAGTTTTTTTTTAATATACTCAATGAACCTCACAAGAAACTTTTGTTTAATTTTGGGCATATAAATAAAGAATTCAACATTTTGTTTTGTTAGAATAGGATATTAAATATAGGTTTTATTTCCTACCTCCCTTAAACTTTCCCACAAAATATGTACAATTTTATCACAACTAGGGTCCGAGTGGTATGTTGTCGCATATATCCTTGAGAATTTGCACATAAAAAAGTAAACTATTTGATTGAAAATAAATAAGGATTTTTATTCGCTAGGTAGTTTTTTTCTAAAACGCGTTTTTTTTCGTTTTCACTTGCTAAGGGGCTGGGAGCTGGGAGCATACAAGATGAGGGATTGTAAGCCTCCAGCTAAGGGTTTTCGACCATGAAGATTACAATGCAGCAGTAGTAATATAGCACTTACCAGTGGTGTCCTTAGGAACTGGAACTGGTAAGGAATTTACCAGTTCCTTACCAGTGGTGCTGATCTCCGTTTCATGGCCCTTCAGCCAGGAAGTGCAATGGGGGGTTGGGGGCCAGTCATCTTATGTTTTCGCACACCCTTCCCACTTACTTTTCCCAGACTTCTCCAGGTACCCATTTAAAGGCGAGGTCGACTCAGGCTGAGCTTACAGGATCCCGCCACTAACCCCCATCCAAAACCCGATAACTGGCAACAGCAGGAATCGAATAAAGATAAAGGATTCCAATTCTAGCGCGCTATCCACTCGGCTAGGACAGATCAGATTACAGTGGTATCCTCATCATGCTTCAAACCTTTCCACTCAGGATATGAGACCAAGAAGTACCTTTTTTGGTGTCATAAGGTATTTTATAATAGAGTTATTAATACGAATTTATAAGATGCATTTAGGCAGAGGCCGTAGCTTTTAATTGAAACATTAAAGATCTCTCTGCGATCTTGTGGTAGCCTGATTACCCCGCAGTAAAAAATAATTATAGATAAACAAGGGGAATAATGCTAACAGTACAAAAAAAAGGATTTTTGGTTGTTCGAGCTAATGGATTTTAATCTTTCTGAAGAAGGTTTTCAACCATAGTGATTGCAATGGTGCACTTTTCATTTTGATCTGTCGCATTTTCAATATGTTTCAGACTCTTATTCGAAAATCCAATAATTTTGGTTCCGCAATAAACTTTTACTATCAAGATTAGTAAAAAAAACTAAAAATAATAATTATCCTTCCTTAAACAGGTTCAACTCATATTTTTTTCAATATACACTCTTTTCTTCCAAACACATTTTTAAACTTTCTGTCGTTATGGGTCGTAGTTTGCTCTTTACTAGGTAAGAGCTACCACTGCAACCGTGATGCTTAACTTTTGACTTCGTCTCAAGTGTTAGTTTCAGAGATGTGGATTAGTGAGGATCTCGAGGATAATCTAAAGTTTTCCAAAATGCTCCAGGTACTCCAGAATCAGTATCTTTTTTTTTATCTAATTTTGATACCATTCCTGCTATATTCTAAGCTGAAATTAAAAACTTGATCTTCACCAGATGGTTCATGCTATTCCTTTTTGGAATCTTCACTACATTACGACTACATACAATAAGTAGAACAACAGAGAATTTTTTTTTTATATAAGACAGTGGAATGCAACTTTAAATGAATATTTCGACCCTATATCCAAGGGCCGTCATTTAAAGTTGCGTTCCACTGTCTTGTATAAAAATTTCCCTGTTGTTCTACTTCTTGTTTGTGATGGAAAGGTAGTGTGGTCTTCGTTGCTATTTATTACATAAATATATTCTCGCTGGACATCCTCCTCGCGAAATTCCTTTTTTATGAACTCTCCAGTTTCCTATACTCTTAATATAATATTTTTTTTCAGCCACAGGCTTGGAGGGGGGAGGACAAGTTGGCAAACTTTGCAAAAGTTAATCAAGAGCTAAACTACTTTATTAAAGGCTGTATATCCTATAATAATGGAACCTATTATTATAGTGGCGTAATTTCTTCAAAATTCTGGGGGGGGGGGCAAATTTGGAGCCTATTTTCCGAAGTCAAGTGAAAATAACAATAAAAAATAAAAAATGAGCCATATAGTACCGTAAAGGCAAATGTATACTAAAGAAGACTGATCTGTTTCTGTGAATGCTTGAATTTTGTATGCCTTTCTTAGTTTCGACAAGATACTAAATTTCAGCTGGAGGAGGGGACAAACTGAGGTTGGGGACAGTTGCCCCCCATTTTATAGATTATTACGCTCCTGTATAGAACCCTGTTATTTGTAGCTCCCTCTCTTTGTATCCTTGATGAAGTTTTTAATGGACGGTTAAACAAGGTTATTCCCGAAATTTATTTCAAGGACAAATTAAGTTGTCTATAAATTGATGTTCAGTAGTTATCGTTTTGCTACAATGTAGTTAACATATTAGTCAACGTTTTGATACAATGTTGATGAGCTATGAAGTAGGATAAATGCAAGACAAAGCACAAATTACGAAGTCGTTATAATTATTTAACAGGAAACCCTTTGATGTTCCGATATATCTAGTTTTAAAGTGAACTCAAAGAGAAAAATAGAGGTTTCTTACCTATAATTTTATGGTAAAAAATGTGCTCTAATTTATTTGTTTTACATCTATGATACAGTTTCGTTAGCCAGTCATATTACTGCTTATCATAGGCAGTGCAATAGCGCTGCCTAAGTAAAGAGCGATGTGTGCACAATGTATTATTATATATTTTTTTTCTTTAGACTAGGGCACTTTGTATCGAAGGAGTTGTCGTAGAAACTTCGAAAAGAGCTCATTCGATTGGAAATTGAAATGGCTAGTGCCTTTTATAATAGTCAAAAGTAATTGGAGGGAAACTAACCCCCCTCCCACACCCGCTAATTCCCCAAACACATTCAATCAAAATTTTGAGACAGACATTTTGTTCAACATAGTTGAAAGATCTGAAAATACGTCTTTGAGGATGACACCCCCCACCCCGCCATAGCTCTCAGGGCAATCAGAATCAACACCAATAGCCAATATCATTTATAGCTAGTTAGGTTGAACAATATTCAACCTTCGAGCGTAAACGCTATAATTTACTCATCAAAATGAATAGTTAGGGCATAATTTTTTTTTTTTTTTAATTAGGAAAGATGAAAACTTGGAACAGCAGTTTTGCTATCTGACAGAAGATGCAGTGGCATGGGCATAGGCAGCATATTGTCTAGGGGGGGGGGGCAGTCGATAGTGTGATGGAGGGGAAGATGAAATTATGTCGGCATGGGCGTACGTAGCTTCTTGCCTAGGGGAGGGGGCAGCCACTTCTGTGATGAAGGGCGGGGGGGATATAATAATAATTTATCACAAAAACATATTAATAGGCAAATACTAATAAATTAGGTTAAGTTAGGTTAGATTAGTCAGATGGCACTTGAGTGTTTGTTTATAAATAATTTTCAAGACTTAGATAATAGACATGAATATTGAAAAATGTGCTTGAAAACTAGAAATACGGTGAAAGAAGTGAAGATAAAGGTTCTCCCCCTGGAAAATATGTTAACTAGGATTATTTTGCATATTATGAAGTAAGAATTGTTTTCTTAACATGTCTCCATGTGTAGTGGAATGCTCATACATATACGCCATTGGATGTTACCTACTCCTGTCAAAATCTAGGATTTCTTTGATTCCATTGCTCCTCTTTGCTGCAATTCCATGAAAATTCTTAATCCTTAATCTAATCCTAAGCCCATCCCATATAAATAAGCTACTGAGTTCATAGGCCTACTTTCATAGTCTATTTAATCATATTTTAATTATTCTGATTTGAATAGACCTGCGTATTTTAGTCATTTAGGACAGGCGTACTTACCCTTCTGAAAAAATTTCCGGATTAGATTGATTCGATTGATTAGAAAACACTCAAACTTGTTGAACACTTAGGCTGCTTCTTTTCATCAGACTTAATTTATATACCAAGAGGTAGTAATTTGTACAGGGCTGCCACAACGGTTACGGCAAGGGATAGTTTTGGAGTGCGAAATGTATGGTCTGATCGTGGGCTTATTCTTGCAAAACTCCCAATAGACACCATTGCTCGCAGGATTCGGTCACTGGCGGATTGCTTTTAGTTGCTTGTGGTGATTTTATAGTTTTGTTTTATTGTTTGTCAATATTTTGTTCTCTTTTCGTTTATTATTATTTATCTGTTCCGAGAGCACAGATGCCCTTCTTCGTCTTTTATCTTTTTTTTTTATTTATTTTTTTTTCATAATGAAAGTTATGAAAGTGTTTATTAGGTATAAATATGTGTGATGTACCAATCGATACCACATCGAGGATGAGCCAGTTGGAAAGTTGCCCGTTTGATATTGATAGTTATTTACTTTCGGATTTGGCGAATGAAGAGTCTACAGTGAGTTATAGACCTTTGCAGTTTAGTAAATATTGTGATTCTTCTTATCTTGGAATTATGCAAAATGCTGGTTTTAATGCGTGTTCGTGGAACTGCCACCTTACTTCTTCGTATGATGAGATATTTGATTTTCTTTTGAAATGTAGGAATCTCCATGTTATGGCCCTTTGTGGAACATTTTTGAGTAAGGATAGTCCTCTCTCGTCTTTTAATTTCCCGGGCTATCAGCTTACCACGAGGAGTAGAGCTTCAATGAACCGCGGCGGACTCGCTTTGATAGTAAGTTATGCACTTAAATGGAAGCCCAGGGAGGATCTTGATGTCTGGAGAGAATGTAAGGTAGAAAACACTTTCTATTGAAATTGAGATAGGTATGAGGCTTGGTGTGAGAAAAATTATCCTATCAGTAGTTTATAAACCTCTAAGTGCGTCGTATGAGGAATTCACAGAAGGTTTCCGAAGTCTTCTAATGATAGTTCAGAAGTCGCAGCAAGAGTTAATATGTATGGGGGATTATAATTTTGATCTTTTATCTACAGGTAGTTTTAATTTCGATTTTTTAAATTTTATGGTTTCTAATGATCTTTTTCCCACTGTAACAATTCCTACTAGGATTACGGACCACTCTGCTACCCTGATTGACAATGTGTTTGTCTCTTCAAAGTATATCCGAAAAGCGTTTTCTAATATTGTAAGGAATTCGGCATCTGATCATTTTCCAGTGGTATTTAGTTTAGATTTACAAGTGTCACGCCAGAAAAAGCAAAAAAAAATTGTTCGAGAGGTAAAGCTTGAAAACATTCGGAAGTTTAAAGAAGAAATAAGTGCAACATGTTTTGAATCTGTATTGAACCAGAATGACCCCTGTGAAGCTTTTGAACAATTTAGTAGCATCATAACTACTGCATTTGACAAAACTTGTCCGCTGAAGACACTCAGACAGAGACCAAATATGCCGAGAAAACCATGGGCCGATGAAGAGCTAGTTAACTCATTTGGACAGCGTGACAGTGCGTTTCAGGATTATCTGAGATCTTCAAAGGAGGAAGATAATGCTCATTTTAAACAGCTTCGGAATATGGCGAACTCACTGAAAAGGAAAAAAAAAGAAACAATATTACTCGGCACTTTTTGAGGAAAATAAAGCAGATCTGAAAAGAACTTGGAAAGTTATTAATGAACTGGTTATCGGGCGTCGGAGAACTCAAGACCCTCGAATTGAAATCGAAGGAGTGGTTGTAGAGGATAGACAAGAGCTGTGTGAGAAGTTTGGTGATTATTTTAGTAACATTGGAATGAAGATACAAGCGGAAACTAGAAATTCCCAAGCTCTTGTTGGTAGCAACTCGTGTGCTGATGGGAGGGACGAGGGAACGGAAATGGAATTTCGTTCTTGTGACTCATATGAATTAACAAAGATCGTCAGCTCGATTGGTTCCAACAGTGCCGGGTTAGATGGTGTTAACCTGAAGACTATTCGATCAATTCTGGTGCACATTCTTCCTGTGCTAGTGCACCTAATAAATTTATCAATGGAAAAGGGAGTATTTCCAAAATTGATGAAAACAGCCAAGATTCTCCCTCTTTACAAAGGGGGCACTCAAACGGACATATCAAACTGGAGGCCTATTTCTATTTTGCCAGTGTTTTCGAAAGTGTATGAAAAAGTTATCCATGGAAGACTTTATGATCACTTCACGAGCCTGCATGCATTGTATGATGGGCAGTTTGGATTTCGGAAGGGCCATTCGACTTCGCATGCTGTACAACATCTTTTAGAAAATATTAATTTAGCTTTGGAAAAGGGTGAATATTGTATTATTATTTTTATAGATTTAAAAAAAGCGTTTGATACCGTTGATTTTAGTATTTTATTGGATAGATTAAGGGATTTGGGTGTAAAAGCGAGATGTTTGGATTGGTGTAGTTCGTATTTAAATTAGACCCCGGCGCCGCGCCGATGAGGGAAGACCGGCGGCGGCGGGGCCAAAAACAGCGCGCCATGCCGCGCCGCCGGTAAGATGTCGGCGGCGCGCCGCCAGTAACATGTCGGCGGCGCGCCGCCAGTACATGTCGGTGGCGCACCGCCGGCGCGATTAATGTTGACCGCAAACATTAATGTTTTCATCAGTCTTTCTCAAATCACAGCTTAAATTTACAACAGATTCGAGCCTATTCATGAGTTCAAAACTTCACATGTCGCTGGCTGGAAACTGGTCTTCTTCGTTATTCATCAAGAGAAGTAGAAATCTGGTAGAAACGAAATGATTGTGGCGTTTCAGAACCCTTGCATAATACGAGAGTAGGGATGGCCCTATAACTCCCACGATGACACCACTGCTGCCATCTACAATTTAGTCTAATGCTGAAAGTACATAATTTATGTATGTTTTATGGTTTTTGTCACTGAGAATGAAAAAAACAGGATTTTTCTCACTTTGATGTATTTTTATGGTTTATTAATGTCTAATGGGGCCAAGGTCGATTTATTTGTTGTTTCCAAGCGTAATGACTCCTAGGGTGAAGTTTGCACATGCGTATTAACGGTGGGGAAGAGATATATTGATCTAGGACTCGAGGGGGAAGTGAATTTCCGAGAAATTGATTGCGTAATCGACTAGGACAAGTGGATTTCTGAGAAATTGATTGCGTAATCTAAGGGGAACTAAATTTCCGAGAAATCGATTGCGTAATCGTCTAGGATAAGTGGATTTCTGTGAAATTGATTACATAATCAATGGGGGAATTTTATTGATCCGATAACGGGAAACAGGATCACGTGTCTCCTTCTAAACCAATCAGAGGGTCGGTTACATATTAGCGGGAGAGGATTGCAGAGAATATAAGGAAAGGATTTTTGCTATAGTTTTTATTAGTGTGTGAATAGAATTCAAAGGAGTGAGAACAGTTTGACTTTACTCATTTGGATATATTTGTGCTGATGATGAGTCGAATGTTTACCCTATTAGAAGTTGATAGTGGAGTTGGTAGCAATAATACAAGAGCACCAAACATTGCGGTGGAAATCACGAGAGGATCACGGCTTTGTCTGGAATGGGATGAAGTATATGCAAGATATGTGATATCCTTGAGAGCAAATTTAAAATGGAGGATCAATTATGTTTCGATGCAAAAGTTGATATAGCGCATGTGAATAGACTTCAATGTGCTTTAAGTGTATTAGTGAAATTTATCGAATACAATAAACTGTATCGCTAATTGTACATGCTTAGTATTATTGTTGTAATTATCCAATAAAATTGTTTCGAAATAGAAAATGTTCCCTTTCTTTTTGTTGTTAGAATGTTAGGCTAACGAATCATGGTCAGTCTAGAGTCAGCAGTCAGAGTGATAGGATTGAAAAATGAATAAATTTGAGAAAGAGAAAATTAGATCAAATCTTGTGTTTATGGAAAAACATTTGATTTTGGATTACGATTTTCTCGAGTTACCTCTTCAACGCCGGATATTTTCTCGGGGAACACTTGACAATATAATGAGGACTGATTCTCCCCCATTGGGCTATTGTATGAAGCTTTGTCGATGTGACTCATATGCTTATACTCGATTTATTGATATATTAATTGGAACAAAGCAGAATAATATCGTGGATACACTTTTGAAAACGTTGCCAATAGATTCAATGTAGATGGCTCCTCCACCATTCGAAAGAAGTGACGTCACAGAATTACTCCTCTCCCATTCCTCCACCCTGAATTTATCCGTCAGCAGGGACGATCAGTTTCGTCTTAGCTGTGAGAGAGTTGACATCGGAAACCAAAAAATTTTCTATACATGTCCACTATGCATGTACACTCTTGGCAGTTGGACTCAGTGTGAGAATTGTACAATTATTGATGACTATAATGAAAAGTGTAAATTATGTAATCCTTGTAAATTACATAGAGGCTATGCAGTACAAATAAAAGGATGTAATTCATGTCTTGAAGAGATTTGTGACTCTCACCCTAGAGGACATCTGTGCTCCAATTGTCACTATGATAAATGTGATCAGTGGGAGAATACTTACCCCGCTATGATTGGAAAGAATCCCAAACGTGATTTTAGTTTATTTCTACGAGATTGCTATTGTCGTGGTTTTAAATTATTCTGGGAGGAGGAGCCAGGTCTACGATTCAACTGTTGGGGTAACAAGACAATTTTGTTTCTACGTCATCGTTGTGACGACACTGCCTATTATGACTATAAGCCAAGTGATTTTTATTTGGCAGCTACCGAATGTGATTCACCAATTGAAAACACTGTATGTGATATTGCTTCAAATAGACAGATTGAAACTCGTGAAGTTCATAATATGAATGCAAATAGTATCATTGACTATACAAAGAGATATGACAAGAGTGAAGTTACATTGTATTGTAGAAAATGTGACACTGACTTTGCAGCCAATCAAGATCAGTATACAGTGAATCCAAATGATTTACCGGCATTACTGGTTCACAACAGTTGCCTATACACCGAAGAAGAAGAAATCTAAAGTGAAGATTTAAAGACATTGTTGTATATATACACATTTTATTAATAAAGAAATTCACAAACATTTTTTAAGCACTTTACTCTTAGGGCAATGAAATCAATATTATAAAGGTCTGAGAGGATATTTTCCACTAGAAAGTCGTTCAGACGTGGATTGTCACCATAAATGTGGAGAAACTGCTTGTAAGCATAGCCGCGACATCGGAACACGAAATATAGTAGTGCATGGAAGCCACAGCTTTTAGTCGTTAGATCCTGCACCCTCTTCCGATTTTGAATAATAGTTTTCCCACTGCTCTCAATATAGTTGCTGATGTGGGGTGTGTAAAATGTATAGGGTAGACCAAGAGGATCAAAAAATTCAATCGTCTTCATTGTTTGAAAGATGCACAGCCAATGACCTGTCAGCACAATCGACGGACTGCTATTAACAATAATTAAGGTGTTGTTTTCACTTTGAATTTTTCCAAGGAAGTTTGACTGGTGTTCATGGCGCCAAATTTAGTAGAACACTGCCTTTGGGAGTGATTTCCCAATAGGTTTCATATTGATTTAGTGAGATTAGTGCAATACTCTCAGCCAATGGGTCGGCAAATGTACACTCTAAACGCACACTCCCCGTACGTACTATACTCATATCCTGCGTACCAGACAAATCCAATACAATGATACCATGTGTTTTAGCAAACATTTCTTCGGTTATACCATTTTCAAATAGTTGTGAATCATGATCTAGGGTTTGCATGGTCAACTCATACAATGTTCTATAGGATTTATCAAAAGATAGATTGTAGAGTGGGATGCCGTATACTTTGCACACAAGAGATGAAAGTCTAAACATTTCAAATTTATGTGGGCATCCAGTCCACGATCCTATTGCACTAGCGCTTTTTACAAATGCCAAAGCGAGTTTTGACGGAATTTCGCCATTGATAAAGGATGAGTCGGTGAAGGTGCGTGACCCCATGGTAATATGACGTTGATTGGTGATTGTATGAGGAACAAGTAGCTTAATATTATTTCCACTGGCTCTCAGTTTTTCCACTGCCAAAGCAACAGAACTCATGACTTGTTGTTTGTGTACTTGAAGTATTGCCGAGGTGAGGGAGAGAGTCACATCAGGATTGGCAGCAAGTTCTTTTCTCAATATGAAATTGGATGGTGCAAGCGTCAGCTTTATATCCACTTTAACATTGGGTGGTAGCCATTGGGGTATATTAAATATTTCATGATATATTTTTCCAACTAGATGTAATTCGCTAGTTGTAGCATTTTTAAGTGCATCTGTACTATTAGTATTAGTAATATATTCATATCCATTGGAGGTGCCTCTCGATTCCTTGTAAATGTCGAAGACATGTCCATAAAGTAGTCTTTATTTGAATAAATTTGAAAGTGGATATTATCAGAGAGGGGTTGTTGTGGATATAATTCTTCATAGTATCCATGCTTGACACTCACATCAACATTTTCTGCATTGAATAGATTCAATGATGAGGTGATTGAAGGTTGAGAATCCTTATGCGGTAGGTAGGACATCTTAGGAAAAGCAATCTAGTTTCGATCTAACAATTCTCTTCCTGGGGCTTCTTCTTCTACTACTGTTTACAGTCCGTGTCGGATTTTTCCTTCTTTTCTTTGACAGGGGTGATGTCTTTCGTTTCTGACCTGAGTAGAGACTGATGATTGATGTATTGTTTCTCGACCTTTTTAAACCTTTTACATTTTGTTTTAATCTCTCGCCAAGGGTTCTTGCACTAGACCTGAGATTTTCCGAAGCACTTTTTTTAAAATCCTTGCCAAAGCCCCAATCGTATAGTGTAGAGGATGCACAATCTGTTGCAGCCGGTACAATATATTTTCTAGCCAGAGGTAGTGCAGAACGAAACAGCTTAGCAAACCAACTGCCAAGACCATAGCCAGACATTGTAGTACGCCCTTTGTAATAGTCCATTCCATTGTCCTGTTGTCTTGGGCCAAGAGCATTAACATAGCAGTCAATATCAGGACAAATGAATACCACTTTTCTATTAGACATCTTGTTGTTGAACAATGGGTCGAAAATGGCATGTAGTCACACCCAAACCTTTTGATATTGCTAGAGGGTCACCTAATTCAGTTCGTAATGTTAACTGACAGAGTTCCAAATAGGAATTGTTTACGGGAATATACTGAAGATGCTTTATATTGTAGTGGTGAATATGTTCTTGATTGGTTTTTCGTTCAAGAACTCGTAGGAGGGGAACATTTATATTGCCAACCCGAGATGTTTCCACAAATGAAGCGTAGAGAAATATACAAGTGTCCGTGGAGAAGGCAGGCGGGTAGTCAGCAAAAAAGAAATTAGTGTTTCCGGCAGTTTTACCATTGATTATATTGAGCTTAAAGCCAAGAACGTCCTTTAGATTATCATTGAGAATAACCTTTTCATCGGCAATAGTCGAACTAATATAGATCTTGCCCTCCTCCTTTGAATAGTTGAAATGAAAAGCTCCTTTTTTACGAGCGGAAATTCTTTTATTAATAGAACGACATAAATCATTCATACAGGTGAGTTCCTCATAGGGTAATTCAATATATGGATACTCCATCCAATTGATTTTTGGAATTTGTTCTTGATGACCTGAGGGTGGTGGCGGCCAATCATAGGGTCTAATTTTTATATCATATTTACGATCTTTTCTCAGGATGTCAAAGGTATTTTTGAGAATACAGTCGACAAGAGCCACTTCATACTTTCCGTCGAATTTGATGGTGGGCGAGAGTTTTGTCCAAAAATCACTTGTTCTATTCAAGTCATTGTAGAGAGGATCAGAAACATTGGACATGAAAGTCACATAGAAGTCATTGGGCATTGTTAATGTCTTCAGCACTGACCCAAGAATCAAAATCAGAGTTGTATCCTAGCAAGCGAACAAGCAACTGTCTCTTGCCCCTACGAGTACGACTCTTTAATATCTTTTCAATTTGATAAATTTCACTAGTGTTTCTAACTTTTTGCAGTTCATATTCATGAAAACCGCCGAGAATTTCATCATCTTTTGGTGTCTCGCAGTCGATATGTCGTGGGTGTAGTATCCAGGATTTTGGACACTTTAAAAAGTTCGGTGCTCCATAAATAATTCCCCTTTTCAAAAATATTGGTGGTTCTATTAATTCGAACAGTATCACCAACATTGAATTTCTTCTTCTTCACATTTTTTTCTTTTTCACCATTGGAGCATTGCTTTAGAAAAGCATCAAATGTATTTTCACTGCAATGAAGTTCCCGAGGGCTTGAGTTGGACAGAAATCGATGAGGCCGATGGTTGTATATCCACATGATTTTATCTAAATCATGAATAAAAGCAGGTGTATTTTTCAGTGTACAATATCTTGAAATTAATAGACGAATCGTTCTTATCAATCGTTCATCCAATGCAGCCTTTATCGGGCTGTGACTATGATAAAGTGTTGTATTATATTTCAATAAAACCTTTTGCACATGGGGATTAACGAATTCGCTACCACGATCCGATTGAATTTTTCTATAGCAATCCCGCTCAAGAATACTTTCAATGGCCTGAGCAACTTCAACACCTCTCTTTGACCGTAATGGAATGGCATAGGCATAACGACTAAAGACACTGATTGCCACCAGAATATATTTGTAGGGTGCATTGTGACGCCGTTGAATCGCATCTAAAGTTAAAAGATCAGTTTGCATTATATGCAGAGGAAAAAAGGCTTTAGTTTGTCGATATTGTTTACCACGAAACCTGCTATTCAGATGCACTGTGTAACTCGGTTCATTCTGTAGATACTCCTTTGCTTTTTTTAATGTGCTGCCAGAGGCAACTTTAGAAAGCGCTTTGGGGGAACTTAAACTTCCCGCTTCACCAATATTTTCATAGACATGTTTCAGAACTTCAACCATTTTGAACGCAAACACGTAGTGTAATGTCTACTCCTTTTTTGCACACTGGAGGGTGAATCAATCCGTCTTCGCTTTTGACTAGCAGGCACAGGTGTTATAAAATCATTGCTGCTAATGCTGCTGCTAGTATTCTCAAATATTGAATCTTCTTCTTTTTTAAATGGTGTTGGCGTTGTTGGAGGACTATATTCTCTTAGTTTCTTTAGAATTTGCTTATTGCCAATAAGACTTTTGGGAAAGTTTGATGCATTTAGAAAGGTGTATAGATTATTGTCAAATGATAAAAGTCCTTTACGATTCGTCACCATATCACAAATTAAATCAACTAGATTATAACTTTTCCCCTGAATTATAATTCGTTTCCCTGCGCTGTCAACTTGAACTTGATCCTCACCACCACCAGTTTCTAACATGAGATATGATAATACTCTTTTACTCTGTTCTCGATAGGTCACTGGCAATAGGTTTCCAATTTTCAATACAATTGAATTCAATTCCTTCTCCTTAGATTACACTGCTGAATCTTGAGGAGATGTTTCCTGTTTAGAGGGATCTGTGACGGTAACAGCGGGTCTCTCACGATAAGGTCTATGTTTGTCCACACGTCATAATGCATCTTGAAGTAAAAGCAGTTTTTTGTCATCAGCAATATTCTCCTCATTAATGAATTTGCTTAGATTGTCTTCAAAATGTTCGACGGGCGAGAGGACAAGTTCAAATGGTGTCAATTTATAGGGTTTAGCCTTTCTCTAGAGAAAACTGTTTACAAGTCCTGAAGTTATTGGCAGTAAAAGTGTAAAAAAGCTACCGCCCGCTTGAGGGAGACGTTTTCTTTTAAAAATTTTTCCCTTGTTTTTGCAAGCCAATCCGCATAGAGTGGAACGATGTTGCTTTGTCTGTTGTCTAACACCTTCTGGCAAGTTTACATTGCCCTCAGTTAAATTTAAACAAAGTTCAGATATTAGATTAATGAAATCATTGTCAACACCATGTTTGAGTATAGCCTTCCTGAGTGGAGGTTTTGAAGTGCCTAAAACGGAAAATAAATGCCGTTGTTCGTGTAGTTTCTTCAGTGTCATAATGGCAACTAATAGCCTTTTCTACTGTTCACTGGAAGATGCACGGTAATTTCTTTGTCGAAAATGTCGGTGACTACACGTAGATCCTCGGGTGTGCTCTGATTAAGATCTAGCAAAATGTAGCCGTAGGGCTTATTTGTCGCCTGAGTGTACGCTGACAACAGAAATTTAGGGGTGCCTGGATATATTTGCTTATTGAGTTTTATTAGTGAGCTAGAATCACGAACAACACGATACATAATATAGATGGTGCAATTCAAAGCAAGGGTTGGCATACATTTGCTCTGATGAAACAGATTGTGTAGAACTAGGGTTATGGAAATCTGTTCATGATGAGAGCGAACAGTGAACAGCTGTAGCATTTCCTGTGAGAACTGTTCAATGGATTCAGCCAAATCATCAATAATCAGCCACGAGTTTGGTTCAATACTATTGAAAACATCAAGTCCCCGTATGAATTGTATTGGTATGGTTGTGGCAATGGCTTTTATTTGATCATAGGACTCCTGCCAAATACTATAGCAATAATAAATTTTCTTTGGTTTTTCGAAAAACATTTTATTACAATTTTGAATTATTTTAGTTAGAAGTGTCGTTTTCCCTGACATTGATGGCCCACACAGAAACGATCTGAATGGCGTTTTAAATTGATACATACTGCTGCTGCTGTTGACAACAGTCGGACAACAACTAACCGTAAACCATACTTGTCCATTGAATAAGTAGTAATTTTTCTTAGATCTATCTAGTACAAGAACAACAAAACAATATTTCATTCATTTATTCGATATGGAAACTCTATTTGTTCAACGAGAACAACATTTATTATAAAAAAACACTTGTTCAACAAGAACAAAACCATATTTGTACCGTAAGTGTTGTTTTCCCCGACATTGATGGACCACACAGAAACGATCTGAATGGCGTTTTAAATTGATACATACTGCTGCTGCTGTTGACAACAGTCAGACTACAACTAACCGTAAACCATACTTGTCCAGTGAATTAGTAGTAGTAATAATTTTCCCATAGATCAATCTAGTACGTTAACAAGAACATCAAAAACAATATTTCATGGTCATTTATTTGACATGGAAACACTATTTGTTCAAACATGAACAACATAAAAATGACACTTGTTCAAACATTATTAAGATAAAAAAAACATTTCTGTTCAAACATGAACAACATAAAAATGACACTTGTTCAAACATGAACAACATAAAAAACACTTCTGTTCAAACATGAACAACAACAATATTTATTATAAAAACACTTATGTTTATCAAGAACAACAACAACAACAACACTTATTGTCATAAAAACACTTTTTGTCCAGCATCACATTTTGTACATTAGCACACACACTATTTGTACTATAAATAACTTGAAAAAAATAACACTTGGAACATGAACTTAAAAAAAATAGCAGAGTTGAACACTATGAATTTAAAAGGGGCCCCGTCCACCCTCCGGGGAGCCGCGGGGCCGAAATCCGGCTGCGGGCAGGATCCCCCACCCCCCGAGGGCCGCGGGGCTGAAAGCTTGCCGCGTGCGCCCCCCCCCCCTTCCCCAACCCCTGGGGCCGCGGGGCCGAAAGCCAGCCACGGGCGGGACCCCCCCACCCCCCGGGGCCGCGGTGGAAAAAACTGTATACAATAGTTGTCGTCACTGCTGCTACTGCTGCTACAGGCTAGGTTGGGTTACTTTGGGTTAAGGTGAGGTTGGGTTAGTTAATTTATGAAAGGGTTTGAGAAGTGGTTAGCGGTTAGAGTCAAACTCAGGCTAATTTATTCAGACCAAGTTGATTGTGATAGTCTATGCATTCAACTCGGTCTGAAATACGGTAGTGGCCATGTGGCAGTACACTTAAAACATTCTCGAGCACATAGACTTTGTCGGATATACACGACATTGCATTTTTTCCACTCTTACAGTATAATTTTTATACTCTAGAGAGCGAATTGTAAGCACTTGTGCTTTCGGCAGTAGGCTACTTTCTACACAGTCTCTGTACACGCTCATATTGAAATTGCTCTTTACAAAATGTGTAGGCACCCCTTTACATGCCTGCTTTACATCCCCATTATGTGTTTCCACGCAATAAACTTTAGGAACCGGGAACACCCCCTTGGATATCAAATCACTCCCCGTCTCTGATTTTAACATTAGTAGTTGGTTGGGGGCTTGACGTTTCACCAACTCGGGTTAGAGGGACGGATTCCAGTTGGTGAAATCCATCCGCGAGCTGATGTGTCCCCCATTTTCTAAATCTCCTAATAAATCCTCGGTTTTTACTTTAACAGCAGAGAATCTGTATCCCCATAGTAAACTTGAACCTCCCCCTCCCTTGGCCATTGCACCTTGCACACATTGTAAAAAAACGACAACATGAGCTTTTTGGAAATTTCAAGTACTGAACTACCTCCTGCTATATTCTTGTTCAGTACCAACATTTCTCTTTTTCCTGTGTAGAAGAACCATGCCAGCCTCTATGCTCGTGAACGTTGTAAAATTGGGGTCGCCAATAATCCGTGTACACTCTTGAGGGTCAGTCACGACATCGCAACGAGATCTGTTGCGTACGCTTTCACACATTTTGCCAAACGCTGAATTTAGAATGAGTTTGTACATTTCCTTCTCGACTTTACTGTTTTCCCGAGAGCGTTTATCAACAAAAGTGTCGATAAACGTCTTTAAGTAGGGTTTCTGACTGAATTGCAGGACCCTATGTATTTTGGTGATCTTGAAACCATTGTTCACCATCCAGTGCAAAAGCACATGGTGAACAACGATATTCACCTTAGGGTCCAAATCTGCAATCAGTTTTTGCTTAGAGGGGGTCCAGTGCATCCCCATATCCTCAACCAATGATCGATTGTAGGGGCTCAGTGAGTCCCTGGTCACTGGTCGATTGATACAGGGAAAACAAAATCTCTGACTGAATCATGAAGCGCCAATGGAATGTGCCCGTCAATTTCAAAGAACCATCCTTGTGGCCCATTGTCCTCAACAGTGTTAATGTCGGGGAACTCACAAGGATTCTCAAGCCATTGATAGTTCCCACACGGCAAAGAGTAGTGAGACATTGCCGAGGGGTACAATGAGGTCATGTCCAAGAACACTGCATTTGACTTTGCACCGGTGTTTTGTCCGCTTGGATCGGTTGTCAAGACGCGATCCCCATGAAAAACATACCCACCCCTCATTGATCTTTCTACAAAAAGGTGTTGATCCACGTCGGTTATTAGGCCTATTTCCTCCCTACTAATTTTTAAAATCAAGTCCATCACCAAATGTGGTGTGGAAAAATAATAGCCTATATCTAGTCCAAACTCTGAATAGATTTGGTCTGTGTTCTTGCAGACTATGTCTAATAGAGTTAAAACGTCAATGGCGAATTAAAGTCTACAATAATCCCACCCATTTTTACAATTCCCCTTAGACCACACCTTCTTGGCAAACTCATATTCCTCGGATGTGCATTCACTGTTGGTGAGTGAATTATAGAAAGCTTCAATTGGAGGTAGTTTCACCTCGCTTAAGCGAGCGCCAGAGCAGTGAGAGTCGTATGCATATACACCTTTACAGGTCAATAGGTCATACATTTCACTGTCTGGAAAGTGCTGTTTAAGCAAAGGAATTCTATCAAAATTGTCACTTTTCTGCACTTGAATCAATTGACTCAATGCCTTGGGAAAAAAACTAAAGGAATCTAAAAACCTGATTTTATTCCAGCACGTATGTCCATTATTTACTACCTGCCATTTCAACTCGAGAAGCACCAACTTCTGGGCCGATTTGGGAACGATGTTATAGGTAAATGAATTATTTACCCATGGACTATCTACTCCCCCTCCCTCCCTGTGCATACGTGCCAGTGCCGGTAAAATAAGTTTTAAATCATAATTTGAATTATGAATAAAAATTGGAATGAAAAACTGTTGGCTAACGTTTATGTTACACGATTGATGCGCTACCCCTCTAAAATTACTACCCCCAGAGGATATTTCCTGCCACAAGTGATTGTGGTCTCTGACTTTCCCCTTCCCCCCTCTTTTCCCTTTAGTCCCCTTATCCCACTCTTCAAACTCCCCCTTATCAAACCCAACATATTTTTGTATTTTTAATCGCGAGATGATCCCCTGCAGACAGCACCATAGGGTAATGCGTATTTCTCAAACGAGAAATAGCGCCATTAGCTATGCCAATGAATTTAGTCAGTGCCTTGATCATGCACTCCCCCTCGTCCAGTGTTTTAACTATTTCTAACAACTGCATAGTGTTAGAACTGTCTCTTTGTGCGTGGGTTAGGAGACTGCAATAGCTTGATGTTCTTTGATTCGGTTTGTAAATCGAGGATCGTTCACTTCCACCAGCTTCGCCTCACAAACCAACGAGATCTTATTGCTCTGGAGGAGGGTGTTTTGGAAATTTTTAAAACGTAAAATGGCCCTATCCCCGAAACCGTTTCCACTGACTGGTAGCCATGCCGTCTACAATGCTTCATATGATTTTGCAACTTTAATTCTGTCCAAAATCGAGACAGGCATGTCGGACAGTAGAAACGCGTCCCCCACCCCTTTTTACCCTCCCCCAGAACTCTAATAATGTCTGTAATTGGGTTAAAATGGCCAATTGAATTTGCTAGGTCACTAGATGGTGGTGTGTACAACAACCAAACCCAGTGTTTAACCAATTCAATCGACGGACCTCTTACTGGGAACACCACCCCCTTCTTTTTCAAACGAACCCCATCTTCAAATTCAGTTTCATACTGAACCACAGTAACGCCGATATTTAAATGGGCATTGACCCTTTCAAAAATATCACTAGACCTGAGCGTTACTGGGTATTTTCCCTCTAAAGAAGTGAAATCTACAATGGGAAAATCGGACCCCTCCTTCCCATGTACAGCCCAGTGATCTAAATTCGTCTTGGTAGCGTCATCTGCTAGAGGCAGAAATGCTGATATGAGGAAAGCGTACTTGAAACATTTTTGAGCTGTTTCAAAACAGATTCGCTGGACACCTCGACAACCTACTAAATTGGGATTATATTTCAAAACTATTACCCTTTCCCCACCTACCCCCCCCCTCTTAAAATAAAATCTTTCTTAAATTTACAGATATTAGCACTTAACTTTTCAACATAAAGAACTACAGACCCGCTCCCATTTTCACTATAATTCTCGAGATGCGTAATAATATGACCTATCCACTCGGAAAAAACACCCTCAAAATTCTCTAAATTTGGATAGACCAGTCGCATCTCGGTATGTACATAATGATGGTAAACCTCACTTTTTCCCTCATTTAAATAAAACACCTTTAAAACCATAGAAACCTTAATTGAATCCCTACCCGATTTTCTAGCAGTGCACGAATTCTATATACATGTTCATGAACAATTTCTACAGGGTCAAGCACAAAATTACCACACAAAAGCGAATTAAATGGGTTTCCAAAGGTTGCAGTGTAGACAACTATTGTATTTAAAATTGTGTTTGAGAGTTGAAACTCTGGGAATGAAGTCAATTGGATATTACCCCCTCCTCCTCCCCCTCCACTTTTACATTATCACCACCCCCTCCCCCACACTGTTCAATAATAGGGATATGGGAAGCCACTTCAGTTGGGTGAAGTGGAAGTATGTTATCTGTGGGGGGAGGGTTCCCTGTTAATTCATTGGAAAAATCCTCTAAAATTTCTAATGTTTTTGGACTCAAGTCCCCCTGCTCAACTGTGCTATTATCAACATTAAAAAAAATCGGTTAAAAACTCGTCAATATTGTCAGGAATTTCAAGTGATTTAACGATACCATGCATGTCTTCTCCTTCTCCAACTGACGAGCAGGGGGGAGATGGCGAATATGGAAGCAATACAACCTATAAAAGAAAACTAGCTTATTTTCAAAGTGTCTAAATCACCCCTATTTTTAAAAAATTGAATTATTATTTAAAAACGTGCTTAGTAGTAACATTTAGTTCTCTACTCTATATATATATATATGTATATATATATATATATATATATATATATATATATATATATTATATATATATATATATATATATATTATATATATATATATATATATATATATATATATATATATATATATATATATATATATATATATATCCTGAAAGTTCCAGGTTAATACAATGTAAAAAATGGCATAGAAGGTTTTGATTTTGTTCAAGCAACTCCTCAAAAATAATTTATATTAATACTCTCTATCTGAATTGAAAAAACCACGGTCTTTACTTGATAGCCTATCCCTTTCCGATAGAGAATTGTGTTTAAATAAAAGCAGTTTATAACGTAAAGAATTTGCTAAGAGGAATATAGTGCAGTTTTTGGCTTCATTATGAGAATTCAGCAGACTGAATGCATACGACAATTGGCCTGATTTAAAAGGGTGGGGAACAATTTCTTTAACATCTCTGACATGCTTTTCCTGTGGTGAAATGAAAGGCCCCTTAAAACTATAATATTCTAGCGAAAATAGCATTTTGAGTTTCAAATGGTGAGATAACAGTAAACTAGAAATTAACGAAAAATATTATTATGAGGTTGAAAAATAGCGAAGATGCCTACAGTAGGCAGAGAAAATAGGAAAGATTAGAAAAAAAGAGCGGTTTCTTTGACAAGCAAAAAAATACATTATATTTAGATATCTCTGAGGTTAGGTTAGGTTAGGTCTGGACTCTAGGCAGGCATGCCTTTCCAAAAACTAACTGACAAGTATGTGTCCAATAAGAAAGTCATGCATACTCCTGCCATTTACCCGTGCCCCAGCCATTTAAACATTTGCCTCTCAATTACTTGGACTATCTGTCTTGACTTTTCTCTGTCCTACAGTTACCCAGCGTCTTGATGCAACCAATACAACCTATTGTAAAATACTTGATAACTTCAATTCAGGTTAGGTCTATCTCTGAGGTTAGGTCTGAGGGGGGGGGAGCAGAGAAATTTTAAACAATTGGGTTGGGGGATTATAGAGAAAATAACATTTTTAATATCTCTGACATACACTTTTACAGCGATGAAAAAGGGGTTTGTTTAGATTTTTCTATAAGTTAGGTAAAAATGCTCACATTTTTATATCCCGGCTGCAGTTGAGTGCCTGAAGGCCCTGGCATAGCATGCTGGAGGGCCACCTCCTGACCTTGTGTAGGTGGGGCAGCTCTTGAAGGCCCAGGCAAGCATGATGGAAGGTGGACGGGCCGACGGCGTTACATTCTTGTACAGATTGGGCTGCGGCTTGTGCACCAGTGACGGTATGGACTTGGGCAGGCAACACTTGTTTGGGGGGCTTCGGTGAGCGACCATACGGCATAACTGTTGCCTTCGAAGAGGTTTTATTATTACCCCTTGCTCTCTTAGATGGAGGCGCACACTCTTCATAATTGTCCTTAAAAAGAAGAGAAAAAAGTTAGTATTGAAATAATTTTCCCCTTTTTTACAGAAGAAAAATTAGTACCCCCTAACCTAACCTAGCCATAGTTTTGTCTAGAAAGCATTTATCACAATGAAGTCCCCCTCCCCTAAGCCAAAAAGCCAAGCAAAAAGAAAAATTTTATGAGAAATATACTATGCATGGAAATCATACGTTTTTACTGCATAACTTGTGAAAAAATTAAAGTTGACAATCACTAGTTTGTAGCCTTGGGATAGAAATCAATGTTTCTTTTTTTACCATTTACAAAATTTTTTTAATTTCCCCGTCTATAGGCTTTAAAATAGAAAAAAAAGATTGTTAACCCAACAGCTTACAGGCCTAAATTTACGATCTTAGATGTAAATGGTATTCAATTTACACTTAATAAAGCTATGTATTCTTTTTCTTAGAAATCCCAGCCCCTTACTTTTCACGCAAAGACACACTTTTTTTCGCTTTACAATGAAGGTGTTAGAAGTGAGGCATTGCAACCCTAACCCCCCCCCCCCCACATAAACACTGACTACTCAAAATGGAAGACAAATTTTCCATATTAAAATATTTATCATAACTGCCAACAGCCCCCCTAGCAATTGATAAGATTTACTGTAGAAAGATACGCCGCTAAATTTAGTGAAAAAAGTGTCTTTTTTGTATAATCATTTGCATGATTAATCAGACAATAGACGCGAGCTGTCTACATATTTGACTAGCACAGGATGCTCATTTGGCGGGGATGCAATAATTAAGGTTTTAACATGTTTACGGAACTGATAAAAGTCAGGTTCACGGCTTAAAGGGAAACTGTATAGTAATAGCTAAGGGTTGACGGAAATTGCCTGTCGAAGGGAGAGTTCAAAAATAGAGTTATTTCCAATTGAAGAATTAAAGTCATAAACAGAGGAAGGGGTGTGGAGGGGGGGGGGTTAGGTTTACGTAGTAAAAAAGAACATATTTTAAGCTTTCTAACGAGTATAAACAATATATAGTGTAGTTTGTATTGTGTGTGTGGGTAGGGGGTTTGTAACTGAATTTGAATATATTGGAGGGGCTACTATGTAAAATGATTTTATTTGAAAATAAAGAATGAAAATGTACTAAAGAGAACTCACATTGTAAATCGCTGTAGCCAAGGCTTCTAGCTCATCAATAATATTCGATGTTTTATCCATTGTGTCTTGGAACTATATGATAATCTAATCAAAACGCATGTCCGTTATATATGAAATCTCAAGGGCGAATTGTGATGTAATGGGAAACCATATGTAAGCGACTCTCTGATTGGCTTAGAATGAGATGAAACCGACTCTCTGATTGGCTTAGAAGGAGGAATGTACTTCCTGTTTTCCATTTCTGGATCAAAACATTCTCCCACCGATTATGTAAATCAAGTTCTCAGAAATTCTCTCCCCTAGATCAATACATTCCACACTGATTCTGTAAATCACCCCTCGTGTCATTATACTTGGCCAAACAGCAACAACAACAAATAAATCGACCTTGACATCATACATTAGACATTAATCGACCATGAAAATACATCAAAGTGAGAAAAATCCTGTTTTTTTATTCTCTGTGACAAAAACCATAAAAACATGCATATATTATATAGTCTCGGGAGATTATGTAATCAATTTCTTGGAAATTTAGTTCCCCTTCGATTACGCAATCTATTTCTCGGAAATCCACTTGTCCTAGTCGATTACGCAATCAATTTCTCGCAAATTCACTTCCCCCTCGAGTCCTAGATCAATATATCTCTTCCCCACCGTTAATGCGCATGTTCAAACTTCACCCTAAGAGTCATTACACTTGGAAACAACAAATAAATCGACCTTGACATCATACATTAGACATTAATCGACCATGAAAATACATCAAAGTGAGAAAAACCCTGTTTTTTCATTCTCAGTGACAAAAACCATAAAACATACACAAATTATGTACTGTCAGCATTAGACTAAATTGTGGATGGCAGCAGTGGTGTCATCGTGGGAGTTATAGGGTCATCCCTACTTACGAGTAGTTGAAGTATCTATTAGCTATGTATTCTTAAAATAAATAATTATCAAAATTAGTAGTTTTTTTCATCGGGTATTAGTGCATACAAAACTTCAAATACCGTATCACAAAATTCGTCAGTTATCTGGGTAAAAACTTTAAATATAACTTTGAACTTGAAGCTTAATTTTTTCATAATGCCCTTTGCCTATATCTGTTTTGTCAACTTTAAAACAGTTGAAATGGGCGACTTTGATATTGATTGTTTTTTGTTTTGCTCTTTTGGATTCCTAAAAAGCCTTCTTGTATTAAAAACTGGTTTTTAATAACAGTTTAAAAAAAAATGCATTTTAAAGTTTTTTGGCTTCTTTATGGAATATATGTCATGTATGCTAAGGCTGAACTGCTGCTTTTTTATTGCTTTTGGCTGCTCTTTTGGATATTATTCATTTTTCTTTTGGGGATTCATTCCAAATTATAAACTGATAAATACCTAATATCAGTCAAATCATAAACTGCATCTAAAAGGTGTAAAGGAGTAAAAGGTATCAAATTGAAAAATGCATGATGAACACTTCACATGAGAACACTTCAATTACAATTAAACAAAAAACACTTAATGGTTTATTCGGTATGAAGAAAAATGAAGTGCCAGCTATTTTCTTAGGTAAAAAATGAAAAGCTCATCCGTTTTAAATGTAATTAAATGAAATAATATGAAGACTGAAGTAGCTCCAAGAAGATGTTGAGATTTTCATCCTAGTTCGTCACTTTTAATCCAAGCAAAATGTTAAACACTTAGCATCAGTTATTGAGTTTAAGCTTCGATTTCCAAATGCTCACAGAAATTAACAAATTTAAGAAAGTCGCAATAATAAGTCACCTGCGGTCAAAATACTCAAAGACTCCTCATTGATCCCCACCCAGACTCAAAGCTTCTGCTTTGGTCATTTCCATGCAAATCTCCGAAGAGTTTCTTTTTAAAATAGCTTTCAAGCGTAGTTAGGGGTATTTAGCCTTTTTGCTTTTCTTCAAAGCTTTGAAAAAAGTGTTATAATATTCCAAATGTTACATTTGTTTATTTTTGCATATTTTTAGTAATCATTTGTGAGGTGATCGAATTTTTTAAACCACTGTAGATACGTAAGAACGTTGCAACATCTAGTACCCTGAGGCCATAAGACTGTCAAAGACTCATTCTTGAACCTCCCAAACTGAAAGCTTTTATTATGACTTGGCCTTTTAATGTAACTTGGGCACTGGAACAAGGGCGCCATTGTAACTCGAGCGCTACGTTAGGTGGGGATGTCGATATCGCTTTCGTCACACCAATTCGTTTTAGTGTGAATCTGCCTGGTACTTATGAATGAATGTTTTCAAAGTAAACCCGTTTCATCAATAAGAAAAAAAAACGGGTTGGACGCATATGGTCCTTTCTCTTTGGACGATAAAACCATGCAAGTGCTGTATCAAGTATAACTCACGAAAATCTTGTTAATTTTTGTCAACTTTTTGGCATCTCTGCTTTCAATAAAAAACAATCAAGATTCAATCGGGTTTAAGATTCAAGGTACTATTACTTAAATATAACAACTCCCTATGCCCCTCCCCCCTCTGGATATAATCTTGATAGGATACCGTCTCTGCTTTAAATAAAAAAATTAACTTATTGGCACCCCTGCTTTAAAAAAAAAAACGAGGTATTATCATTCAAATATAATAGCTCATTACCCCCTCCCCTCTTTCTGGATACCACCTTGATAGGATGCTGTCTCTGCTTTAAATTAAAAAAAACTTTTTGGGATCCCTGTTTTCAATAAAAAAATATCGAGATATTATCATTTAAATGTAATACCTCCCTACCCCCCCTCTGGGTGCTACCTTGATAGGATACCGTTTCAGCTTTCATTAGAAAAATAATTTACTTAATAATTAACTAAGTCACTATATGGTTCAAACAAACACGCACAATAACGTTGCACAGCTTAGTGTTCCTTGAAAAAAAAATTTGGGGTATGAGTAAAGGGGTACAAAGACAACAACATAAATGTCGAAATTATTCACATATACCTCAAATTATTGGAAAACTCATAGATTCACCGTGGCATTCAATAGGATACAAAGAATCTAATTAAGAGGGAGCACACACAAAAGCCAAATTAGGCCAGTAGCCTATGAGAAATCGCAAAATACCCAAGAAAATGAACAAGTCCTAATGGGGGGCCCTGGGTCTATCAAAATATTTCAATGGTTTCCCAGGGAATTTAACATCATTTTCTTCTGTCTCCACTTTAAATGAAAAAATAATTATCTTTTTGACATCCCTGCTTTCAATAAAAAAATATGTTTCAGAAAGAAGATTGTATTTTCTATCAGGCGTTCAACAATTGAGTATTAAACAATAAGAAAATCTTATCTGAAAACAGCAACACAAAAAAAAACAAAAAAAAAATCTGCAAACTTACAATTCAGCTGTAGAAACAATCTGTCGGCTGTCAATTTCAAAATCCAACTGAAGGCTGAAGCTGTATAGTAGTGAATACGTTCTATAATTCTATTCAACTTGAAACTGAAATTCTTGACTACGAATGATGTAAGAAATAGTGATTGGGAACCTGAATTTGAAATGATTTAAACTCATTTCATAAACACGATACTTTTTAGTGTCAACATATGAAGAACTGGGTATATTGCAATATCTGCAATTGCATATTGCATCTGTCTGGTTTTTATTCAAAGTAATAAAAGAAACGAAAGTTAATGAATAAGAGAGTAGTGAAGAATTATGGTATGCAAAGTAATATTTGGCAGGGGAAGTCACTGGTGATAAATCGCTAGGGGTGGCACCGTGGTTGCGTGATTTTCGGGGATTCGAGGAACCAAATTTTTTTTCGGGGTGACGCATAGATTTTCGGCGAAATACCCAAAAATTCGGGGATAGTACAAGCCCTGCTTGATTTCTAATCAGTAAAATCGAAATACTAAACTAAACGAGAAGGAAAAGCTCCGACTTTGCGGTTTACGCAATAAAGAATTGCCGCAAAATTAATTTAAAGTCGACCGAACGCCGCCGCCTCTGCCGGCGGCGGTGCGCCTGCTGCGCGCCGGTGGCTTTACGACAAGTCGGCGGCGTTCGACCGGGCCTCTCATCGGCGGCGTTCGGTCGATCCACCGGCGTGGCGCCGGAGTCTAATTTAAATGGTTGGTCAGTTAGGGTAAATCTAGGGGAGAAGTTTTCTAATTTTTTCCCTGTTTCTTGTGGAGTTCCCCAGGGTTCCGTCTTAGGACCCCTGTTGTATTTAGTGTATGTTGACAGTATGCGGTTTTTACTCCTGGTGCGTCTACATCTTTCGCCGACGATACAGCACTTGTTGTGGCAGCGAAGACTCTTGAAGAATTGGTCCAGAAAGCAAACAGAGCTCTGCAAGGGTTGAGTGACTTTGTAGGCATTAGCTTACTTAGTATTAACGCGGCAAAGAGTAACTATATTCTGTTTAGTCGGACTGGTGTATCCCCAAATCTTCCCAGTGAAATCAGAGGCAACGCTGTAGCGTTGCCTATAGTAAAGGCCATACGGCTCCAATGTTTTATTATTATTTTTTTTTTTTCCCAGAAGCACTTCATATGGAAGGGGTCATCATAGAAGCTTCAAAGGGGGCTCATTCGATTGGAAATCCAGAGTTCTAGTGTCCTTTTTAATAGTCGAAAATGATTCGAGGGCAACTAGCCCCCCCCACGCGCATCATTCCCCCGAACACATCCAATCAAAATTTTGAGATAGCCATTTTGTTCAGCGTAGTTGATTTCCAGATAGAAAATGTATTTTTGAGGAGGATACTCCCCCACAACCCTCAGGGCAAGGGTTTTAAGTTATGCCCTGGGGGCATATAAGGTTTTTATAGAAGGTGTTGTCGTAGAAACTTCAAAACAGGCTCATTCGATTGGAAATTAAAGAACTAGTGCCCTTTTTAATAGTCGAAAGTGATTGGAGTGTAACTAGCCACCTCCCCCCCCCAAGCCCATTATTTCCCCAACCACATCCAATCTAAATTTTTAGATAGCCATTTTGTTCAGCGTAGTTGATTTCCAAATAGAAAATGTATTTTTGAGGAGGACACTCCCCCACAACCCTCAGGGCAACGGTTTTAAGTTATGCCCTGGGGGCATATAAGGTTTTTATAGAAGGCGTTGTCGTAGAAACTTCAAAACAGGCTCATTCGATTGGAAATTAAATGGCCAGTGCCCTTTTTAATAGTCGAAAATGATTGGAGGGCAACTAGCCCCCCCCACGCCCATCATTCCCCCAAACACATCCAATCAAAATTTTCAGATAGCCATTTTGTTCAGCGTAGTTGATTTCCAGATAGAAAATGTATTTTTGAGGAGGATACTCCCCCACAACCCTCAGGCAAGGGTTTTAAGTTATGCCCTTGGGGCATATAAGGTTTTTATAGAAGGCGTTGTCGTAGAAACTTCAAAACAGGCTCATTCGATTGGAAATTAAAGGGATAGTGCCCTTTTTAATAGTCGAAAGTGATTGGAGTGTAACTAGCCCCCTCCCCCCCCTCCACGCCCATCATTTCCCCAAACACATCCAATCAAAATTTTCAGATAGCCATTTTGTTCAGCGTAGTTGATTTCCAGCCCTTGGGGCATATAAGGTTTTTATAGAAGGCGTTGTCGTAGAAAATTCAAAACAGGCTCATTCGATTGGAAATTAAAGGGATAGTGCCCTTTTTAATAGTCGAAAGTGATTGGAGTGTAACTAGCCCCCTCCCCCCCTCCACGCCCATCATTTCCCCAAACACATCCAATCAAAATTTTCAGATAGCCATTTTGTTCAGCGTAGTTGATTTCCAGATAGAAAATATATTTTTGAGGAGGATACTCCCCCACTATCCTCAGGGCAAGGGTTTTAAGTTATGCCCTGGGGGCATGGGTTTTTGTAGAAGGCGTTGTCGTAGAAACTTCAAAACAGGCTCATTCGATTGGAAATTAAAGAGTTAGTGCCCTTTTAATAGTCGAAAGTGATCGGAGTGTGACTAGCCCCCCCCCCCCCCCACGCCCATCATTTCCCCAAACACATCCAATCAAAATTTTCAGATAGCCATTTTGTTCAGCGTAGTTGATTTTCAGATAGAAAATATGTTTTTGAGGAGAAAACTCCCCCACAACCTTCAGGGCAAGGGTTTTAAGATATGACCCGGGGGCATATAAGGTTTTTATAGAAGGCGTTGTCGTAGAAATTTCAAAAAAGGCTCATTCGATTGGAAATTCAAAGGGATAGTGCCCTTTTTAATAGTCGAAAGTGATTGGAGGGCAACTCGCCCCCCCCCACGCCCATCATTCCCCCAATCACATCCAATCAAAATTTTTGGGAGGACAAAACTTTGTGGAACATGCCTCAACTTTGTGGAACATGCATTTTCTTGCATGAAACATCAAAATATAATAAAATGTCAAGTTTCGGAGTGTTCCACTGATCGCAAACAAGTGCCATTGGTATTTTTGAATCCACATGGTTAATTTAGGGGGTGGAGGGTAGGCTAATTCTCGTAGCAGCCCCATTCCGTCGTGGTATGATTCACACTTTCAACACCTGGTGTCCGGACTATCATATAATCTACCAAGCATACAACTATCCCAAATCAGTATCAATAAATAAATGAAACCCAAAACGAACAAATATTAAAATAAATATTAGAGTCAAACTCAAAACGAGCATAAATTAATATGAGTAGGGTTCAAAACCCCTATGCTTTCTAAAAGCCAGAATATAATTTGTACTTTACTGAAAAAAAAATTCAAATGAGTTTACTGAAAAAAAATGTGCATTGTCAATTTAATATACATATGCTGATATTTATTCCCTAAAATCTTAATTAATGAAAGAATTGTTTTCAGTGAAGTGCCAACGACGCAGTAGGTTTTAGGCTTCTGCAGTGAGACGATACCCAAACTCTTGTTTGTAGTTATTTTTATTCGATTCAAACTTAATTTGCATATTCAATTTAAGTTTCACTCGTTTTAAGATTTATTTATTCATTTACATTAATATATATTGTATGTTTGTTCGCATTGATTGTTATTTAATTTCTGTTCGTTTTAAGTTTCACTTATACTTTAATAGCAAAATATTTTTTTTCGTTTTAAGCTTGATTTTCATATTCAATCTAAGCATTACTCGCTTTAAGATCTATTTATCATTTATATTATTACTTGTTGTATGTTTTTGCTATGATTGTTTATTTAATTTCTGTTCGTTTTGAGTTTCATTTATTCTTTAATAGTAATTTCTGGTCGTTTTGATTTGAATTTTAACAGATATTTGTATCTCCTGAGCTTAAGTTTAAAATGGCCTTTACTTTTCTTTGAAAAACTTATTTTTCGGACAGTTTTTTTTTAATTAATGGTGATGTACTAAAGCGGGTTGAGGAAGTGCGTTACCTAGGATTCATTCTCGATCAGAACCTCAGCTCCAGGAGACACGGTGATGTGGTTGCGTGTAAAGTAGCCCGTGGCCTTGGGATTTTAAGACGTTTTCAACATTTTTTACCTTCTCATATTTTAGTTCTTTTATACCATTCTTTGATTGCGCCGTATATAAATTATGGATGTATGATTTGGGCTAGTAATTTTGCGTGCAATTTTAAACGAGTGCAGATTCAGCAAAACAAAGCAGTGAGATTAATTGGTAAGTATGATACAGGAGTTTTAAGTACAGAGTCGATTTTTAGGAAACTTAGGATTTTGAATGTAGGTCAGATTAGAGATTTTCAGATTGGTATTTTTGTGTTTCAGAGTTTGAATGGTTTAGCGCCTGATGTTTTTAGTATTTTTTTTCGTTTTAACTCATTTTATCATGGATATGCTACGAGAAATGCTGGAGACTTTAAGTGAGCCAAGAAGTACGGTTCGTTCTAGCCATGTGGCAAGGCACTCGGGTCCGGTGGTCTGGAATACTTTTCCAGACTCCCGCAATTTAAAACCGGTTAAAGAAGCACCTCCTTGCGGGCAGTTGGTGAGTGTGGGGCTGGAAGACGAGAGAGGACAAATTAAGTAATTTTTTTTGTTCTGTTATTAATATATTCGTTTTATTATATTATTTTTTTATTATTTATTTATTTTTCTTTTTATTATTTTTTTTTTTTTCTTTTTTTCCCATTATAAATTAGTCAGTAATTATTATTATTATCCATTTTTTTATTGTTCTTTATTTTTGTTTATTTCAGTGATGATTTGGTTAGTTTTATAATTTAGTAAATGTGTACTGGTTGCGTTTTTCAAGCATATATGTGCTTTATTTGTAACCAGTCGTCAAGCCGGCATGAATCATTTTTAGTAAAGTTGTTGAATCTTGAATCTTGAATCTTGTTCATAAATTTTGATTTTTATTTTTTGTCGACAGGTGTGACTAAGGTGTGGCTCGGGCAGCATTCCCCACATCATTTTCGGTTAAGTTTTTATTTTATAAAATTTTTATTTTATTGAGAAGATATTTTTTTCTTATTATTCTTTTATCTCAGCAACCATTTAACCACAAAGAAGCAGAGAGAGACTGTTTTTGAAAAAATCATGTGACTAAAAAACTTTTTGTTGCTTTTATTGGCTAAAAATTTCACTAAGACAATTTAAAACGAATCAGGATCTGAAAAGACAGGTTATTTGTCTCTTCTGAAGTAAGTAATACTATGACTGGTCTGGATTTGTTTCTTCTTTTTATTGGCTTAAAATTTTACACAGGAGGTTTCAAAAACCAATCAAGTTCTTAAAAATCAGGTTATTTGTCTCTTCCAAAATTTGTCTCTGTCATATACTGATATTTATACGAAATGTTAGTATATTGTAATTTAACTGACAATCCACGGTCATTTTTTTTTTCTTGAGAAGGCATCGGGGTTATCAGCCCTACTCATGTTAATTTGTGGTAATTTTACGCTGGGAATATAATTTGACTTTATTTCTACTCATTCTTGGCTTAATGGATCTCTTTACTTTTCTTTGAAAAACTTATCTTCTGGAAAAGTTTCTTTAAATTAATTTCAGAAGAGACAAATAACCCTGATTTTTAAGAACCTGATTGGTTTTAAAGCCGCCTGTGTAAAATTTTAAGCCAATAAAAAGAAGAAAAACAAAATCCAGGCCAGTCATAGCTTTACTTATTTCAGAAGAGACAAATACACCGTCTTTTCAGAACCTGATTCGTTTAAAATTGTCTTAGTGAAATTTTTAGCCAACAAAAACAGCACAAACTTTTATAATCATATGATTTTTTTTCAAAAGCAGTCTCTCTTTGCTTCTTTTTGGTTAAATGGTTGCTGAGATACAAGAATAATAAGAAAAAAAATACTTTCTCAATAAAATAAAAATTTTATAAAATAAAAAATTTTACCTAAAAATGATGTGGGGAGCGGTACCTGAGCCACACCTTAGTCACACCTGTCGACAAAAAATAAAATTCAAGATTTATGAACGTTGAGCGTTTCTCTTAATTTTAACGTATCATCGGTAATGCATGATTGAAAAATTGAAGTGACGATAATTGGTCTGAAGAGCCTACAACAACATTAGTTTGTTCCCAACATCGGCGTTGTATATCATAGGTAGCACGATAGCGCTGGCCTAAGTAAAGAACGATGTTGGCACAATGTATTATTTATTTTTTCTCCATACCCGGGCACTTCGTATCAAAGGAGTTGTCGTAGAAACTTCGAAAAGGGCTTATTCTATTGGGAATTGGAATGACTAGTGCCCATTTTAATAGTCTAGAGTGATTGGAGGGCAACTAGCCCCCCCCCCCACGGCCATCATTCCCCCAAACACATCCAATCAAAATTTTGAGATAGCCATTTTGTTCAGCGTACTTGATTCCCAGATAGAAAATATGTTTTTGAGGAGGACACTCACCCACAACTCTCGGGGTATGGGTTTTAAGTTATGCCCTGAGGGCATATAAGAACGATGTTGGCACAATGTATCATTTATTATTTTTTTACTTTAGAGCAGGGCACTTCGTATCGATGAAGTTGTCGTAGAAACTTCGAAAAGGGCTCATTCAATTGGAAATTGGAGTGGCTAGTGCCCTTTTTAATAGTCGAAAGTGATTGGAAGGCAACTAACACCCCTTCCACGCCCACCATTTCCCAAAAAATATCCAATCAAAATTTCTAGATAGCTATTTTGTTCAGCATAGCTGATTTCCATATAGATTTTATGTTTTTGAGGAGGACACTCTCCCAGAACCCTCGGGGAAAGGGTTGTAAGTTATGCCCCGGGGGCATATAAGGTTTTTTATGGAAGTTGTTGTCGTAGAAACTTCAAAAAAAATTCATTCGATTGGAAATTCAAAGAGCTAGTGCCCTTTTTAATAGTCGAAAGTGATTGGAGGGCAACTAGCCCCTCCCTCCCCCACGCCCATCATTCCCCCAAACACATCCAATCAAAATTTTGAGATAGCCATTTTGTTCAGCGTAGTTGATTTCCAGATAGAAAATATATTTTTGAGGAGGACACTCCCCCACAACCCTCGGGGCAAGGGTTTTAAGTTATGCCCTGGGGGAACATAAGGTTTTTATAGAACGCGTTGTTGTAGAAACTTCAAAAGAGCTCATTCAATTGGAAATTGAAATGGCTAGTGCCCATTTTTAATAGTCGAAAGTGATTGGAAGGCAACTAACACCCCTTCAACGCCCACCATTTCCCCAAACACATCCAATAAAAATTTTGAAATAGCCAATTCGTCCCACGACGTTCAAAGTTCAGGAAATTATACCTTTGAGCAGGACACTCCCCCTACAGTCTTCAGGGCAAGGGTTAAAGGGCTCATTCAATTTAAAATTCAAAGGGTTAGTACCCTTTTTAATAGTCGAAAGTGATTTGAGGGCAACTAACCCCTCTCTCACGCCCACCTTTTCCCCAAACATATCCAATCAAAATTTCTAGATAGCCATTTTATTCAACGTAGTTGAAAGTTTTGAAAGTTAGGTCTTTAAGGATGACAACACCTCCCCCCACAGCCCTCAGGGCAAGGGTTGTAAGTTGTGCCCTGGGGGCATAATTTTTTTTTATTTAAAGCGTTGTCATAGAAGCTTCAAAAGGGCTCATTCAATTGGAAATTCAAAGGGCTAGTGCCTTTTTTAATAGTTGAAAGTGATTTGATAGCGACTAACACCCTTCTCACGCCCACCATTTTCCTAAACATATCCAATCAAAATTTTTAGATATCCATTTTGTTCAACGTAGTTGAAAGTTGTGGAACTTAGGTCTTTCAGGATGATAACCGCCTCAGAGCCCTCAGTGAAATGGTTGTAAGTTATGCCCTGGGGGCATATAAAGTTTTTATTGAAAGCGTTGTCGTAGAAACTTCAAAAGGGCTCATTCAATTCGAAATTGAAAGGGTTAGTGCCTCTTTTAATAGTTGAAAGTGAATGGATAGCGACTAACGCGCCTCTCACGCCCACCATTTTCCAAACACATCCAATCAAAATTTTGAGATATCTATTTTGTTCAACGTAGTTGAACGTTCTGGAAATTAGGTCTTTTAGGATGATAACCCCCTCAGAGCCCTAAGTGCAGGGGTTGTAAGTTATACCCTGGGGGCATATAAGGTTTATATAGAAATTTGTTGTATAAATCATAGGCAGCGCTATCGATTGCCTAAGTAAAGAAAGATGTTGGCACAGTGTATTATTTTTTTTTCATACCAGGGCACTTCCTATCGAAGGAGTTGACGTAGAAACTTCAAAAAGGGCTCATTTGATTGGAAATTGGAGTGGCTAGTGCCCTTTTTAATAGTCGAAAGTGATTGGAGGGCAACTAACCCCCCCCCCCCCCACGCCCATAATTCTCCCAAACGCATCCAATCAAAATTTTGAGATAGCCATTTTGTTGAGCGTAGTTGATTTCCAGATAGAAAATATGTTTTTGAGGAGGACACTCCCCCCCCCAACCCTTAGGGCAAGAATTTTAATTTATGACCCGGGGGCATATAAAAAACGATGTTGGCACAATGTATTATTTATTAATTTTTTACTTAAGAGCGGGGCACTTCGTATCGAAGAAGCTGTCGTAGAAACTTCAAAAAGGCTCATTCAATTGGAAATTGGAGTGGTTAGTGCCCTTTTTAATAGTTGAAAGTGATTGGAAGGTGAGTAACACCCCTTCCACGCCCACTATTTCCCAAAACACATCCAATCAAAATTTTGAGATAGCCATTTTGTTCATCGTAGTTGATTTCCATATAGAAATTATGTTTTTGAGAAGGACAGTCCCTCACAGCCCTTAGAGCAAGGGTTTTAAGTTATGCCCTGGGGGCATATAAGGTTTGTTATAGAAGGTGTTGTCATAGAAACTTCAAAAAAGGCTCATTTGATTGGAAATGAAAGGGCTAGTGCCCTTTTTAATAGTCGAAAGTGATAAGAGGGCAACTAACCCGCCTCTCAAGCTCACCTTTCCCCCAAACACATCTAATCAAAACTTTGAGATAGCCAATTTATTCAACGTAGTTTTAAGTTCTGGAAAATAGATTTTTGAGAATGAAACCCCCCCCCCCCACAGCCCTCTGGGCAAGGCTTCTAAAATTATGCCCAGGGGGCATATAAGGCTTTAAAGAACGAGTTGTCGTAGAAACTACAAAAAGGGCTCATTCGATTGGAAATTGAAATGGCTAGTGCCTTTTTTAATAGTTGAAAGTGATTTGAAAGCAACTAACACCCCTTCCACGCCCATCATTTCCCCAAACACATCCAATAAAGGTTTTGAGATAGCCATTTTGTTCCACGCAGTTCAAAGTTCAGGAAATTATACCTTTGAGCAGGACACTTCCCCCACAGTCTTCAGGACAAGGGTTATAAGTTATGCCCTGGGGAATATAAGGTTTTTAATGAAATCTTTGTCGCAGAAACTTGAAAAAAGGGCTCATTCGATTGGAAATTCAAAGGGCTAGTGCCCTTTTTAATAGTCGAAAGTGATTTGAGGTTAAATAAACCCCCTCTCACGCCCATCTTTTCCCCAAACACATCCAATCAATATTTTAGGTAGCTATTTTTGTTCAACGTACTTGAAAGTTTTGGAAATTACGGCTTTAAAGATAACAACCCCTCCCCTCCCCCACAGCACTCAGGGCAATGGTTGTAAGTTATGCCCTGGGGACATATAAGGTTTTTACTGAAAGCGTTGTCGTAGACACTTCAAAAGGGCTCATTCAATTAGAAATTGAAAGGGCTAGTGCCTTTTTTAATAGTTGAAAGTGATTGGAGAGTGACTAACGCCCCTCTCACGCCCACCATTTTCCCAAACACATGCAATCAAAATTTTGAGATATCCATTTTGTTCAATGTAGTTGAAAGTTCTTGAAATTAGGTCTTTTAGGATGATAAACCCCTCAGAGCCC